>JADRCH010000112.1:5762882-5871139 GCA_019843965.1 Rhynchomys soricoides
GCAAGGCATCTTAGGAAGCTAGGGAAAGAGCCTAGCCAACCAATCACCAGGCTAGAAGCAAGGCGCCTTAGGAAGCTATCAAGCCTCTTTCGAGCCTCAAGCCAATCTCTGCACATCTCTAGAGATTCAAAGGACCCTGAAAGAGTTAACCCAATTCCCAAAGATGAGTACACCATCTTCCTCATCAAAAATAACCTATGCCCCAGAAGAAACAAAAATTTGTTTTACTGTTTGTCCAAAACATACCTTAAAGTGCTTGACAAACTGCCAAGGCCGCCCAGCTGCCGCTGTACTTGTCACGCTGTTGCCACCATCCCCCAGCAGCACCATTGGAACCAGGCTTTGGTGCAGATGTCCTTGCTCTCGGGAAGCCCACTCACTGCGTCAGCAGCAAGCCTCACTGCAGGCTCTGAACACTCCACCTCCACGCACCTCCCAAGCCAAGTAGCCCAGACATGTAGCCATATGGAAGAGGACAGCTCCACAAACCACCAACACTGCCAGCTTGAATCATGAGCCAGGCTAAAGAGGTGTTTCATGCTCTCAGACTTAAAAATGAGGACAAGGGTTGGAGAGATGGCTCAATGGTTAGGAGCAATTATTGCTCTTACAGAAGACCCAAGTTTGGCTCCTGGATCCACAAAGTGGCTCATAAACACTCCAGTTCCAGGGAATCTGACACCTTGTTCAGGCCTCCAAGGGCTCTTGCATACCCACGGTGCATAAAAACTCAAGTAGGCTCACAATGTCTGCATACAAATAATAAATTGTTTAAATAATGATATTACAGTTAACCACGAATGAGATGAGAACAGATGAAATTTAATAGATAAGGACAAGTGAAAGCCTGGCACTTAGGCACAAAATCCATGCTTGGTCAAGGGTATGTGGATGTCCTGGAAAGTCTCTCTGACCGGTAAGTGTATTGGTTGACTCAACCAAGCTTACCAAGCAAGTATTTTGGGTGTGCTGGGACTGTGGTAAGGTAGAAGACATGACCATCCAGAACCACATTCCCTGCTGCAGGAAGTGGGAATCAGTGATGATAGATGGGTGAGTAAATGAAATCACTGAGAGTGAAAGCTCACACCTGAGGGGCTGCCGATATGCTCCAGCAGTAAATGCCTACCACAAGAACATGCAGACCTGAGACTGAGCCCTTGGAACACACAGAAAGAGTTGTGGGTGGTGACAGGTCTGTAATCTCATCTCTGATGAGGCAGGGACAACAGATCCCCAGGGCTCACTGGCTAGCCAGCTCAGTCTAAGCAGCAAGCTCCAGGTCCCAGGGGAAGAAGCTTTTGGAAAAAACAAGGTGGGAGCTGGTTAACATCTGGTTAAAACATCTGCACACAGTGGTGTATACTTGTAATCTCAGTCTTGGAGAGGCTGAGCCAGGTGGATTCTTGGAGCTCACTGCCCAGGTTAGTCAAATCAGTGATCTCAAGGACTCAAGGAGGGATCTCGTCTTAAAAAACAGTGAATGACTACTGAATAACAACACTTAAGGTTGACCTCTGGTCACATACACACACACACACACACATCACACCACACATACACACCACACATACCACACACACACACACATCACCACACACACACACTACATGCACACACATACCACACACACACACCACACATACACACACACAAACACACATAAAATAATTTTAAAAAGAGAAAGTCCATGCTTAAAAACAAAGAGTGTAACAAACCTGGACTCTGTGAGGTCCAAAACCTTGCACCACAGTGCTGTAAAGATTACAAAGCCTTCCCGGATGGCTCCCTCCCACACCCTTACATGTCCTCTGCCTGAGCAGGCCCTTGTGCGCTTGACTTATTAACAAACAGGCAAACAGGCACTACAGCTGAGATGTTCATGTGGCACAGACCTATCAAATGCCCAGAAGGAGCATCTGCCTACTTGAGGTCCCGCTGGGCAGGGCTGGTAGAGTCAGGCTGCTTCAGCCTGGCTGGCCTGGTCATGCCTGCTACTGGGAGTGGCCCAAGGGTCAGAGTCAGCACAGAAGTCTTTGAGCAATACTGACCACACCCCTGGATAAGTCTCATTCTCTAAGAGCCCACACAGGGGCTTGGGCCCCTCTGCAGAAAAATCCCAAAGGCAGCTAAGTGACAAAACTGCTTCCTCTAAAACTCAGCGGAACCCAACTGCGGCAGAGAGGAGCAGGTCCAACTTGAGATGCATGGAAACATCATTTGCCAGTGTCCTAGTCCCAAACTGCTGCTGTTCTTCCTCATGTCCCTGGGAAACACAGGAGTCTTGGGTGCCTATCCATCCATCCTACAGACAGTTCTACCCATGTGCAAGTACACAGGCCATGCATGTGGTGCTGCCAGGCTGGGAAGTACCCTGACCACCTAACAGGCGGAGCAGCATGAACAAGCACAGAGTGTCATTTGCAAAGGGCTATGAGAGTACAGCTGCCTCAACAGAACACCTTCCAGACAGCGCCAAGTCAAAAGGAGGGAAAGAAGAATGGGCACAGCAGCTCCCCTGGGGAGAAACTGGATACTGTACTAATGGACAGGAGTCTCAAAGGATATAAAAGAACTAACAACGACTGTCCACAGGGAAGACAAATGGGGATCCAGGGCAGGACACTCACCAACGAATGCCCTTTTGTGTATTGATCTATGAAAAACTATAGAACATTTTTAGAAACTAATATAAATAAAATATAAGGGCTATGGAGAGATGGCAGTAAAGAGTTTGGCATGCAAGAATGAGGACCTGAATTTGGAAACACAATACAATGAAAAATGAGGCACTGCAATATGTGCTAAGCATACCTTAGCACAGGGTCAGGGAAAGGGGGGTAGAAAAAGGTAGAGCCTGGGGCTCGCTGGTCAGCCAGCCTGTGAGCTCTAGGTTCAATGAGAGACTGTCTAAAACCAACCCAAACAGCATAAGGTGGAGCAGTGACTAAGGAAGATACCTATGTCTCCCTCTAGACACCATACACATGCATACCCATGCCCACATATATAAAAAGAATACAGAAACTTACCAGCTTTACAGAATGGCTTGCACATGCATGGACTATTTCTGCCAGGTAACAAGAAAATGGGCATGGCTGGGGGTCCAGACTACTTTTTGCAGCTGAGCTGGTGCCATGCACACATGCTGCTGTCACTTATAACACAGGAAGCCCCTATAGCCCCTAAACATTCTTTATTGTTTCATGCCTTGAGACCTCTACTCACTGTGTGCTGAGACTTGTTCACCCTCTTCCAACTGCCTTCTTCGACTCTAAACTAACCACCTTCAAGCTCACTCCTCCAACTATAGGAGGCCCCCTCTACCCTGAGACAGGTCCTCAGGCTCTGTATCACTCTGGGCTTCAATCAAAGTTACCTGTGAGCTTCTAGAGGGCACACACCTAGCTTAACTCAGTCCCAGCCACAGTACCTGGCAGGCAGTTACTCAGATGTCTGCTGAATCTGAGCTCTTGGGAAGTGGCAGCAGGAGGAACACTAGGAGCTGAAGGGGCCCCCTGGGCTACAGGGCACAACCTGATTTGGTTTTGTGATTTTAGAAATGGTGAACTCCATGCTCACCACACCATGTCAAGTCTCAGTTTTGCTGCCAAAGAGTGCTGAAATGTCTCTTGCTTGTGGAGGTTTACATGTTATCAAAATAGTGTTATTAATTAACACTAACTCAAAACCTTAAACCTCCTCTCTCACAGAAGACCAAGCTTGAAGCCCTGGCGTCACAGCAGAACAGGTTAGAATGCCTACTGGCTAGCTAAACAATCCTCACCCCCCACCCCCACATCCTCCACAGACTTTCTACAACTCAACAGAGTCTTAGGCCTGCTCACACCCAGTCATAGGCTCACACCCAGTCATAGGCAATCCTAGAGCACAGACTGCTGCCCCAAAGCTGTTTCCTGTATGTTCAGCTTTTAGAAAATGCTGGCCAGAGCAGAGGTAAGGCAGTATTTACAGGCTAGCCTTGGGCCAGGCAAAGTCCTCTGTAGGAACTCCACTCTAACAAGTACAGAGGGCCAAGGGGCAGAGCCATCCCAAGGAGTCAAGTACTCATGTGCTGCTGCATTCTGGGTGACTCCAACTACACAGGCAGATCCTGCACACACCCTTCCTATGTCTCCCCCTTCATTATTTCATCCTGGCATCAGAGTCCTGTCCCAAATCCAACCCTCACTGGACTGACTGTGCTGGGGACCTAATGTTGACACAGGCCAACCACAGGTGTAATGCAACAGTCTGAGTGTCCGTTACAGAGGGATGAGACAATAATCCCTAGAAGAGAGGTAAAGGGCTGGGATTTCCTGGAGGAGGTGGTGTGAGCGTTGGGATGTGTAGGAGTTCAACAGCCAGTGTTGGGCTCAGAGCATTCTAAGAGGAAGCCACCAAGTAACATGTCTGACACTCCATCCAGCAAGCTGCAGGCGTCTGGAGTTGAGGGCTCTCCCTTAGCTCTAGGCAGGCAAGGCTCATACCAGCATTCCTCATGAGGCCCAGAGAGAAATGTCTGCTTCACAGGGTGGCCAGGGTGCCACCCACTCTCATTACTGTGTTCTGCCCTAACTTGCAGTCTGTCCACCAGACCCCAGCTTGCTTCTTCTGGAGACTTCCAGACAAATGACCTGAGCTTCAAGGCTGTGGTGTACTCAACTGAACAAAGTCAGGTGACCCAGAGGATCCTAGGAGTGTCTCCAAAGCTCCCCCTTTCATACAATAGCCACATAAGGACTCAAAAGCTGCAAAACAGCTATTCCCATCTTCCAGTATAGCAGTCCCGTGCTGACCCACACGGCTCACCCATTACACCACAGACAATACGACAATTGTGCTCTCCCCTGGCGAAGGAGAGTGGCCACACAGAGCCCCATATGAGAACATCACGATGGTCTCAAACACCACAGTCATAGATGTGTGCTCAAGCCATGTGCAGGGCACGCGCTACCCACGTGTTCTTACAGCTATGAAAGCACAAGGGCCAACGTGCCACAGCTGCTGGGAGCTGGAAACAGAGGGCAGGGCCTTGGGACAGCAAAGGGGAGTCGTTCCAACTACGATTAACCTAGTTATCTTCCAGCTCGTAAGGAGCAGGAAAAGAAGGAAGGAAGGAAGAAAGGAAGGAAGGAAGGATTCCTTTATAAAGCAAAACTGAATGAGATGGCTCAGTGAGTAAAGGCACTCACTACACAAGAATAGTGCCTTGAGTTCAATTCCTAGAACCCATGTAAGGTGGAAGGAGAGAACCAACTCTGTAAAGTTGTTCTCTAACTTCCACAAGCATGCTGTGGGATATGCATGCGCGTACACACACACACACACACACACACACACACACAATTTTTTGTAACTGAGAAGAAGGTAAAGTAACTCCCTGCTGCCTGCCAGCTAGTCCATCCTTTTCAGTGTACACAGGCCAGCCTGGATATTTACTCCAGGCAACTGAAAACCAAATGGCTTTCAGTTGTCAATCTCAGCAAGTACTAAATCTCCACAGCCACCTTCAGTCCAAGCACTGGCTGTACTTCATGGTCTCAAGCACATACCTTCTTGGCTCTAGACCTCCACTCTCCAGCCAGTATAGGGGTCTTTTACTTCCAGAAGCTCAGATAAAAGAATCCCACCACTACACAGGGTCCCTGAGTTCAGGCCACTTGGGACAATAAAGTTCCAACACGGACTGACAGCTGTTGTGGGGAATCTTGAGCATTCCAGAGAATAAAGTCGATGCTTGATGGTTCTGTCAGTCACTCAACTACAGTCTTTCTTGGGGGGAATTAGTAAAACAAACCTCTCTGAGAAGCCAAGGCTTCAAACTCAAAGGCGCTACGGTCATCTCCTTTGGCATTGAGAGTCCAGATAAAGAAAGTGAGGGGATAGGAATGGACAATGGGTGATGCACGTAAGAGAGAACTACCCCAAGAGGCAGGTGAGAACCCACAGGTTAGCCTACAGCTTGGGTTAAACACATACTTTGACAGCTGCTTCAACAGCAGCAATAGCAGTGTCACCTGGAAGCTCTTTAGAAACAGTTCCAGTCCTTAGGGAGGACCACAATGCATCAGAAACACTCAGAGGTGGCCAGCAGTCACCATGTAAGTAGATTCAGTCCCAGAACCCAAGCAATGGGGATGGCCATTTGCAAAAGAGAAAACTAGGATCCATAAAGGTTGTATCTCTTATAAAAAGTCAAGAGGCCAGTAGGGACAAGAATCCTACAACCCACCCGGCACTTCCTCTGGACCAGGATCTGAGGCAAAAATGTTCCCAGCTGTCTCCACAATGTACTCAGGGACAACTCTGGCATTGTTGGAACCTTTGAACCCTGACTCCAGAGACTTGGCCTAACAAACTAAGGGACAGGGCCAACCCTGAAACTTAGGATGTGCTGACCATTGTGGAAGGTGGGCACAGATGAGAACCAGGGGAGGCAAGAGGGCTTTCAGGCAATGTGACAAATGCCACATATCTCTCAATTCAGCTGCAAGCTGAAGATAACACTGAGGGCCCAAACAGGACAAAAAGGAATTTGCAGAGGCTCTGTGGCCAGAGGAGGAAATAACAGATCTGGGAGACATAAGACTAGCTACTGTCAGACTTGTGGGAGAACATGGAAAGAAAAATGTTATTCTTTTTTTAAAAAACTTGTATGTTTGTGTATTTTTCTGACATCTATGTCTGTGTGTTAAGTGCATGGGGGTCAGCAGTGAGCAGCAGATGCCCCAGCTCCTCTAGAAGAGTGCTCTTAACCACTGAGCCATCTCTCATCCCAAAGAGCTTCCCCCCTCCCCTTTTTTTGGTTTTCTGTGTAGCCCTAGCTGTCCTAGAACTCAATCTGTAGATCAGGCTGGCCTTGAACTCAGCTCTGCCTGCCTCTGCCTGCTCAGCGCTGGGATTAAATGTGAACTCCACCTCCACAAGGACTGCTTCATTCTTAAACACACATGGCCACTTGCACTCTTTCCTTCCCCGAGTTTCACCAAGCCTCTGCCGAAAAGCACAAACTAGAAGAATCTGCAAGGCACGTTCAGTTTATCCTTGGCAGCTCTTCTTTACCACCAGCAGAAATTATCGACTTTATACATGGCAGCTAGACAGCCTGTCAAGAGACGTTAAAGATAAAATCCTTATTTTAGAAGGAATCGTGCCGTGTCTATGAAAGTTGTGAAGGTACTTCTCAGACTGAGAAGATTAAATGGGGTAAAGCACCTTGAGGGACTTTATGAGGGGAAGGGACAAAAGAATCCCTGGGTTGGCCTCATGAAGTGACCCAGAGACACCACAGAGCTGATGAGTCCTAAGTTTGTTTGTTTGGTTTTTTGTTTGTTTGTTTGTTTCGGTTTTTCGAGACAGGGTTTCTCTGTATAGCCCTGGCTATCCTGGAACTCACTTTGTAGACCAGGCTGGCCTCGAACTCAGAAATTCGCCTGTCTCTGTCTCCCAAGTGCTGGGATTAAAGGCGTGTGCCACCACTGCCCGGCTGAGTCCTAAGTTAAGACTGGTTCCTGAGAACATGTGGGGACGTCCATTAAGTTACTGTGGGAACGTACAATCTCCAAGCTCCTGCTCCCTTGGGAGTTTCCTTACAGGTAGAGCAATTAGGATTATGTTGGTAATGACCTTGAAGCCCGGAAAGAACAATCTCCAGGACGTTTCTACCAGCCACCGCCATTCACCACTGCTAACCCTGCAGCAAATAACCTGATGAAAGACGCTTTGAGTCTGTCTTCCGAATGTCTTGACCACTCCAGCAAACTCAAATGTTTTCTGGGGCTTCACAGGGAAGAGATGTTCAGGAGATATGCCTACCAACAGCAAAGTACTTCTGGCACACATAAATGCTATGCAGCTTTGAGAGAGAGGACCCAGACAATAAGAAGAACCCTCTAGCTTATTAATAGAAACCAAAATGCTACATTATACTCTGTGCAATCTTGTGATGTTTAAATCCTGTCAAGCAATTGAAACATTAGCAAGGCATGGTGGCACATGCTTGTAATTGTAGCAACTGGTAGGTATAGGCAGGAAGACTAAGAATTCAAGACCAACTCTGACTGCATAACAAATTGGAGGCAGGTCTGGGCTACATCGCTAGCCAGTCTAAAAACAGAGTTGTGGGTAGGGGCTGTGAGATGAGTCAGTGGGTGACAGTGTTTGAGTTTGATCCATAGAACCCATACACAGGTAGGACAAAAGGGGCTAGAGGGGTGGCTCAATGATTAAGAGTGCTGGCTACTCTTGCAGAGAACCTGGGTTCAATTCCCAGCACCTACATGGTGGCTCACAACTGTAACTCTAGTTCCTGGGAATTGGATGTTCTCTTTTGGCTTCCATAGGCATTGCACGTGTGTGGTGCACAGACATACACATAAGTAAAACACCAATACACATAATAAATAATATTTAAAAAATTTTTAAGTGTAGAGAACCAACTCCATAACATTTTGCTCTGACTTCCACATGTGCTCCATAGCATACACACTCACACATAATAATAATAAATAAAAATTTTTAGATGATTTAAAAAATCAAAGGATGGAGCTGGAAAGATGATCAGCAGTTTAGAGAGAATATTACTACTACAGAGGACCTGAGTTCAGTTCCCAGCACTGATGTCAAGTAGTTGACAACTTCTTGGAACTCCAGTTCCACTGGCATCAGACATTTGAACCCATATGTACATACTACATAGATACACACACACACACACACACACACACACACACACACACAGAAAAACAAAATAATTCCAATAATACCAATAACATTGGTAAATCATCATTGGGCCAAATGAACTGTAAGGATACCCCCAGGGCACCTGGGCATTTATAAAGCTTTCATACTGGTTTGAAGAGCCATATGGACTAACTCTGATCTTGGAAATCTACAGGCATATGGACTCCTCTGCATCACTCACTGGCTCACTCTGAGTTACCTGAAGGCCTCACACTAACTGTGAAAGTCTGTGAACATCAACGTTGACCCACGAAACTCCCAATCCCAGGGCAGGCCAGCCTCTACAACTACAGACTGGAGAGATGGTGAGTCCTTTCTAGACTGTGCCATGCCTTCTAAGAGTGTGCTTACATTGTGTGGAACACAATGTAATGGGAAGCATCTAAGATCTGCACCCCATCAGTTAGATATCTTCCTCTGGTCTCCCCCTAAGGGGTATCTGGGGAACGAGAGAAGTTCCATGGCACCATTTAAGCTGGGCAGATGGAGAAGCCCCTCTAGGCTGCTGGCTCTGTTGGGCCATCCTGAGCAGCTGCCCCCTCGTTCCTGTACTGCAGAGAACAGAGGATTCTACTTTGATGACTTCTGTACAAGATATAGAAACATGGGGGCGGGGGTTCCTTTATTTCAAAATAGCCTAGGACAAATGAAAACTTCTTGTACCGTAAAAACACAGTCAAAGAGAAATTTGTATGGAGTTCACTTTCTAAAATGTCACCCCATAGAGACCAACCTACATCTCTGCCCAAAGGTCATGATAAAAAATGTGGTTGGCGAAACCATCCAGAATAGCCAAAGAATTCTTTCAAATAACAGCTTGGTACATGACTGGGGGAAGCAGGTCTGACCACAACACAATCTAGTGATGTACATATGGACACTCAACCAATGCCAGCTCTGCAAGGGAAAAGTAGGTAAGCCCCACATAGTTGAACCAAGGTTCTTCTGCAGGCACACAAAATTCACCCCCTTTCTCGGGGTTGGGACAGCATAGTTTTCCATGTTCTCACTGGCCACCGGAAGACCAGTGGAGTGACCAGCTGGAGACAGGCACACTGCCGAGGTACAGAGGGATGACAGGAGGGCCTGTGGTCAAGTCTGCCCCTCCAAGGCTATCCCAGGACCTTTTTTCCTTTGGAAGCGTGAAGGAAAAGCTTTTTCCATAAACATCCTCCCAACAGCCATCCTCCTCCCTTCTACTAGGCATGACTTTCATGAAAGCACTACAGGATTCAATTCACCAGACTCCTCTGGCCTTCTCCTTTTTTCTCTCCAGCCCGAAGTCCAGAGTCCTCTCTGAATCTTATGTATGCATTTTATGTTTCCTTCTGATATAGAGGGAGTGGGGACCATCTATGGAGGGAGGCCGTATACTTAACAACAGCCTATTTTAGACCAGGACCGGCCCTGCAGCAAGCAGCTACGCAGCTTTTTTCCACACTCCGTCCACCAGCAGGTACTGGTATGATGGAGAGGGTTCTGGAACTCATGCCTGAATAGCTGGCTCTGGTGAACTGGAAACCATCTTTATACCTAAAAATGACTCTGCCCCTGATCAGCCTCTCCAAAGATTACTATGTGAGCATATCAGGGCCAAGCAAGAACAGAACTAGCACTTGCTCCCCACTACTCACCAGGATGCTCGGGTGCTTGCCACTGAGACATTTTCGGAAGGCTCTATGACATCTGCTAGCACAGGAGTCACTGACCTGAGTGAATGAAGGAGTCCTTGCCTGTAGCAAACCCAGCCAAGGCATCAGGTCAGAGACCCTCCCATTACAGCTCAGAAACACTGGTAGATCCTGGCAGGTCCAGATGGAGCAGCAGAGAGCACACTCTGAATACAGGCAAAGAAATGGCTACAGATTTCTGAAGAGCCCAGCATGCAAACATACAGGGTTCCTGACATGGCTGAGCTAAAGAGGCCAGAGGGCCTGGGGCTGAGAGGGAGGGAATGGGGTTACAGTCTGAAGAACAGCAGGACTATGGACTGCTTACAGGGTAGAGGTCAGAGGACAGTGCAGCACATCGGCCTGGGTTCCCTCTGCCTGGACAGATATTTCCCTAACCCTCAGAGGAAATGAGCTCATTTCCAATTCTGTGTCTTTAGGCCAAGGAGCTCTAGTGTCCATCCTTCTACCAGACTGTCCCCTCTGCACTTCTAGTTCTCTAAAATTTAGATTCCCCACACACTGGGAAACCACAGGAAGGACAAGGCTGCATGTCCATGCTTTGTGATGACAGTGGCCACTCTGTACTTAGAATGTGGTCAGTGTTTCTGAAGAACTGGATTTCACATTCCATTCAGTTTCACGGGTCCTGTGACTACCACCCTGAACAGCACAATCTGGAGTACAGAGCATCATATAAAGAAAGGGTCAGGACTTTCTGTATAGGGCCAGGCAGTAAGCAGTTTAGGCCTCACAGATCATCTGGTCTATAAACTGCATAGTAACTTGAAGGCAGCCATAGAAATGGGCTCTGTGGTTAAGAGCACTTGCTGGTTTTCCAGGAGCCCAACAGCCACATCAGATGGCTCACATCTGTCTGTGACTTCTGTTCCAAGGAATCCTCTGGCCTCTGAGGGCAGCTGCACCCACATGAGTATACCCACCCACAGACATACATACCTACACATAACTGAAAATAATAAAAATAAAATTTTAAAAATGGGTGTGGCTGTCTTCCAACATAACTTTATTTGTAAAAGTAAGCAGCAGGCCAGATTTTGTCATCTGGCTATAGTCAGCCAACTCCTGACCAGAGTACAGGGTTGGGAGTTCAAGCCTCAGGACTATTACCAGCTGGATGAGTGTGGATATCTTGCTGAACCTTAAATTCTTTACTTTCTTAAAGGTGCCAATAACACTGGGGGTATGGTTCAATAATAGAGCACAAGCTAGCACATGTACAAGGCTCTGGGTTGGATCCCCAAACAAACACATGCGGGTGTACACACACACACACACACATCCCAGAACAAAAGCACTCACCTCTCAAGGTGGTTAGAGGAATTAAAATGTAACACATTCAACACCTCTCCCTCTCCACTCCCTTTAAAGCTGAGCTCTATCACTGGAGGCAAGGACCAGACGGATCCTTGTGGACTAAATGAAAGCAGCAAAGTCCTGAAGGATCTGACTCATACCGCCCTGTAACTCCTCTACTGTGGATTCCCAGTCTGCTGATAGGAAAACTCCAGCCAGAGAAGTAAAGTACAACCAGTGCTCAAGGTCAAATGCAATCCAAGGGCAGGACTAGGGCAAACAGAACTGGGGCTCTTGGTTCCTCGTCAGTCACCCCAACTGATGGTGGCCCTACCAAAGCGCTGCTTGACCAACTGTATCATCTGTACTAATGTGGGACCTCAGTGGAGGCAATCACACAGGAGGGATGACCCAGTGGTTAAGAGCATTTGCTGCTCTTGCAGAGGATGGGGGTTCAGTTCCCAACATTTACCTGGCTGCTCACGACTACCTGAAACTCCAATTCCAGGGGATGCAAGGCCCTCTTCTAGCTTCCACAGGTACCAGGTACACGTGTGGTACACATCAGGCAGACACTCATGCGCACAAAATAAAATAAAAGTAAGTTTTTACAAAGAAAGAGTCAATAACATCTTAAGATTCTGACCTGTCGAGTGACCCTAGGTACTGTTCTCAGCTCCATGCCATCACCAGTGACCACAGGAACACCCTTCCGTGGTCGCTGCCCTCCACTGTGCAGGATCATGTGACATTTGATACGCTGGAGAACCAGGTGAATTCAGGCTGTTGAGCAAAGCACCACTTTCCCACGATGCCTCCAAAATGGAAAAGTGCTTTCCTGTCCTGGGCTACTGCTCTCTGCAACACCTTCCAGAGTCACACAACTCTCCACAGGGGAAGGCCAACTTCAACATGAACTGAGTGGAAGCTTTCTTCTTACTCTACTTGGGACTGAGCTTTAGATCCCACCCAGACACAGTACCTGCCCTTTTTCCTCTCCTCAGTCTATCTACTATGGGCATCACTAGGACTTCCACCTTCTCCAGAGACACAATACATAGGCAGCTCTGATCCACCCCTGGCACCAGCAGCAACAAGGGGCCTACCCCCACAAATTAAACAAAGGCCAATTGAGACATAGGCATTCAGCCTCTCAGACAGCAGCATCAGGGCTCAGCCATCTCCTCAGCCCCAGCTCAACACCGAAAACTAGGTCTCTGTCTCCAGGGGTACTCCAAGTCGGCAGTGACCAACATCATCAGGTCCCTTCCCAACTTTAATTCACCCAGAAACTAGACAGGAGTGGCTGTGCTTGGCTCTTCTCTCTCAAATACAGGGGGGTGGGGGGAGGCACTGGGTTGGGTCAGGCATGTCACATTGGTTCAAAGCCCAGCAGGAAGCTAGCAGGCCAGGAAGCTCTGCAGGGGAAGAGAGCAGACTGCTGGCCATGCACTTATGTAGCAGAGAACCATGCCACATAACTGTGACTTCCTGCAGTCTTTTCTACAACACATAAGAGTAGGTCTAAAATTCACACAAACTAAAAGGAAGAGCAGGCATTTCCCCAAGGCAGGTTACCTCCCTCAGCTGTGGCCTACCACACTGATGCACACAGGGTCTCACCTTCTGTTCTGCCCATGGCGATCTTTAGCTGCAATATTGCAGCTCACCTTTGGTACAATGGAAGCTCAGCCAGGCCCAATCTGCCTTCTCCCTTCCCTTGGATGGGTCAGGGCCTTTGCCAGCCTTCCTGGGAATTAGATGACCAGGAGGTTCACTGCCCAAACCCACCTCAGGAGTCAGTGCTGGTGAGCAACACTACAGGGCTTGGAAGAGACACCCAAAGGGCCAAGCTGGTCCCCCCTCACAGGTTCCTTATTTTTCTTCCTTCTCTTCCTCTGGGCCAGAGTCACATGCCACACAATCAACGGGCCTGGAATTTGGGCTGGCATCTGAGGGCTGTGAGGCTCAGGAGGGCCAGCCGCCAGCAGTCAGGTGACCTGGGCAGGCCACTTTCCAGGCCCTGTGTCAGCAACTCCCCCACCCTCGAAGAATATGCTTTAACAGAGCCCAAGGGGCAGCAAAGCTTCTTTCTGATCTCATCAACACGATGAGAAGCTTTTTCCCCTTGGTGCTGGTGGGGTGGGAGCGTTCACTGTGAGTCAGATCTCTGTAATTCAGGTCGGGCTGAAATGCACCGATACAGTACAGGCACGGGTAAGATGGAAGCCTCTCCTGCAAGTCCCAGGTGCCCCACTGAATGCTCCCTGGGACTAAAATAAACTAGATCAAGTCACTCTGGTCATACAGGCAGTGCAGGGATAGCCTTGGGCCTGCTCCAAGGTCAAAGGGCAAGACCCTCAGTCAGTTGTATCACCAACAAGATGGCACCTAGTGGAGCCTACTGGAGAAGATGGACTCCTTTGGCTTACAATCCAGAGTTGCACATTTATTCATATGGGCAGGCCCAGTGCCTGTGTAAACTAGGTCTTACTCATCAGATGGAACCTAAGCACCTGATGCTGCTGCCCCTCACCTGCCCCTTGCCTTTATGGACCACATCCTTCCTAGGTCATACAGTGGCTTTTAAACTGTCTGCTCCTAGCCTGCCCTGTGCCAACACTCCCCAGACACAGAGCCTTCAACCCTGCAATCATTAGCTTGACATTCCTAGTTCAAAACCCTGGGCACTCCGAAGCAAGCCTGGCCTTGACCAACTTAGCTTTCCCATCTACACATATCACCTTAGTGCCCAACATCCTGAGTGCTAGGAGAGATAGTTTCTGGCAACTGTTGTCCCTTTTGCACAGACAACTGTTCTCCAAGCCTGGCTAGTTCCTCATCTCCAGCCTTCATCTGTCCATATCCCTGCTCATCCCAAGTCAAATGCCCCCTCTTCCAAGGGGGTGGCCTCGCCTCTACCCCTTAGCTGGAAGTAACTTCCCTACAACTTCCACGGAATTGTGTAACTCTTGTGTACCTGTGTCCACACACCTCCACTACAGCAATCACACTGTGTGGTCCTCCATAGGAACCCTATGAACAAAACTGCACTGACTACCATGACCCAAGCCTCCATTATGTGGGGCTAAGATTTGAGGTTCTCAGCTCTCAGCTCTCAGCTCTTTGGGGCCTAAGAGTGTGTCAGACAGGTATTTACCAGATCTGACAAACTCAGTGTAGTTCTTGTACCATCACTATGACAAACAGGGTCTGTGCTTTCCACAAAACCAGTGATGGGTTGGAAGGAGGAACACAGTAAGACAGAAAACTAAGGCCAGCCCCCAAAGGGGAGGTGCTGCCACAGTCCAGAACCAGAGCCCCTCCCAGAAATCCATGAGTCAGTCTTCCTCTGTCAAGTGATGTCTCCCAAAACTGCCAAATGTACAGAAGAAAATTTCAGTATGTACTTAGATAGGTATCGTGGTAGACACCTATAATCCTAGTACTCTTCCTGGAAGCTGAGACAGGAGGACAATAGAGCCAGCCTCAGCTACATAATGAGTGTGAAGCCAGCCCAGAGAAAACTGTTTCACAAAACAAACGGGGGAAAAAGAGAAAACAAACAAAAAAAAAAGGAAAAATAGAAAAGGAAAGGAAAACTGTGCCTGCTCTGCCCTCCCCACAGGAAGCTGAGTTATGGCTGACAGTGACATAATACTCCTGAGACACAGAGGTCAGAAGGACTAGAAATGGACAGGCCAGGGACAGCGATACGGTCAAGCCTCAGCTCCATGCCGAGAACACACATTAAGGTGAAAGAAGAGAACTAATCCATGAAGTTGTCCTCTGACTTCCACACATACACCATGGCAGGCTACATACACGCACACGCACACCCGCACACACGCACACACACAGACACATGCACCCACAGACACATGCACATGCATGCCCCCAAAGCCATAAGTTATGAACAGTGCCTGAGGAACAGTACCCTAGGTTGACCTATGGCCTCTGCATCCATATGCATATGCACATGTGCCTAAGTAGATCCACACTTGCACACAGGGAATAGGCAACCTGCATCAACAGAGGCACTGTGCGCACAAAGGCTTCTGCCCAGCGTCACTGGATCAAGTTGTCTCTGACTTCCACAGGAGTTTGGCAGGCCACCCACAGCTTAGTTAAACCCCTGCTCCTTGAAGGGACTGGGGTTGTGTTCAAGTGGTGGTGGGGTGCTAGGGGAACTGGGGAGAGTGCTCCAGCTGAACCACAACCTGTACTGAGAGAGTGCTGACCTGTCACCAGTGTCAGTGGTGCCCCACAGAAAGGGAGTGCCTATCAGTGTGACATCAAACCTGAGAAGTGATAAATGGGCTCCTCACCCTCTGCCGGGATAGGCACACCCAAGGTTTCTAGAGAAGCTACTCACATCGGTCAAGCAGAAAAGAGCTGAGAGGAGCCAAGATTCTGAGACCACATCATCATCATACATACATAAATTTAATTTTTTGAGCCAGGCGAATTCACTTTTGATAAACATAAGACTTAGATTCTCAAAGAAAAAGCTTAAAAGATTTCACTACTTTTAACTCTTCTTTTAAAACACACACTAAAAGCTAAATTATAATGCATAATTTTAACTTATCTCCCTGAAAAAGCCCTAAGCCCTAAGGTCAGAATAAAAGCCTGTCCAGAAGAGTTCGGCTAAAGGCCTCCTGGCTTTGCACTGTGTCCTTTACCAGATGAGCCCAGGAGTCCCCCAACTGTCCTCCGGATGACACATTTGCCACTAATGGCCATTGGACTCTAGGCATACCCAATCCAGGTATCCAAGTCAGGGAGGCAGAGACAACTGCTCTAGGGCACACAGTCAGTACACAGCAAACAGTGGGTCTGAACTCAGCACCTCATTCAGGCTACACAGTTAGCGCACAGGAAACTGTGCTCTGAATTTGGTACTGATCCCAGAGATGAATGCTGTCTTTGCCTAAAATGATATGGGAATGGTTTCACCTATACTTTGCTCTAAGTTCCTGTGATAATGAACAGTCTTCGCTTCTTCCCACTCACTGGTTGACAAGTAGACTGCCCTGGGCCCATGATAGAACCTCTGTCTGCCAGTCATCTCCTATTGTACATCCCTCTATGTGGCACCACCCTCCTTCTGCCAGGGGCTTTACAAACAAAACAAAACAACCAACCAATCAAAAACAAACAAACAAACAAACAAACAAAAAACAAAAAAAACCCTCACCTGATCCTCTTAACACACTGGAGGCATGCCAGCCAGCCATGGAGCCTGAGGCCCAGAGACAGTAGCAGACAAATTAGGCCTAACTAGGAAGCAGTATAGTACCCAGGACCTTACAACTGGTAAAGTCACATGGCTGCTAGGGGGACTTCATGGAGACACAACTCCCACGGCCCAGTCCCTAGAACTATGCCAGAGAGGCCACCCTGCATTCTCTATACCTTTTAAAGACACAGAACCACATACACACACCCTACTCCCTGGCACCAAGAGACAGTCCTCCTTCCTTCACCCAGAAGATGACAAGCAGCACCTGGACATTAGCTTTCATCTCTAAACATGCAGGAAGATTGTTGACAGTCGGCCTGTAGAACCTCCCTCTGATTCCAGGCCTTTGGCCAGTGTGAACGCCAGAACAAGCAAGGCCTCTTCCAGCTGGGCTTTTTGTCTGGCACGGTACTTTGTGCTTCAGCTTGGGAGGGAAGGTGGCCTCCATAGGACAAGGTGAATGGAGCCAACAGAAGGAACCTACCACACGGATATCCAAGGCCCCCCTGGCAGGAGTGAACACTGCTTATAGCAAAAGGTCTGTTTCCTTAGCACTGATGGGGAAGGTACAGCATGATAGAAGTAAAGGGCTGAGATTAAATCCCAACCACCTTCTCAAGAGGGCAAGAGATTCCTCTAAGCAATACCATGGGGCCAGTACGCTGAGCAACAAGTAAACTAATGAAGTTGCCCATCTCCAAGCTGGACACTCAGCAAGACCCAGGCAATGTCTGCAGGATAAACATGGGAAAACCTGTCTTGGAGAATCGCCCTCTCCCTGCCCTGTACCAGGCCCAAACTAACCTCACTCACTGCACAGAGACTTGAGGGCTTAGAGGCCAACACCTTTTTCATGCAGCATGTCTTGCCCTGGCTTCTGGCCTTTCCATCCAGCCCCATCTCTCAGGGAGGAACACTAGAGTTCTGGCTGAGCACACTGAACCATCCACCCACCTTTCAGTTGAGGTAAGCATGGGCCTGCAGAGAGGCAGAAAATGGCTCTGTCACACACACACCCCCCCCCCAAGAGCAAGTGAGTATGCGCAGATTGGTTGAAGAACGCTGGGTGGCAGGGATCTGGTCAGCCGGCACCTGTGTGAAAGCAGATGGCCTAGGGCTTGGATGAGATCCCAGGAGGAGAGACTCCCTCTCAGGAGTCACCTTACTTCCAGAATGCTGGATCTCTCTTCTTTAGTCTGAACTGGGAGGTCAGAGAAGCTCTCTCTCTAAGGCCACAGGCCTACTCTAAGACTGTAACCCTATGAACAGCTTCAAGCTATGAGGGAAAACCAGGTCTGACCCTCATTTTCGTAGAAAGATTGCTGAGCTGTGCCCTGGACCTAAACTGCATCCTGCCTCCCCTGAAACTATCATGTGTTACACCTCCAGAAAGTCCAGAGGAAGCCTGCTTAAGAGAACCACTCGGAAAACACAGCCTGGGCAGCCTCCTGCCCTCTCCATCACTGAGAAAGGTAGCTCAGAAATCTCAAGAACCCTGAGTAGCAACTGGGTGGCCACAACAGAAACAGGAACTACCTGGATG
Organism: Rhynchomys soricoides; assembly: GCA_019843965.1. Lineage (NCBI taxonomy): Eukaryota > Metazoa > Chordata > Mammalia > Rodentia > Muridae > Rhynchomys > Rhynchomys soricoides. The sequence goes on from JADRCH010000112.1 coordinate 5,781,403, forward strand.
ACGTCCACAGCAGGCACCTTGCCCAGAGGTGAGTACCTTTCAGATTCTTCTTCACAGAGACAGAGGCAGCAGTGGAAAATTCCAAAGGCTTTGCTCCACTCCTACATGAGAAGGCCCCTAATCCCCTGCTAAAGAGACCAAAGTATGGTAGGGTCTGCCCTGTTCCTCAGTTTCCAAAGTCCAACAGAATCAACTCAGGAGCATTAGAAATACCAATGCTTGAGTCTCCCCATCCCCCAACCCCAGCCATGCTTGAAAGTTGTGACATAATCAGGCAACTGGATTTTTTTTTTTTTTTTTTGAAACCTCTTTGGTAAGTTATTCACAGCCATGCAGGAGAGTGACTACCCTGCCATCTAGAAATTCAGCACACAGGGATCTAACACACACACACACAAACTCTTTAGAGAAAGAAAGGTCAGAGACCTAGGCAGGGAGGCCTTGCTGAAGACCACTACCCCACAGCACATCCACACACTGGATTGCCTGCACTGAACCATCTGTCTGGGGATGAGGAGTCTCTGCCCAGCCCTGGCAGGGGCAGACCCAGTTCCCCTGTGCTGGCAGATGTGCAACTGTGTTCTCTGATTACTTCAGACATGTAAACAAAATATGATACTTATACAAACCTGGGGTGGCAAGCACCACAACATAATTTACTTTGAGACATCTGAATTACAAATGCAAAAAAAAATAAATAAATAAAAAGCTAGATTTTAAAAAAGAAAGAAAGCCCACACGTCTTTGGAAACCCTTTTAACAACCTCTTGAGTGGAAAAATGGAATCTGAATAAACGGGGAGGCTGGAGCTGCCAAATTTACTTCCTGTTTCCCCCAGAAGGTCACTGGAAATAATTACATTTTCTTGTGAATCTGTCTTTTGTAAAGTTCAAGCAAACATCTCAGTCTCCCCAGCTAAGGCCCTGCCTTTGGCCTGCAGAAGACAGAACTCAAGAGTTCAATTAAAGAAAAAAGGGGGTACGGGGGGGGGGGGACACAGGGCAGGGAGAAGCATGGAGAAACAGGCCGTTAAAATTTGTAAGTTTTGCTGTTGTGCTAACAAGACTAAACAAAATTTACGCTTTGAGATAAAACAGAACCTAGTGCCTCTAGCTTGTGACACTCAAGACTGATAGCAGGGTGGAGGGAAAGCAGGCTTTTTAACCGGCCAGACTCAGCAGCTGCTACTGGCTTCTCTGCCTTCCAGCTGTATGGCCTTGGACCAGGTATCTGATTTCTCAGAGCCTCAGTTTCCTCTGTGGAAGTTCAGGCTGCCTGTGCTCGAGGAGGCCAGGCTCAGGAGTGCCTTCCACACCCTGTGGGCCTTGTTGAGAATCTATTGGGCTACAGCTTTGGGGACAGCACTGGGAGAGAATCCGCTTCTTTGTATAGTGCAAGAAGGGAAAGAGTGAGAGGAAGAGTCAAATGTCGGCCTGCTACCCGATCCTGGGGTCAAACGGGCTGTTTACCAACATGATTTGCTGTCACCTGCCTGAGAATGATACAGTGGGGAAAGCCCCCCTAGAGACTCACGAATGCCTCCAAGGTTTGCTCTCGAGGTTTGCTCTCGTTTCCATGATGTCCTAGCAAGATCTGGCTACACTGTTCCCATCCCCCAAGCAAAAGACAGCTTCCCCTCCAGCCCCCACAGCAGGAGAGAGAGACCAGTTAAAAGAGTGGGGGTGCCAGTCACACTTCTCTGTAACCCCTGACGTGATGTGAAAGTCTACAAGGTAGACCCTTTGAAATGCAAAATCTTGGCGAGTCCTTCAAATGTGTTTTTATTTTCTCGGGTTCCTAAGGCTGCTTGCAGACCCACCCAGCAGCCCTTTCCCTCTCAATCAATTGGCATTTAACGACAACCATGGGGGGAAGTGGGGGAGGACGATCAAGGACATCTCTATTTTTTTTTCTTTTTCAGAAAAGCTCAAGTGTCTCCATTCACTTAGGGGTAAGGGGACAACTCTGTCCTTGGCTCCAGCCTCCCAGCACCCCCTCCAAAACACCCTGAAGCCAAATCTCCCCCATTTTACTCGAAAAGCATTAATTTCTGCTCAGAACCTCAGAGCATTTTCATAGACGAGAATACAGATTCCCTCTGACCCAGGTTCCTTAAGATTAAGACAGACACCATCAAAACCATAACCCCAAACGTACAAAGGCCAAACCTTCATGCAAATGCACTAGAGGTCTGCATTAAGTCAACCCATTTACCTTTAAGACAATGTTGTTTGGCAAAGAAAATTACTTCACCATATGAAAAGCCCTAGGGAATGGAAATTGCTTTTGAATATAGACTTTTCACTGGCATGGTCATTAATCATGTTAATGTAAACTGTACTAAAACAAAAATTTCCTAAGCAAGTCTCAGGGCACATCAGCATATCTAAGCCTCCCGGTTTGTTTCTAAAGTTCACAATCCCAGCAAGCAAGGAAGCTACTGTTAATGGGGTCAGCTATTACTAAGCAGTCCCCAACCCTGGCGAATAATAAAGGTGATTGGCATGTGTAGAGAAAAAAAAAAAAGACCTTCATAAAGTCAGGCAGGAAACAAACAGAATTTAATCAGAGGAGACGAAGTGCACGAGTTTTGGGAAAGGTTATCCACTGAACAAGTGTGAACCCAAGCTCCTCTGGGACAAAGTTTAAGAAGGAGGGCCCTCAGCATTTCTGGCAGCACCCAAGTCCCTGGGCTGTTCTCTGTTTCACAGTGTGGAGGGCAGGGCAGCAGCAGAGAGAAGAGGAGGAACGGAGCCCAGCAGAGCTAAGCGGTGCTGAGCCCAGCCAGACCCAGCCATGTGCTTCGTGTTGGCAACAAACTGGTTCTTTCGAGAGAGGAGGAGTCTGACAAAAAGGACAGCTGCAGCAAAGCAGAAGCAGAGAGGCAATAACCTCGAGAAAGCCCTGAGATTGGGGTTACCCCATAAGTTAAAACAAAAAAACAAACCACCTTTGGGGTTTGCAGAACTACTTAATCTATTAACACTCCCTCCCCTCATTGCAGGATCAATTAAACAGAGTCTATCCACATCTGGTTTCCATCTAAAACCAAAACTTGTACTATCAGCATATTACATAACAAATTGTGCCTGCAGGTTTCTTTTATTACACATCAGAGAGGTGTGCACGCTGGTGGTGGTTGTGCTGACCTGAGTGTTTATTTCAGTGTCTCTCCCCCCCACCCCCCATGGGCACAAACAAGTTTTCCAGACTGTGCATGATTTAACCCTAGAAAGTCTCGTGCCTGAATGACACATCAGCTGGGACAGAGGACCCAGCCCTCAACCCTCAGTGCCAGCTGAAGAGGAGTGGCTGAGAAGGGTGTGCATTTTCAAGAACTCTGCGGGCAGCAGATTGCTCCACAGTGTCCCCTGCTGACAGTATTTAAACATAGCTCCCTCCTGAAGGGGGAGGAGAGAGCCAGCTTTTGCTGAGCTCCCATTGTGGGTCAGACACCAGTTCAAGGAACTCACTTAAAACAAACCAGTTTCTCTAGAACTACAGGATGGGGATGCTAGGGGATACCAACTAACAAAGGGCAAAAGAAAGACTAAGAGAGAAGGACAGAGGAGAGAGGGAGGGGGAGGGGGCGGTTAGGGGAGAGAGAGAAGGAAAGAGAGGAGGCAGGGAGGGAGAGAGGGAAAGAGCAATCGAGCACCCAGGAAGGGCTTCCTGTAAAATGTTAGTTAAGTGACTCCTCTATGAAGACCCTGAAGTATCTATCTAAAACTCTTTCCATAACATACCTACTATACTGAAAATAAAGGAGAAGCTGATTAGAATCACTATCAATCAAAACAGTGAATTTATCCTACCTTCAACAACCTTAAAGTCCATGTCTGCAGCAATGACACAGCCAGCTTTTCCAGAATGCTTGCTTTGATATTAAAATGAACACACATCACACTCTTCTAAGGGGGAGGGGTGGGTAGCAAGTCCTCGAGCAGAGTTATTTTGAACTGGTCTCAAGAGCGTCTTGTTCCCTATGTGGACATTTGGGAGAAAACCGCAGGCATTCCCCAAGCCTCTTAGATTTCTTGACTACCACAGCATCCAGAAACTGGATCAGCACACCCCTGGGTCTACAACTACAGTTACTAACCTTACGACTCAAACCTTCTTTCACTGAAAGGGGCCTATCACCTGGAACAAGTTTTCTGCTAATCTAGCACACAGCAAATGGGGGAGGGGGAATCTACAGACCTTCAACTCACTGTCAGAACTGTAACTGAGATAAGTCCCTGCTAAGTGGACAAATTAAAATGAAACCAAAACCTGACCCAGTCAGGATCGTGAGTTTCACGGGTGGGCAGACTCCATTCTTTCCCCGAGGCCTCAAATCAAGTCACATCATTCAAAATGAGAGTCCAGGATTCAGCAAGGAGGGATTCCCCCTTCCAAGAGTGGAGACTGCTGGGAACACATATGCTAGCATGTTATTTGGAGGTCTGTTAATATGTTGAAGGAGCACAAGACATTTGCCTGGCTTCCTGGGCCAATAAACAATGCCTTTCCAACTCTTGAAGCAGTCAACAGAAAGCAGTCCTTTTTCTCCACCGTCCAATAATTCAACAAACATTTGTTCCTGTTGAACCATCACCAGCCTAGCTCCATCTGCACCAACTCCTGCGAGACAAGTACCGAGGGGGCAGCGGCGGCACAAATGGGGCCAGGATCTGAATGCAACCCATGACAGGGGCCACTTTCCCAACACCAGAGTCCTGATTCTACCGTATGGAAAACTCAAGAGTGTGGCCTATAGGAGGCAGAATCCCATTCACCAAATGCTGCAAAGAGCTTTTCTTTGTTCGCCATGGTACTAAGTACAGTACGTGTTAATGAACCCGGCGGTCAGAAGGAGCAAGCCTGGCATCATGGGGTGTCCAAAGGCGAGGATCCAGAGCAAGCCTGCCCACGCAATTCTAGGCCCTTGTCCCACACACCCCAAGCACTGTTTCCCTAGTCTGGAGGTGAAAGAGGAGCTTGGGGGGGAAGGGGGCTAGGGGGAGGATCGAGAAAACACTTAAGTCAACTCAAAACACCCTCTTCGTATTCTGGGTTTCCAAGTCTCTTTCGTCCCGGTTCCACCAAGAGAAACCCCTAGCTGAGAACCTGACTCCCACCGGCTCGCAAATCAAGGACTGGCAGAAAGAAAAAAAAAAAAAAAAAATGTGATTAGGCTAGTATCCTGTGACGGACAGCCTTCTTCGCCATGTGCAAAAACCACGCCGGCACAGGCGACCCCCCCCCCCACACACACACACACTCCTCAAGCCCTGGCCGTAGCCACGCCGCCTGCTTCCCCTCCCTAGGCAGAGCGCCCTCTCACCCCCATCGACACCGCGCGGGTCAGTCCGGCAGCCTTGGAGTCGTCCCTGCGCGCCCGCATCCCAGGGGTGGCGGGTGTAAACTTCCGTGAACAAAAGAGTTGTCTGCAAACGATGCGGAACTTCGGGGCTCAGCGCCTTCGCTGCTGCCACAAGCCAGGGCTCAAGTTGAGCCTCAAAGAAGGAGGCTGCCCAGGACTCAGCCGTCTCCGCGGCCGTCCACGGAGCGCAGACTTTTCTGCAGCGCTAGGTTTGCTCTTCCCCCGCCTGCGAGCTGACAAGTCTCACGCCTGCACCAGGGCAAGCAAGCGTCGGCGCCGGCAGAAACCACCCGATCCGCCGCCTAACAAGGAGACAGGGAGAAAGAAAGCCAGCAGCATTAAGGAAAGAAAGAGCGAGCGAAGCGCACGCGAGCCCAGCTTTCCCCGCCGGCGCCGGGGAGCTCGCACCAACCCCGCTCCGGGCCAGTCCCCTGGCGCGGTTGCCCTGCCGGGTCGCTTACTGTGCGCGCCGGACGCGGGCCGTCACTGCTAACGCTCGCCAAGTCGTCCGGGCTGCCCGCCCGCGTCTGCCGTGCGCACGCTCTCCTGCCGTGCCGGCGCCGAGCGCTTTGTACCGAGTGACTACGGGGAGGAGGAAATCGACTTGTCACTTCCTGAACTGTTTGCAACTCGTCCCTTTAACCGACCTCGGCCAGGCAGCCAGTGCCTGCCGCCGCCGCCGGGCCGCCCGACCGCGGCTGCGTGAAGTCGGTGGCGCTGTGCGGGCGGCGTCGCGGCTGGGGCGCCCGGCGTGCCGCTACGAGGTGCAGTGCGCGCAGCCGCCGGTGGGCGGGGAGTTGGGAGGGGGGGTCACGGCGCGCCTTCGTCAGGGCTGCTGGGTGTCCAGTGAACCCGCACCGCGAACCCCTCACGCCTGGAGGCCCGGGCCCGGGGAAGTAGCACCGCACAAGTCAGAATTGAAACTCAGGCCTCGTGGGCTTCAGATAGCCAGCTTCCGGGTTTGGCTTCGCAGTTTAAAAGAATCTGTGGCGAACAAGACCGCAAAGAGGGGGCGGACCCTGGAGTGGCCACACTTTAGAATAAAGCACTGTTCCTGACTCTGGGTGCGATCGAAACTGAGGAATTTGTACTTCAGATGCCACATCCATAATACATGCAACTGGGGAAGGAAGGATTTGTGGTTGCTAAGCAGAGGCAGGGCATGTTTAGTTCTGTAACTTAGGATGTTGACTTAAGTGCAGGAATGTAACCGTGATAGAATAAGCAGAGTATTTTCATTGTGCAGCTCACCTGGGGGAGGGGACAATGTTCTTGTGAAATGAAGTCCAAGATTTCCCATCACTCCTTCCTGCTAATGTGTGTTATTAACCTTATCCAAAGAGATATTTTTTAAGAGTTCTGTTTTGTTTTGTTTCTTTACGTCCCTGTGCCTGCTTTGCATTCCCCTTTGCCAAAAAAACACCTCATTACTTTACATGGATTGTGTCTGCACTATTTGAATGGTTCTATTCATAAATCAGGAAACTTTTTCTATTGCTTCAAGGAACATTAATTGGTTTAAATCCAATGTTGCAATCCTAGTATCAAACCTAAATGAACAGTTAACTTTTTGAGTTTGTGTGCACTTGGGAAACTATTAGATTTCATAGCTATTGGTGAAATATTTCAGTTTGTCACCACACTGGACCTATTCTTTTCAGAAAAGCATGAGCTAACATAGTTCACACTAACTACAGCACATTCCAAAAGTTCTGCCATAAGATTAAGATGCTAATCAGAAGAAAGGATGTCTTCTGTTCACCTCAGAGAGATGTGAATATAATCAAATCACTCTAAGAAGCCCAAGTGTGCTAATGCACAGAATACAAAGATACTGATACCCATAATACATTATTTCCTTTTTAAAAAACTTATTAAAGGCCTTTTTTTTTTTTTAAAGGAATAAGAACCACATGTTCTGTCAAAAGAAGGACGACACATGGGAAAAGCAGAATCTACTATCATACACTTAAGGTCATTTCCCTGAATGCCACCATATCACAGCACAGCACTACCATCCTAGCCTCCAAGAACTGTAAGAATAGTTTAATGCACTAACTTTTTTATTGGGAGTCCTAGAGTGACTCCTGCTGGCAAACATTCTGTTTATCCCTGCAATTACTAGTTCATCAGGTCAACTTAAGAAAAACAAACCGAAATGCCAGGGTCCTATGCCCGGAGACAGTTACTGCCAGGGTGCTATGCCCAGAGACAGTTACTGCCAGGGTCCTATGCCTGGAGACAGTTACTGCCAGGGTCCTATGCCTGGAGACAGTTACTGCAACCATTACTCTTCTTTCTCTCACAACTATGTTAGCCTCATGAAATTCCAAAGATGGGGGTTATGGGTAGCTCCTCTGCTCTAACCCCTCAGTTCCCAACCCTCAACAGCCTGTTTCTGGTTCTTAGCCTTTCTTGACCTTGCCTAAGACTAAAATTCCTGCTTAAGGAGCTGGCTAACCAACAGAGTTGTCTAAACCTGAATCTTCAAGACTAAAAAGACACACACATTAAGGCTTATGCCAGTTTTCCATAAATGTCATCACATCTTGGTTTCTTAATGCTAAATGTGATAGCTCTTTATTATAAAAAGCCCCGTCCATTAGGTTGCTGTATGTTTAGTTCAGAACAGACACAAACCCAGTCAACTGCATTTAAGATTAGGTAAGCAGAAATTGAGAAGAAGGAGGGGAGCTCAACTGTCTACTTCTTGTCCGTGCCTAAATGGACAACCAAATCAGAACCAGATTTAGAGTACAATCAGATACCTAAACACAAATTCACAGGCCAATTCAGAAATAAATCCACAAATCTAAAAAACAACTACCTGTAACTCTGCCATTAGTTGCCATTTTCAACAACTACTAACCTGATTTAGACCATGCAACACCCCGGAAAGTATAGAATGCAGGCATTACTTAGTCTCTTACTCTATGACCAATATGAGACACAGAATAAAGCAATACTGGTTCTTTTGGCTTTCCCCCAAAAGGAAGCCTAGCAAATATAAGGCTGCTTGTGTGTATGGTATACATCAGTGTATCCTTCACTGAGTATCACTGTTACAGCTCCCCAATTCCAAGCTTACAGCTCTTAAGCAACAGGAGACAATAAAGGTGTATTTTATTAAGAAAGGGTGTAACCAACTATAACTTGTATCAACAAGCTAATGAAGTATTCACCTAAGCACATCTGTGGAGAGGAGGGTGAAGGTTGCTTTTGATATGCACGAAGGAGTGTCTAAAGCAGTTAGTCGGTGTTTTATTTCTATGCCTTTAGAACCAAATTAATGTGATGCTCAAACAAAGAGATGAGATTTGAGTCGGTGCAAGTAAATGGTCAGTTTCACATCTATCTACACCTATGTCTAAGAGCACTCCACTAAAATTATAAGAGAATAACCATAGGGGTCCATTTAGACTAACAAAGTGAACTAAACAAAGGTCAGATGTGCTGTTATGCTGGGCACAGAGTATGCAGATGCTTGTGTACCCTTTCATTCAGCTTCTAAAAGCCACTGCGCCTCTTTGTCACTCTGTTGTATTAAAAGCCAGTCACTCACATTTCACACTGTTCTTTCTACATCTGAAAAGACTTTTTTTAAAAAGCAAAACCCTTTAAAATTGCTTATAATAGATTATGGAAAGACAGACGTCACCAAATCCACCTGAAATGTTATCAAAGAGATTGGCTTCTGAAAGTAAGTTGATAGAATAAACTTCTTTGGAAAGTGTGTAAACTTTGTGGTCAGGGTTAGAGGCCAAACCTCTGAGCCCATCATGGGGTTTATTTTCATACACAGATCTTACTCAAAAAAAACCCTGCAATTTTCCCAACATCTACAATGAATTACAACTAATATCTATTAAACATGTTATAACACATTAATCCTTTGGTTCTTTCCTGTGCTTTTGTCAACCATGAAATGAGTTCCAAATCTAGGGCTATAACATATACACGCTAGGGCTATAACATATAACATATACACGCTAGATATATAAAACACGGGATATTTTAGCCTATTTAGAAGCATTTTCTTTTTTAAAAAATATTTTTTAAAGATCATTTTATTTATATGGGTACACTGTAGCTGTCTTTAGACACACCAGAAGATGGCATCAGACCCCATTACAGATAGTTGTGAGCCACCATGTGGTTGCTGGGAATTGAACTCAGGACCTCTGAAAGAGCAGTCAGTGCTCTTAACTGCTGAGCCATCTCTCCAGCCCAAATTTTGATTCTTTAAAAAGAAAAAAATGTATTTTTTTATTCAAAAATAAACCAAATTTATTTCCATTGAAAAATAACCACAGCAGTGAATTTAATGATACCAAGCTCACTCCTTTAATATAGAATAAGAGTTGAAAGCAGCTTGGAGAAGAAATCTGCACATGAGAAGCAGTGCCGCTTTGTAACTGAATGTCTAGCACCATTGAGGTATGAAAGCATGCCAGCTGGGACCGTATTGTGTGCCACAAAGTGTGGGTTGTAAGCCTATGTCCTGAGCACAAACCCTGGTTTCCAAGTTGGCAGGTGCTGAAAACACAGCAAATGTCACGCCTGCAACTCACTGGATGGAAGACCTCTGGGTAAGGCAAGCTAAAGGCTAAAAAGAACAGAGCGAGAGTTAAAACTTGAAAACTCAAACAATTTGGTAGTAACTTTTTTTTAAGTTCCTAGTGACAATTATTATTATGTGCTATAAGAAAGCACAGGGATGAAAAGCAGGAATTAAAGCTTATTCACAGTAAATACAAAGAAAAAGTATAATAAAGGAATTCAGTCACTAGAAAACTGACTAAACCAATCTTACTACTCTAATACTAAACTTCAAAAAACAAAACCTGGGGTGCTGGAGAGACTACTCAGCAGTTAGAGCACTTACTGTTACTGCCAAGGACCTGGGTTCAATACCCAGCCTTTAATGGTGGCTCACACTACCCATTAACTCCAATACCGGCAGCTAAGATGCCCTCTTCTGGCCTCTACAGGCACCAAGCACACATGCAGTAGAACATACACACGTATAGGCAAAATATTCATACACATGGAAGTAAATAATTGTAAAAAAAAAAAAAATTTAACGAAAGCACCTCTCTGATGTGATGATGGCAACTGAAATAGATGTTAGTGTCAGTACTCACAACTAGCCATCTATAACAGCTTACCTGTTACTATACCAAAAACAGCCAAAAACAAGGCACAGGATTTTCGTATTGCCCTATGCTTAATTTAGAAACCATTTCAACTTACTCCTGAACTATACTCACATTCTGATTTCAAGTAAAAAAACAACTTCAATGCTTTTGTTATTCTTTAAAATTCATTTAGCATTTGTAATACAAACCCAAACTAATTTTTTCTCTGTTGAGTATCTGCCATCCAAATCACTGCCTCAAAGCAAACTTATTTTTAATTCACCCTTACTGATATGCTAAAACCTACTGTGATCCTTCCTATCCCCCTCCCCAAAGGACATTTTTCTTTCATTCGAGAAGAACCAGGTATAGTTCATGGTTTCACAGAGCTTAAATGTACAATCCAAATCCTGAATTCTTTGGATTTAAAATATCAAGGGGGAAGTGTTGTCTTTGGGTCTACCGTGAGAGCACTGGCCTGGCTTGAAAGCTTATGAACCTCTGCACTCTCTTCAGCAGCTTGTCAATAGGTTATATCCAAAAGCTAAGGAATTTTATCAATTCATGCCTGGTTCTTTGTTTTTCTTTCCTGCCAGTTTTGTACGAGCTCTCCTGCAGCTACAGTGCAACCATACTTGAAGCATGAATAAAAATTCTCAAAACTTGCTAAAAGCTAGGTTAGTTAATCATTGTTTTGTTAAACCATCTTGATCAGTTTGCTCTAAAGAGATCTCAGACTTTATAAAAATTTCTATGAAATGGAACAAATACTTTTGGGCACGGTAGCAATTACCTATAATTCCACTACATGAAGAAGGATGCAGCCAGGACTACAGTAAGACTCAGGAAATAAATAAAACAAGGGTTCAAAAGAAACAAAAGCTACAATTTACTGCACAGGCCTGTAACCCCAGAACTAGGAAGGCAGAGGCAGGAGGCTTTCTGTGGAGCTTGAGGCCAGTCTAATCTACATAGTGAATTCTAAGCAGTCAGAACTACACAGTAAGACTCTGGGGGGCCGAGGGAAGGATAAATAAAAAAGATCTGAAATTTTGGGATCAAGGAGTAAAAGCATCAGGACTGGGGTCTAATTGTTCGACAGTCATGCTAGGCACTCTGAAGATAGTCACTTAACCGCCAGTGAGAAGGTTGAAGACATGTTTTCTAGACTAGCATAAACAAGTGGCTCACTGTACTTCCATACACTCTATTATCAACTCCAGCATAAACTAAGAACAAACTGGATAAACTACTACTACTCAACATCAAACAATATAAATGGCAGTTAACTTACAGCAGGGAAAGAAATGTGACTCAAATCAAAGAAATCAAACCTGGACGATACAAACTAGAAACTAGCTATAACATGCCAGTCTACTGCTTCTTAGCTAACCAGTAAAATCCAAGTCCAACTCTATTCTCATTAGACCCAGGGCTACTGAGTCACTGCTCCGTGATCCTGTGTCCCTGTTTGATATATCTTGGAACCATGCCTTGGCTCAGACCTGATGAAGAAAACTGCACAGTAATCATGCCTATTTGTTTTCAATTCAAATGCATTGTAACATTTTTACCACCACATCTACATTTCTTACCATTTACTACTACTTAAAAGATTATGCTCTCAATCTGAAAGGTGTTCTTCCATGCACTCCAAAACACAGGACATCATCTGAAACTCCAGTGTCATGGCATCTATTCTTCATGTCTTTACTAAAGTAAAAAGGTGCTCCAGCACCAGTCCAAGTTAGACTAAGGAAAGCACTATACAGCGTGATTTTTAAAGACGTTTTGAAAGGTCCACCTGTTCCAGATGCCCTCTTCTTACTCAGCAACACTCGTTTAACGGCTCTTACAATACAATCGCCTTTCAATGGAACTGAATGTATCAGCTTGAACAACTCACCTATTAGCTCCACTGGAAAGGAAAGTTCTTGAAGAAAAGTATTTATCCAGCACTAAGGTACTGGCCATGTATCTTTGCGATATTCACAACCCTATTGGGTAAGGGTCCGCACCTTATTCTCTCCCCACCTATCAACCTGCTTCAAAGACAGAAAGTAAAGCAGCCCCAACGAGTATTCTGTTAGGTCATCTGCTAGTGCCTTTAACAAAGTTCAGTTTCTGAGCTGAGATGGGGCTCAGTGGTAGAGTGCTTGTCTCATGTTCACGCGGCCCTAGGGTTTATGCCACAGCACCACCAAAACAAAAAGGCAAAACAGAACAAAAAAGAAACCCTTTTTCATCAGCAGGATAAGCAGTTACAGAGCAAACTGACAGGCTGCCAAGGCAAGGGCACAAAAGCACAGACCCACCAATTAGACTCAAGCAGTCTCTGCGATTCACAAGAGAAGCATCTCAAAGCCTTAGAGTAACAAAGTGGGTCAGCTGGGAGTATTCTGTTGCATGTATTTGGGGCACAGAAGAATCAGAGGAAGATTCTTTAGAGTATCATGATTGTTCGTTTGACCTTGTCTTAATCTTATCTTTCTACATGTAAGATAGAAACAGACTAAACAAAAGATATAAATTCCTGATTTATTGGTCAAGTCATCTCTATGGCCAAATGAATACAAACTGAATAATCAAACACATATCAGAAACAATCAATCACCAAGCACAAGTTTTTTTCAGATTAAAAAATACTCATTTACTTCAAATATTTTATTATAGGAACATACATATATGCCCTTTTAATATACAGATACCTTACAGAGCCATCAAATTACCCAACAGCTGACTCCATTAGCAAATGGAGTATGTAATATCCTCATATATATTAGAAACATATTTTTTAGGCTTTGTTCATTAAATCTCAATTTTCAGGGATTTTTGCTGGTTCCTTCCCCCAAACCATACATTGAAGCCCTAAGCCCCAATGCAATCGTATTTGTAGATGAGGCCTTTATGAAATAATCAGGGTTAGGAAAGGTCATGGGATTGGTGCCCTCACATGAGACTCCTGAAGAGTCTGTGTGTGTTCTTTTGCTTTCCCTTCCCCAGCACACACAAAGAGGTCATGTGAACACACAAATGGCAGCCATCTAGAAGCTAAAGAACAAGGCTACGAAATAAAATATACTTGAGGACAGGCATAGTGATGGACAGTGGGCAAAGGTGCCTGCTACCAAGCCTGATAATCTAAATCAAATCTTAGGGACCACATGGTTAGAAGGAAATAACTAAGCTTACAAGTTTTCTGACATCACAACATAATAAGTAAATGTAACCAAAACAGTGATCATGATACCCTACCAACACTTTGGTCTTGGAATTCCAGCTTCCAGAACTCAGAGAAAAAAAATGCCTGCCGTTTTATGCCACCCAGTTTATAGTATTATGGAATTTGAGCTGCGTGAGTAGGAAGGAACTTTGATTCAGTGTAAAAAGGTTCCTGACATTAACCCTGATAAGCTGAGTTTGATCTCTGAGGCCCACATGGTGGTTGACGCAGAACCGACTCCTGAAAGTTATCCTGACCTCCACACACTTGCCACAGTATATCCACACCAACATGTGTGTACACATACATGTATGTGCATGTACCAAATAAACAATCTAGGACACCTTAAACAATTCTACCAATAAGTCCACTTAAACAATCTGCAATTATTCAATGAAAGGAACCAAGACAAGCCAACTAAATTTCAAGTTCAAAAATAACCTATTTCATTTGTTGCAAATCATTAATCAGAAAGAATTAACAAAATGATCTCTTCTGTTTGTGTAGCATCTTTACTATAGGAGCATCCCATGGAAAGGGATGACAGCTTACTTCAAAGTGAGGTAAGATACTCGGGAGTTTGGTCTTTTAGTTTAATCTAGTCAATTACTTTAAAAATAAACAATAACCTTAATAACTGGCACAACTATAAGTCTATGTGGGACTTTATTTTACTTCCTGAGCAAACTATATTATCAATTATTTGATCCAATAATTATCAATTATTTGACCTCCATAGAATCTAGAGCTTTCCTTCTAAGCCTGCTGTGGTCTGTGAGCAGATAAACATATCAAAACTGTGTTTTATTCTAATTTTCTCAACAATAACGACTATTACTATCCCTTAACAGCATAAAAGCAGGCTCACTGAAAGCCTCAGATGTTCCATTTGTAAATCACACAAGATTTCAGTTATCCCTCACAACTCTAGATTCCTACCAAAGCTTGTGCACGACTCTCTAACTCAGACGAGATAGTCTATTAAATACCATTCTATAATTTCCCCCATTCAAACTCCAGGGAGGCTTCTACAGAAGACACAGAAGGAGATCCTAAAACTATTGCTTCGGTGCATCTAAATTTATTTCCTCAGCAAATCAACAGATTAAGGGCTAGCTATTGTCACAGAAGGCAGGCGGATATAGCCTATAAACTGCCCTTTCCTCCACTCTTCCTCCCTATGTCCCGCCTCTCCAAGTTCCACGGTTGGAAATCATCCTAATATATTTTTTTAGCCAGGATATACTAAAATTAGATGGGAACAAAGGCCTGACATTTTCATATTAGCAAGGGGGTTAGAAAGTAAATCCGAACTTGGAGCACCCACACTCATCTACATTTAGCCTCTTCCTCATGAGTCTTTCCTTTCTAAAATATCAAGAAAGGCAACAGCAGGAACTAGCCCAGTTTCTCCTGAGCTACTGTCCCTGACAATAAACTACTTCATCCACAGTGCACCAGGGAAGACCCCTAGTCAACTGGAGTATTACATTTTTCTTTCTAAGCTACCCTGGTATTATCCAGGATATATAATTGCTGAATTATGTGTCAATGCTTATGGCTTTGTGGAAATGGAAAGATTAGTCTCACTCTTAAAAAGAGAGCTTCCAGACACCATACAAAATAAAGATCAACTACTGAAATATTTATCATTTGCAGTAATAACAGCAATAACATGTAAAAATATTAACAAGTAAAATATAACACAAGAGCTGGAAGAGTGGTTCAGCAGTTAAGAGCACTTGTAGCTCTTCCAGAGATTTGGTTCCAAGCTCACAACTGCCTGCAGCTTTAGTTCCAGGGGACTGAACACTCTTTTTTGACCTCATGGGCACTCCCTCCCCCAAATGGCCTATTTTTGACAGGGACAATCAAATAATAAGTTAGAAGTTGTTTTTTAAAATGTGCCATTTCTTCAGGAAAACAAGAAAATAATTAACTCTAAAAAATGAAAACTGTAGATGTGGGCGGTGTTGGGGGAGGACGCAGGTGGGGCATAGTTATGGCTGGCTCTAGAAAGCCAGGCAGTAATTTACAAACACTTTAAGATACAATGGATTACTTGGTCTTCAGTCTTCCTCACAACAGTATCAGCATGACAAAAGTCCATTCTACCAGCTCATACATCCCCTTTTTTTGAAGTCCTACTGCACAAAAGCAGAATACTGATACACTCATGTCTGAGGAATTATTCCTGTCTTTTTAAATTGGCTTCCCTGGACCTAAGCTACAAGTCCATACAGTTATAGCTTGAAATTCCACTAGAGAAGCCTTTTTAATGATTAGTCGAACTCACTCTATTATAAAGATTTTTAAAACTTGGTAAGTACCCACTCAAGCACTCTTTCTCTCCTGGTTACTAGAGCCCATCTTGACATGTAAGCTGGAAATGAATGATCTTTCAACAACACTCCAGGGATTGTGCTAAGGTCATATTCAATCATTCATTAGGCTTGGTACCCAGTGCTTTTCAGAGTTCCATTGTAGAGCTGGTTTTATTCACATTTATGTAGCCTGTGGGCTTGGGTATTTGTCTGCTTAATGTTGAGTTTCATTTCTATGGCCCTAACATAGGAATCCATCAATTGACCAAAGAATGTCAAACTATTCCTTTACTTTCTAACAAATTGCATGGTGTGTATGAAGAATAAATTAGCATTAATTTTCTTCCATTAACTGCTAATAAGACATGTTCCTGAATTCTCCCTTCATGTAAGAACATCTCTGTTTCCTGTCTAACCAAAAGAAATTATAAGGATTTTCTAATTTTTCCCCTAATATGTCTTTAAGTCTACCATGTTCCTTATTTCCCACAGTCTTCTTGCAATAAAATCTACTGGACAAGATTCCTTTCAGAGGCCATCCATACCCCTACAATTAGCTGCAGTGGTTACTACTGTGCAACACAAGACACTTGGTCTCTTGCCCTAAAAGCTGAGCAGTTTCTGCAGCATATAGATCCTAATTTACAGAGGCAAAACCAGGAAGTCAAAACTCAGGTCTCTCCCCTAGAAACAAACTGATTATTCATATTTGTCCTTATTTTCAATGTAGGCTACTAGACAGAAAAAAAGTCTGACACATTAATACATACACACACAATCGATAAAATAAAATTGCATAAGTTTGACCTGGGTGTGATGGTGAACTCTATAATTGCAGGCTCTGCAGGCTCCCTGTAGACTGAGCTTCCTACAGACACCACCTGTTGTGCTGCAGCAGCATCACCAAGAAAAGCCTCAGTTCTCGTTTGCATTTCAAACAAGTTTCCTCAAAACGTCTTTTGATTAAATTAAATTACAATTCCAGTTTCTCAGCTACAGAGCACAGTCATCATTACATCATGTGCTGTTCCTTTTCTGTAACTGCATCATTTCATTCATGTACCCACAGATTTTAAGAGTTAACAATACTAAGCCTTAAAGTATTTATAGTTTATTTCATTAACTTAGGGATATTTAATAACCAGGCTTTTAGCTGTTTGGTATTATTTGAAAATACTAATTTCTTGTAAGCATTTTTAGACCTTCTACTTGTTCTTATTTCAATCCTTAAAGGCTGGCTTCTAGAAAGATTAAAGTGCTGAGAAGAAAGGGCAAGTTTTGTTTTGTTTTGTTTTGTTTTAAACCTTTTCAACATCTCCACAATGGATTCAGGAAAAGCCTCTACCTTTGCAAAATGAACAAACATGTCCCATATAGGAGGGTCTGAATCAACTTCAACAGACATATCCCAAGCTGACTGAGAGTTACAAGTTGGCTCATACAGAAAGTGATTTGTTGGGTTGGTGCTTAGTAACACTTGAAACTTACCCACTCAAAACTCCAAGAGTACTTAACTTATTTGGGCTGGGTATGGTGCCACAAGTCTATATCCTAGTGTCTTATCAGGGAGGCAGAGGCAAGCAGATCTCTAGGTTGAAATCTCTGTGTCTACACAGTGAGTTACAAGACAGCAAGGACTAAGCAGAGAGATCCTGTCTCAACAAACAACAGAAAGAGACTAGAAGTCCTCCTTTGGCCTCCCTGTGTGCCTATGCACTTGCATGTATGTGTTTATACACTCTAAAAAGAGTCTGTGTCCCATAAAATACAATTTTCTGAAAAGCTTAAATTGTATATATTTTAAAGTAGCTCCTCATTTTTTGCATGTTAAAAGCTATTCCAAGTTCATTATTTTTTGTTCAAAGTCCATGTAATTATCTCCAAATCAAATGACAAGTGGTAGTCTTAATGGTCACGCTGATCTAAGTTTGTCTTCCTTTATTTCTCAAAACAGAAAACTGTATAATGCTAGACTAGGCTATCTACTAGAAAAGTACTTACCATTTAAAAAAAAAAAAGTTTGTTTTGAAAACCAATAGGCCCAAAAAGCTGAAAATCATCAAAAGTCATACAACTTTTAAGGCTTTATCTTTATGTATGCAGGTGTTTTTCTTACATTCATGTCTGTGTCCTGCATGCCTGTCTTGTGCCAAGGAGGCCAGAAGAGAGGGTATTAGACCCCTACAAACCGGAGTGACAGATGATGTGAACTACATTCAGGTCCTCTTGCAGGAGCAGCAAGTGCTCTTGACTGCTGAGCCATCTCTCTATTTCCCCAAAAGTCATAATTTAAAAAAAAAAAAACAAAAAACCACAAAACCTTAATTTAAGATTCCAATACTAAAATTATGTGCCAAATACAGTTTTACTAAATATTAGATATTTATACAAAATAGTTTATCTTTTCAAAGTAATATATAAACATTCCCCAGATAAGCTCCCAGATAGTCTTTGCCTCTACATGCCTGAAAGTTCATAAAACTGACAACCTCCTTCCACAGAAAGATGAATGACAAAATTCAGTTTCACTTTTCTTCTGTGTGTGCATGCTCACACGTGTGCGCACTGTGCATGGATGTGTCTGTGTAGAAGCCAGAGGTGTTCAGGTATCTTTCACAATTGCTTTCAACTTTATTTTTTGAGACAGGATCCCTGAGTGAACCTGGAGCCAATTGATTCACAACTAGACTGCCTGACCATCAAGCTTCAGGGACTCCTTCTGTCTCTACCTCATGAGCATTGAGACTCTAAATGCATATTGCTATGCACAGAGTTTTACATAGGTATTAGGGATCTGAACTCTGCACGTTTATATGGCAATTTTCCCCAGCTTTCTGCCCCACCCCACACCACAGCTCCTCCTCCTACTTCACCCTCCTGAGTGCTAAAATTACAATATGTCATGCCTGACTAAAAATTCAGTTCCTGCTAAAGGAAAGATTTTCAAAACAAATAGATGATAAGGAATAATAACGGATGTCAAGAAACTCAGGTGTTTTCAAAGTCCACAGGGTGGACTAGCCAGTTAGTTTAGCAATCAACAATGACAAAGGGTTATAGAGCTCCTAGAGGTAAGTGCCCACCTGAACTGTATAAGTAGCCCTGACTTACAGGTGCTACAAAACAGAGATTTGGCACCTGGGAGGGGGACTGTTAGAAGAAGGGCTCTAGAGTCAGCAACTCCCAATCTTGGATCCATCTGGTACTATTTGACCTTGCAAAAGTGTCTTCTCTCTCAGCTGCAGCTCTCCTATACATAAACTAATACATATACATAATACTGTATTATTTTATATACATAGTATATATATATATATAATATAATCATGTACGCATACTATATTATATATTATTACATATATAATATTATGTATACGCATAATATTTCATGAAAGTACCAAGAGGACTCAATACTTAACATGGGGCTAAGCATTTAACAATATTCCTCAATTCTCCTTCCTTACACTACTCATTTATCCTTCACAGGGTAAAGACTATAGTTACCAGTGTGGTGGTGCACTCCTTTAATCTCAGCACTGAGGAGGCAGAGGCAGGTGGACCTCTGTGAATTCTAGGCCAAACAGGGCTCATAGTGAGACATTATCTCTACTTAAATAAATAAATGAATTTAACCAACTTCTCTGATTTTGCTTAACAGACATGACAACCTAAACTGGCATTATCATACATCATACTCTATTAATGCATGAAAAATGTTTAACTATTCTGGCCTTGAAACAGTTTGGTCAAGACTTCATTAATAGCCATACTCAACTGTATCAAAGGACAAAAACCAAAAACAAATGCTTTCTATAAATTCATTTACTGCTTTGAAGTTTTCAACTGATTAACAGCTACAGAAAACTGTCATAAATCACAATAAAAATATTTATATTTCAAATACAAAAGAAAATCTTAAAATTATTCTTAGATGATATCTAAATACTGATTCCCATGCTTGTGGTTTCCCACCAACCCATTATCCATATTCAGTCTGTGCAGCCTGGGTACTTACTAAACACTATTTGCATTTACTAAGCCTGGGTACTTACTAAGCACTATTTGCACTTGCTTCTTCTGTATCAAGTTTACTTTGCAGTTTCTTCTAGAAAGCTAACTGACTTTGTCCAAAGAAGTCTCCCTTTTTTGAAAAACCAAAGCTGCTACAGTGTTTCCAGATCTACCTCCAAAGCTGAACTTGGGTGTTGGCAGCTCTTCGAAAAGTTCAAATCCTATAAAACAAAATTAAAATATCTGTGTTAGAGATATTTGTACTAACAATGTTCTTTCAAATCCTGTCTAAACTTAATTTTGCAATTTTTTTCCAGCTTACCCCCCAATTTTTTTTTAAATAAACAGGAAACAAAAAGGACCAAACACAAAAGGCAGGGAAGTCTTTTCCTCATTTCCTGTAGTCCTGTGTACCATTACCTCCCCTCTATACCCCTTAGCTTATTTCACTTCCTCCTTGGTAGGAAGTAGCTGTGACACACTGAATTACTGTCACATGCTAGCACTGCTTCTTTTGTGGTTTCATATGTAGCAACTCAATTACATCAGAAATATAAAGGCAGATAATACAGAAAGGTTAAATTACTTAGAATAAAAGTGATTTTGTAAATAACGAGAGTTCCAGAGGACAGAGCTCTGGTGGTTCTATCACAATGCGAATGAAGTTACTAAATGCACACTTAATCGCTATCTATTTATGGGGTTAGTTGTATTCGGTTTTTCTAACATGGGGCCTCATACAGCAGACATACACCCTATACTTCTTATATACCTAAAGATGAACTCCTGATCCTCCTAACAAGTACTAAAATTAAAGGTGCACACTGCCATGTCCAGTCTGAATTGTACAATTAAAAATGGTTACAAGATTTAAAAAATCTATGGGTGTTTTATCACAATTTTTAGAACAGAAGATTAAACTACTAACTCTCTTGAAAGAAAAAACCTTCAGAACACCGCAAGCTTTTAAAAAAAAACAAAAAACCTCACTTGGAACCCAATGTACTAGCAGGTGCAAGTCTCAGCTTTCCCTCCTCTAAGAGATACCCTTCTCAAGGAAGCTGCTCCATGATCTAAATTCTATACAAAGATGATAGATAGCAAAGCTTCTGGGTAACTTTGTAATGATTCGGAAAAAAAAAAAGGCAAGCAGAGTTGGCAAGATGGCTCAGTACTTAGCAGGTAAAGCAGTGGTTCTCAACCTGTGGGTTGCAACCCCTTTGAGAGGATGTTGAATGATCCTCTCACAGGAGTCATCTAAGACCATCTGCATATCAGATACTTACATTACAATTCATAACAGTAGGAAAATTACAGTTATGAAGTAGCAACAAAAATAATTTTATGATTGGGGGGTTACCGCAACATGGGAACTATATTAAAAGGTTGCAGCAGGAGGAATGTTGACAACTGCTGAGGTAAAGGCTCTTGCTGCATCTTTGCTTCAATCCCTGAAGCCTATTTAAAAGTGGAAAGAGAAAAGAGACTTCTAAGTTGTCTTCTCATTACACACAAGCCATGGCAATTGCACCCCACACATATGCATGCATCACACACGCACACACACTTCAGGTTTTTGTTGTTGTTCTGAGACAGGTTGTCTCTGTGTAGCCTGGCTGTCCTGGAACTGGATATGTAGACCAGGCTGGCCTTGAACTCACAGATCCACCTGCCTCTCTGTGCCTCTGCTTCTCTCTTTCTCTCTCTGCCTCTCTGCCTCTGCCTCTGCCTTTGAATTGCTGGGATTAAAGGCTGGCACCACAGCCACCACCACCTGACATGATTTTTTTTTTTTCCATTAAAAATAAAAGAAGGAAGCAGGGCAGTGGTGGTGCATGCCTTTAATCCCAGTACTTGGGAAATAGAAGCAGGCAGATCTCTGAGTTCAATGATAGTCTGGTCAATACAATGAGCTCCAGCCAGAGCTACACAGGGAAACCCTGTCTCAAAAACAAAACAAAACACAAAACCCATCAGGGTATTTCAGTGGTAAAACATTTGCCTCCTATGTATGAAGCTTGAATCTGGAATAAATAAAACAAAGCTGAAAGGTCACTAAACAAATAGCATAAAAACATTTACATTGTATGAACAGGACTACCAAGGAAAACTGTACAATTCATTTCAAATATGGAAAAAACAAAAAATCAAAGACCCTTTAAAAATCTGCTGAAGTGAGGCATATGAACTCACAGATACTGCGGCATCACACACACAGGCCCTCAACAGGTTCAAGCCAAACAGCCTCAGCACTGAGAGGCTGAAGAAGACACAGGCTCTACACAAGAAGCTATCTGTAGTTGAAACCCACTAGCAAAGAAAAACTCAGTTCTCACCCATGGACTGTCAATGGACTTCAGGACAAGACCTGTGCCCAGGAGTAGCTGGACAACACAAAACAGACTCAACAGTATTTTTGTAGAGTTTTTGTTGTTGCTTTGGTTTTGGTTTGGTTTGTCTTGGTTTTTTTGTATAACCTTCACTGTTCTGGAACCCACCCTATAGACCAAGCTGGCCTCAAACTCAGAAATCTGCCTGCTCTGCCTCGGAGTGCTGGGATCAAAGACCTGTGCCGCCACCACCTGGCAACTTTTTGTCTCCTTATGCTCTGCTTAGGCATTTTTGATTTTTCATTTGTATTTCCATTTTTGTAGAGATCTTTGCTGTTGTTTTTGTTGTTGTATGTTTCTTGGTGGTTTTTTGCTTCTGGGTTTTATTTTGTTCTTGTTTGTTTTTAAAGAAAAGAAACGAACATACACTCTGGAGGATAAGGCAGTGGGGAGAGCCTAGGAGGAGTTGGGGGGGAAGCATGGTCCAGAACACACGGTAGGAAGAAGACTGGTGAGGTAAAACTCAGTTCTCACCAATGGACTGTGGCAGCCAATCTAAGCAGCTAAGGAGGCCTTCAGCAGGCTCTGCAGCAGAGCACTCCGCCGCTGTCTTGCATCTAAGCCCAAGCACCATTTTCTAAGTAAATCAATCCTTAAAACTCTCTAATGCTATGTAATTGTTTCTTTAACACTTCCTATTGTGACATTTTCCGTATTTTAATTATCTGTTTAGTTCTAAAACTAAATATAATATGAAGAGTTTACTCAACAGCTCTCAGACACATTCACATCTGAAAGCACAGTATTCCAGGGCAAAGCCTGTTCCTCGTTACCTAAGACAGACAAATGTGTTTCTGTGTACTGGTTCCAGGGGTACAGGGAACACCTGTATTCAAGAACCAAGAAAGGAACTTGCTCTACACAGCAGAACTCTTGAGCATTTATTAAAACTGTCGAGCTTTGGAAAGAAGGAAAGATCATTGCTGGGACCAAGTAGTTTTAAGAGAAACAGAGGTAGAGTGTAAGATGAAGAAATGAGCGACAAAATAAAGAGAGTGATCACACACAGGTCTTGTTCTCTAAAAGTGTCAGGGACGAAGCCAAGAGCTCGTATTTTTAGGAATAGACACTTGAGGTTTTCCATGATAAAACCCACCAAGGCCACTGCATGTACACAAGAGGACACAGGATATGTTCTCTCTGCCTAGTCCTTTAATACTAAAAAGAAGACAGAATCTAAGCTAGGTGCACTCAATATGCTACAACACGGTTACAGAAAACAGTGTGCAGGAAACTCTCTTGAGGTAGCTAATTCTCATCAGCTTGTGACAGGGGTCAAAATGTTAACAAAATATTTAGTATAGAATCATTTACTTAATACACCATCCCAAAAATTCTTTCCAATCCTCTATAAAATAATTAGTACTAACCCTGAGAAAGACTCTTAAGGAAAAGGCAAACAAATACCAAAAAAAAAAAAAAAAATTGAAAATACTTTCCCAGGAACGCCTGTGTGCTACATGAATAAACTGGAAGGTAAAATACTTCTTAAAGTGTCCGAGGAAGAGTCTGAGAAAACTCCAAATGCTCTATCTGTAGAGACAGAGATCCTCAGTGCTCACAAGACTCCCCATTAGTAGTAGAATCCTAACTACCTTTGGCTAATGAGACAGAAAAAGTCCTGCCTGGCCTTAAAAAAAAAAGGGGGGGGGGGGGGAACTTCCTTAAGAACCATTATGTAGAACTTATATGCATTCCCCATTTCATTTCTCTGCAATGTTGTAAATAACTGCTCCATATATACTGGAAACAAAAAGACAAACCCTAAATACTTAAATGACCCCCAAAGCAAACCACACAAACTACATATAAAATTAAAACATCTGTCATGTACTTCCATTTGTATGATTATAGATTCACAAATCAATTAGTGCACTGAAGTCAAAGCACAGCACATGCGCTCTGAGTCTCTGGATAGCAGATCATACAGCTTAAATAAAAGATTGCATTGCCTAAATAAAGAGCTTGATCTTTACAAGCTCATAAATTTTAGTACTTAACTGCCAGGATTTCTGGGGAAAATGTTAAAAAGGCCTCTGGATCCCAACCAATTTACTTTTCTGTGCTTTGTATACACAGTTCAAAGTTATTACCAAGATCATTAACAGAAGAAAAGCAGGCAATTCCCACAACCAGAAATGTAAAATACTGTACCCTCAGGGGAGCAGAACACGAGTATAAAATCCTAAGAAAGCACACATTCAAAACAGTTACCTTCACTGAACGCATCTAGCAACTCTGCCTTGGTCCAATTACATGAAGTTATTAGAAAAAAGCCTTTTACTTCCAACACCCTGGAGAGAGACATCACATATTGCTTCCTCTTCTCAACTGCATTGTCAGGATTAAGACTTATGGCATCGTAAGTCCCTTTGTCAACACAAACATGAAATCCAGACAGCTTTGTGGAAAGATTCAAAAAGTCTTCTACCTATATTAAAAATGAGTGTCCATATGAGAACAATTAACACAATTTTTATATAGCTTAAGTGACAACATGTAAAAGTTTAGAGATAAAAGGGCCCATTATGATGGCACTTTACATATAATAAACATATTTTCAACTTTATAGCTAACTTTTATGTGCTTTATTTCCTAGATCATTAAAACCAAAATTAGAAAAGAGGTTGATAGTGTTTCCTGGACATTTCAAATCTCTACAAATTTGGAAGCAAATCAAAGCCAGGAATACTGGCTCAAAAGCCCAGTTTATGAAAAGTTGTTTCTTATGAAAATATTCAACATATTTATCAAAATGACAAAATTTATTTGGAACTCAGTTCATTGGACATAAGCCTTATGGCTTATACTACCACTTAAGTGGTCTAAAGTAAACAAGAAATTATCAAAAGTTCTTTTGTTTTGATTTAGCAGCTCACAAAGCTACTAATGGATATAACAAAAGACATGAAGCTTAAGAAATTAAAGGACTATTTAAACTATGACTACTCAACTCAGTAAATGTCTTACACTTTAGCTTTTAATAATTCATCAGCATCCTGTTTTTAATAACCCAATACAACTGCAATATTTGAAATTGAGATGTGCCTTCATTTTATAATACAAAAATTTACCAATGAATTTAATTCTAAAATTCTTTTAAAATCAAACAATTAGCCGATCATCATTCATACATTTTTTTTCTACTTTATTTACATTCATTCATACAATTTTAATAAGGTTAAGTAACTTTCTAAAACAATTCCCCTAAAATGGATATTATATATTGGTACTGAGCTTCTTCTTTTGGTGACAGGGTCCCACACATGTAGCCCAGGCTCTCCTAGATCTGCTAAAATTGCAGATGCATATCAACACACTACACTCAACCAAGTACTTCTATTAGAAGAAAGGATTTCCCACTCTCCATATACAAAGTATAGAATTCACTACAATTGAATCAAAACAAAGACTACATGAAGAGCTTACTCAGTGAGAATATTCTCATCCTAAATACCTGTACAAAACATTCTTTTATTCCAAAGGTACTTCATGACACTCGTACTTATTAAATATAGGATGTAGCAGTAAGAGAGTAAAGAAATCTGTGTTAGAATATAGTAACCTTGTGTTTTACACAGAGAGAGATAAACAACAAATAAGCTGCTATTGTTTAAGAGCATCTTCCAGAGTACATACATTGGAAACCTAAACAGTCATATGTTAACAGTATTAGGAAGAGATCACTGCAAGGTGATTGAGTCATGAAGTCTCTCTCCTCATGAACAGATTAATGGGTTAATGAGGGACTGGCTTTGTTATAAAGGAAAACTTTCTCTGGCTTCCTTGCTCTGCTTCTTCTTGCTCCTTCTTTGCTCTGACACAGGAAGACGGCCCCTTACCACATCATCTAAAAATCCTAGACTTTTCAGCCACTAGAATTGTGGACTTAATAAACTTCTATGCTTTATACATTACCTAGTCTATGTTGTTCAGTCATAGTAACAAAAAACAAACAAACTTATAAAGGAAATATTTCAAGCGGCTGAAGAGTTGACTCAGTAGTTAGGGTACTGCTCTTGTGAAAGAGCCACAGCAGGTGGCTCACAACTGCCTATAGTGTAAGCACCCAAAAGTTTAGTGTTTCTGCTTCCACATGTACACACTCACACGTACCCACATGCACAGACTTACACCCACATGCACACACTCACACACACCCACATACACACGCTCACACACCCACATGCACACACACACACATGCAGACTCACACACACCCACATGCACACACACACACGCAGACTCACACACACCCACATGCACCACACACATGCAGACTCACACACACCCACATGTACACACACACACATGCAGACTCACACACACCCACATGCACACACACACCCACATGCACAGATTTACACACACCCACATGCACACACACCCACATGCACACACTCACACATACCCACATGCACACACTCACACATACCCACATGCACACACTCACACATACCCACATGCACACACTCACACCCACATGCACACACTCACACATACCCACATGCACACACTCACACCCACATGCACACACTCACACCCACATGCACACACTCACACATACCCACATGCACACACTCACACAGAGACATATTTTTTCAAACTTTCAGACTCAATGGGTAAAAGCTTTTGTTGCCAAACTAGACAATCTGAGTGGATTTCTAGGACTGACATGATAGTTAGAACTAACTCCCTCAAGTATCCTCTGACCTTCGCAAGCTTGCTAGAGTGCATCCACACACCACACAAAATAAACAGAAGAATGTAATAAGATAGCAATGCTATTTCAGATAGGGCCAGCAGGATGGCTCAGCAGGGAAGCCTGAAAGCCAAAGTGTTAGCCCTGGGATCCATATGATGAAAGGAGAGAAGCAACTTCAGCAAGTTGATCTCTGATCTCAATTCAAGAAAACATGTATGTCCACACAAGTACACACACAAAAATAATGCAATTTAAATTTTAAAAAATAAATTACAACTGTTTAATAATGGTATACCATGAAATATCTTTTAAAAGTATTTCAGAAATAGTGCTATTAAGAAAGCAAAAATGGGGTCTGGAAATAAGCCGTCATTGGCTGCTCTTCAGTGGCTTCAGGTTGGGTTCTCAGTACCATCACAGCAGCCTACTATCTCTTGTAACTCAAGGTGTACAGAGTGCAGCCATTGTCTAGCCTTTGCAGGCAAAACACTAATACACATAAAAATAAAAAAATCTTAAATAAAATAAAATAAAAATAGGGCCTGAGCTCAGGAAATAAAGGCACTTGCCACCAAACCCAACAAACTGAGTTCATTCCCTGAAGCCCACCTGGTGAAATGAGACCCTCCACTGTGCACACACAAACACACACACACACACACACACACACACACAAGTACTGTGTACTGTGGCACACGTACCCACCTCACACATATAATAAATACATGAGTGTAATTTTAAAGAGAAAAAACAGCATGGTGGTACATGCCTGTAATTCTAGCAACTGAGAAAGCAGAGGCACAGGAAGACCAGAAGTTCAGTTACATAGCATGCTGGAAGCTAGCCTGAACTACAGAAGATCCTGTCTCAATAACGTAAAACAAAACAAAGAATCACAAGCCAGCCAAGATGGTGCATACCTATAGTCTGTCTTTAGAAGGTGAAAGAATGGGATTCTTAAACCAGCATAGGCTACAAAGGGAAGCACCCTAATGGGGGGGGGGGGAGAAAACAGTACTAAAATTGTGAGTGACTAGGAAGATAAATCTTATAAGAAAAATCAGCCTGAGCCCACACCTTTAATCCCAGCGCTTGAGAGGCGGAGGCAGGCAGATCCGAGTTTGAGGCCAACCTGGACTACAGAGCAAGTTCTAGGACAGCCAGGGCTACACAGAGCTATGCTGTCTCAAAAAACACAAACAACAACAAAAACAGCCGCCTGAAGGGGCTGGAGAGATGGCTCACTGGTTAAAACTGGCTGCCCTTCCTGCGGACCCAGATTTGATTCCCAGTGTCCACACAGCAGCTCACAACCATTTGTAACTCTAGTCCCAGGAAACAGAACACCTTCTTCTGGCCTCCTCAGGGACCAGGCACACAGATGATACATAGGCACACATGCACGCAAGAAATTTGGGGGGCGGGGGGAAGAAAAAGAGAAAAAAAGAAAGGGAGGGAGGAGGAGAGAGGGAATATGGAGGGAGAGGGAAAGGGGTGGGATAGAAAAGCAGCCCAGAAGGCCTCTCTAAGGAGGTGCTATTTCAACAGAAATGTGAACAATGGGAACAAACTTGGCCTGCTGAGAGACCTAAAGAAAGAAAGGCAGAGGCAGCAAGGATAAAGCCTTAGACAATTTAACACATCTCAAAAACAATACAGCCAGTGACTGAAATACTGAATTAAAGGAAAGGGTTAAAAAATGAGGGCTAGTGAACCAGGCAGTGGTACACACCTTTATTCCAAGCACTCCAGGGAGGCAGAGGCAAGCAGAATCTTGAGTTCAAGACTAGCCTAGTCTACACAGCAAGTTCGAAGATAGCCAGAGCTACATAGAGAAACCCTATGCTGAGAAAAGAAAGAAGAAAGGGAGTACGGTCAGGCCAAAGTTGGAGTTCAGTGGCAGAGTGTCTGTCTAACACATGCAAGGACATATATTGGACTCTAACACAAGGAAGGGCTTCCGAAAGCTAGAATAGCATCTAGGTTCCATGCTGAATGCAAAGGGGACCCAATGGAGGTCTGTGAGCAAAACAGTGATGTAAGCCAATTTTCATTTTAGATCAAAAATACTATTTTGTGGTAGGTACATGGATCTGAGGTCTGTAAGCCTGGGAGTGGTGAGGCAAAATGATTGAAAGAAAGGAGAAGAAATGAGGTCAATTCCTTGGGTTTTAAGTGTTCTAATTTCCTTTTGTTGCTGTGAGAAAACATTCAGACCAAAAGTAACTCTGGAGAGGAAAGGACTTATTTTATCTAACATTTCCAGGTTCTAGTCCAGGAAGTCTGGGCAGGAACTCAAAGGAGGAACCTGAAGCTAGCTCACTTTCTGACTTTCTCACAGGCTTATGCTTAACTAGCAGCTTCCTTATATAGCCCAGGAATATTAGGGATGGTACCTCTCACAGTGGACTGAGCCTTCCTGTATCAATTAGTAATCAAGACAATGCCCAAAGATAAGCCCACAGGCCAATCTAATCTAGACAATTCTTCAGTTGAGGCTTTTATCTCTGATGACTTTAGGCTATATAAAATTGACAAAGCCAACTAGGACAAAGAAATAACAGTGTTTGGCAGAACATCCTATACATTTATAAGTTGACTTTTTAAAATATAAGTCATTTTATTTGAGAAATAAATATAACCAAATCCTGCCATCCTCACAGTTTAAGTGGCTGCAGCCTCCACTTCTAGTAGAGCCTCAGACAGAAAACAGTACTACAGGGACATCCAGCATTTATCACTTTTGATCTCATTAATCCAGAGCCAGCTACTGTATGATTTTGCAAACATACATGGAAAATATTGTATAAACACACAAATATATACATACATAGGAAGAACACGTTCCAACAGAGCATAGTGTTACATGCCTATTACCCAACTAGCCTGAGGTGGAAGAAGTTTGAGACTGGCCTGGAATACACAGTAGGACTCTGTTACACAAAAATGAAAAAAATAATTTCCCTAAACTAACTAGATTAAAATTTTAATATTTACTTTTAAATGTTTCAGTTTGCATTATTTACAATTCTTAATTTATGAATGCAAAAATGTAAGCAGATTAACATACTTTAGTAACATTTAAACATTATAGCTTATTTTAAAATATTAATGTAAATAATAGTTACCTTCAAGTTAATGTTAGATAGCCCTTCTTTCTCTAAAATACTTGCAGAAAGCTTAATTGCAGCAGGAGAATAATCAATCCCAGTTATATTAGAGAAACCATGTTTCACCTAGAGACAGAGAAATAATTTCATAGTTTAGTTTAAAACTTAATATTTTTGGCTTATGAACTATCATATTCTTTGAATACTAGAGTAATTTTAACTTTGTTGTAGATCAAATGTCATAAAATACCCAGTTATTCGCATGTTTAAAATTTATTATATACTATACAGAAAACAAAAGCTTAAATCCACAACAAACTTTTTGCTTTTGTAATATCTGATTTCTTTTCAAAAGAAAATTTATTTTCTCAAAGATAATATACAAGCCTTTAGGCTGAAAATGTAATATTAATTTCTGATGATGTTATGCTCAAATTCACAGAGGAATTTATCTCATAGTTTACTTAACTCAATTAAGTTATATGAATAAATCAAATGCATATGTAGCAAGTTGGTTTTAAGTTATTTTCCTTTGGTGAATTATAAATTATTTAACTCTCTACCAGCCACATAATTTACAAATAATATATTTGTATAGCACTTTTTCACTATTTCACATATTCTTTTTTTTTTTTCCGAGACAGGGTTTCTCTGTGTAGCCCTGGCTGTCCTGGAATTCACCCTGTAGACCAGGCAGGCCTCGAACTCAGAAATCCGCCTGCCTCTGCCTCCCAAGTGCTGGGATTAAAGGCGTGCGCCACCACTGCCTGGCTATTTCACATATTCTAGTAGATCTTTGTGAAAGGCCTGTGAGATAGGCTTGGCAGGTACCAGTTTCTGCAGGAACTAAAGAAGGATGACTAGGCTTGAGGGTTTACTATCTGTGGCGCATGAGCCCTCCTCAGATGTGTGGTGCCTATGGCAAGCACATGGTAGCTTCTGTTCTTTACCCACACCTAATTATGCTGTTTATTATGATAAAATAATTTCAAAAGAAATAGAAACAACAAAAGTAGCAAAATATGGTATGATCTGAAATTTTCCTGGTGGGCATCATTATTTATTAAATGGTTACTTCCTTCAAAAGCTAACATAGTAGGGGACTGGAGAGATAGCTCAACAGTTAAGAGCACTGGCTGCTCTTCTAGAGCTCCTGAGTTCAATTCACAGCAACCATGTGGTGGCTCACACCATCTGTAATGGGATCCAATTCCCTCTTCTGATGTGTCTGAAGACAGCTACAGTGTTCTCATATAAATAAAATAAATAAATAAATAAATCTTTAAAGAAAGAAAGAAAGACAGACAGATAGACAGACAGACAGACGGTTAACATACTGCCAGGCATGTGATACACATCTTTAATCCCAGAACTGGAACTCAGAGGGAAAAAGATCTCTGTAAGTTTGAAGCCAGCCTAATGCCCCAGGCCACCCAAGACTACAGAGAGAGACCTTGTGTCCAAAAAAAAAAAAAAAAAAGGAACCTATATATGACTTATTTTTTAAAATAACTGAAAACTTTTCAACCTTAAGTGACTGAGTTGTAATCTAAACTCAAAACACACAACACCAGTTATTTTTCCACATGTTTTCCCTTTTGCTTTGTTTCTGAGTCAGTCTCTCTCATTGTATATATAGTGTAGTCTGGGCTGACCTCTGACTTGCTATCAAGCCTAAGCTGACCTCTAATTTGGGATCCTCCTGATTCTGCCTCCTGAGTGCAGGAACTACAGAGGAGCACCACCACATCCACCTTCCTTTCTGTTTTGATGGGAAGGCCCGTCCTCTCAGCCAATTCCACCTACCACATCCACCAAAAGACGGTCATTTTCTTCTAATTTTTCACAATTCCTTCTCCAACAAATGGAAAATCTAACATAATTCTTTTAGTAGTTCCTTCTACCATGACTGTTGACTCTTCATTACAACTTTAAAAACTATGCTGATGTTTTGGGCTATAATTATCACTCAGAGCCTCAAAGCTATCAGCAATGCTTTTCATATTCAGTTACTACAACAAGTAAAAAATAAATGGACATTCTAAGAAACTCAAGGAGGAAACTGACATTAAATAGGCTCCAATGGGCCTGTGGTGGTGCACATCTTTAACCTCAGCACTTGGGAGGCAGAGGCAGGCTAATCTCTAATTTCAAGGCCAGCTGGGTCTACAGAGTGAGTTCCAGGACAGCCAGGACTACACTGAGAAACCCTGTGTGTGGCGGAAAGTGGGACAAAATGACACAGGACAGGCCCTCAAGACCCAAATGAGAGAATTACCAGAGACAGATTTTAAAACAACAAAAACAAATAAAAATGGCATGTACAACAATTAAATCAAGAAAGTCCAGGTATAGGTTTGATGGGTTAAACTCTTTTTTTTTTTAAAAGACAGGATCTCACTATTTAGCCCTGACTGGCCTAGAATTCATTATATATAACAGGATTACTTTAAACTCAGAGATTCACTTAACTGTGCCTCTGGAGTGCTAGGATTAAAGACATGTTCCACCATGCCCAGCTTATGTGTATATTATTTTTTAATAATTAGTAAAGAAAATATCCCTGTTCAAAACAGAATGACAAAGGAGAAAGAACCATAAAGATCTAACATGGCAACATAGATAAGATCTAATATTGGGCTGGAGAGATGGCTCAGTGGTTAAGAGCACTGACTGCTCTTCCAGAGGTCCTGAGTGCAATTCCCAGCAACCACATGGTGGCTCACAACCATCTGTAATGGGTTCCGCCCTCTTCTGGTGTGTCTGAAGACAGTGACAGTGTACTCATATTTATTAAAAAAAAAGAAGAAAAAATCTAATATTTACAAGATCCAAGAAGAGGAAAGAAACCAGAATGGGCAAGAATAAGAAATAGCAAATAACTGACATTTTTTGAATCCTGACAAAGGGCCCCAAGCACTTCAAACGCAAATGAAATACAAAGAAACAAAACCATACACATCATAGTATTTCTGATGAAAACTATAGAGGAAACTCTTGAAAGCACCAGAGAATAAGAACAGAGAAACAAGAAGACACATTACTTCCTAAGAGCAAACCTAAGGGTGTTGTCCAGATGACAGTGAATCATGAAGAATGGAAGCGAGAAGACAAGCAAAGAAAAATACCAACCTAAGATCAGAGAGCAAAACCAACTGTCAAAATGTAAAGAAGTAGGGCTGGAGAGATGGCTCAGCAGTTAAGAGCACTGACTGCTCTTCCAGAGAACCCAGGTTCAATTCCAGCAACCACATGGTGGCTCATAACCATCTGTGATGGGATCCAATGCCATCTTCTGGTGTTTCTGAAGACAGCTATAGTGTACTCATATATATATATATATATAAAATAAGTAAATCTTTGGGCTAGAGAGATGGGTCAGTGAGTCAAGTGCTTGCTGCACCAGGGATGAAGACCTGAGTTCAGAACCTCAGAACCCACATGAATCTCAAACAGTCAGATGGGATAGTATGCATCTGCAATCCTAGTATCCTAGAGCAGCAGTTCTCAACTTGTGGGTCATGACCCCTTTGGGGGGATCGCATATCAGATATCCTGCATATCAGATACTTATAATTCATAACTGTAGCAAAATCACAGTTATGAAGTAGCAACAACACACTTTTATGGTTGGGAGTAACCACAGCATGAGAAATTGTATTAAAGGGCTGCAGCATTAGGAAGGCAGAGAACCACTGTCCTAGAGGAAGATGAAAGGTAAAGACAGAATTCCCAGAGTAGGTAGTGGAGAACAAGAGGCCCTGTCTCAGTTTAAGGTAGGAAGTGAGAACAAACACCCAAAGCTGTTCCTTCCTGTACAGAGGCACCCTGATACACACATGCTAGCATATTTTAAAAAATGAGACCAAAAAAATACTTGTGAGTCAGATGTGGTGCACACCTTTGATTCCAGAACTCAGGAGACTGAGGCAAGTGAGTCTCTGTGATTTTTTTTTTAATGAAAACAGCTACCAATTGTATTTTCACATTTCACAATACAAGTGAAAACTATTCTTTTTTAGCCCCATTTCTCCCCCTCCAAGTTTATTCTCTCTGCCCGAAAACACTCAGGCTCAGTCAGCACCATGATCTCCTGGTGAAATACAAAACTGATAAAGAGCTCTTCTGCTCTTCTCTGTCTGGCTGAGTCATGCCAGGGGGAGTGGGAACAATCATCTGACAAGTGGGAGGCATATAGCCTCCCATGAGTAGCCTCATTCCAGGAGCTGCTGCCTCGGGCATCATCTCAGGAGGAGGGCCCATCAGCAGCATCATGGAAGGCTTACCAGTTCAGCACTGCTAGAAAATGATGCACACAGCAAGAACTGACAGGGTCTAGAATGGAAACCAGTGTGACAACTGAAGGCTCAAACAAGGAGCCAGAGCTCTATGATTTTGAGGCCAGCCTTGTCTACATAATGAGTTCTAAATCAGCCAGGACTGCATAATAAGAACTTGTCTCTAAATTAAATAAATAAATAAATAAATAATACCGGTGAGACTATGGAGAAATTTAAACTCTCATTTACTGTTGGTAGAAATGTAGAGGAGTCACTGAATAAAACAATCTAATGGTTGCTTAAATCCAGCAATTTGACTTAGCAATTCCAATCCTATGTAAATGCTCCTCAAAAGAATGAGAACATATCTCCACACAAACTTATACACAAATTTTTACACTACCAAAGCAAATAGAAAAAACTAAAATCCAGCAATGAGTGAAGACATATGCAATGGTATAGCCATACAATGGAATATTTTTCATCCACATAAAGGAATAAAGTCCTGACATGCTACAATGTAGTCAGGTCTTTTCTTAAATTATGCAAATGAAAGAAGCCAGACACAAAGGCTACATATGAAATATTCAAAACAGACAAATCAGCAAACACAGTGGCATGTATCTGTAGCTTCAGCACTTGGGAGGCTAAGACAAGAAGGCCACACCAAGTTCCAGAACAGCCTAGACTACACAGTGAATGTACTAGGTCAGTCAAAATATAAAGACTTTATCTCTAAAAAACAACAAGGGGTTGGAGAAGTGGCTCAGCGGTTAAGAGCACTGACTGCTCTTCCAGAGGTCCTGAGTTCAATTCCCAGCAACCACATGGTGGCTCACAACCATCTGTAATAGGATCTGATGCCCTCTTCTGGTGTGTCTGAAGACAGCTATAGTGTAAATAAATAAAATCTTAAAAAACAACAAAGTAGAAAAAAAAACCCAAATTCTCAAAGTAAATTAGTGATTTCCAGAGGCTTAAAAAAAAAAGAGTATGTAGAGTCAATGCTGACTGACACAGGACTCATTTCTGCAGCGACAACTGTTCAGTTTAAAACACTGATGCTGGCTACACAATTTTGAGATTCTACTACAGAGCATTTTAAAGGCTAAGTTTTCTAGTATATAAATTCTTTCTCAATTTAAGTAAAAAGGGAGAAATGAATTTATTAGTAATACCAAAATAAAACTCAAAATAAAACTCAAAATAAAGCTAACTATACTACAAAGATTAAAAAGGTACATTATGCCATGCATGGTGGTGCACACCTTTAATTACAGCACTTAAGAGGCAGAGGCAGACAGATTCTAAGTTCAAGACCAACCTGGTCTATAGAGCTAGTTCCAGGATAGTCAGGGTTACACAGGAAAACTTGTCTCTAAAAACAAAACAAAACAAAGAAAAGAAAAAGAGTATACAGTAATAAATCAGGAAAGAAAGAAATCAGATCATCAGTTCATTCACAAAAATACAAATCTTAACTTGAATGTGCTCCTAATAGAACTTAAAAGTTCATGTAGCAAAAACTGACAAAAATCAAAGAAAATATAAATCCACAACTATGGTTGTACACTGTTTCAGCAACTAATAGAAATAGTAGAAACCAACAGAAAATACAGAACTAAATACCACCAAAATGCTGGGCAGTGGTGGCGCACGCCTTTAACCCCAGCACTTGGGAGGCAGAGGCAGGTGGATTTCTGAGTTCGAGGGCAGCCTGGTCTACAGAGTTCCAGTACAGCCAGGGCTACACAGAGAAACCCTGAGTCAAAAAAACAAACAAACAAACCAACAAACAAAACACCAAAATACTATATGCCTCTGACATTATAGAATATCCTGCTAACCATAATGCACACTCTCAAGTGCACATCATGCAAGACTGACTATGTGCTGGAGAACATAAAACAAACCATAACAAACTTAAAAGCACTGAAATCCACAAAGTATGTTCCCTGATAATAAGTACATTAGGACTATAAATCTGTAACAATAAGATAATAGAAAAAGTTGCTGTATTAAAAATGAAACAAAATTCTAACTTGAAGGATAAAAGTTAGAAAAATAAATAGAAAATACATTGGATGATGAAATCACACTCAGTGTCAGAACTGTCCCCCTTTCCTACATCTAGGCCAGCATCTGCTTACAGACAAACTCTCAGCATTTATTCCTTTTACTGAGTATAGTGGAGGTCTTGAATCAACAAACTAAACTCCTGGGGCTGGACAAACGGCTCCACAGTTAAGAGCACTTGTTACTCTTGCAGAGGACCTTTGGTTCAATCCCCAGCACCCACCCAGTGATTCACAACTGTTTGTAACTCCAGTTCTAGGAGGTCTGCTGCCCTCTTATGACCTGCTCGGGTATATGATGCATAGATATATATTCAGGCAAATACACATAAGTGAATCTAAAAGTAAATGGTAATAATAATCTAAACTCCTACCCTAAGAAGATTTTTTAAAAGCAAGGCAAATGAAAGAACCCAGATGTGATGACTCCTGCTTGTAATTCAGTGCTCAGCAATCTGAGGCAGAACTGCCATAAAGTCCAAGCTACAATGTAAGCTCTAACCTGAGCTACAAAGCAAGAGTCTTCTCAAAAATAAAGCATAAAGTAGTGAGTGGATGAATAAACAATGTGAGACACAGCCATGTAACAGAACGCTCAGCAATAACAAACACATTCCATATCCAAGCATCCCAGCACTGGGGAGGCAAAGGGTGAGGACTGTAGGCTAGAGGTTATATATCTGGCTACTAGCAGTTTCATGGCCATCCTGAGCTCCAGAGACCTTATCCAAACAAACAAAAGCATGACGGTTTAGGGGACTAGAGAGATGAATCAATTGGTACAGTGTTTGTTGCACAAGCGTGAAGACCTGAGTTGAGCTTCCAGCACCCATATAAAAGTATCACATATGTATAATCCAGCACTGGGTAGGAAAAGGCAGTAGATGAATCAGTAAGCTCCAGAGTCAGTGAGAGGCTATCTCAGAAAAAAAAAAGTGGAAAGGGCAGGCAGGATGGTTTAACAGGCACAGGTGCCCACTAGCCAGCCTGACCACCTGAACTGATCCCTGAACCAACTAATTCCACAAAGTCATCCCCTGACCTCCACATGCACCCCCAATACATAGTATACAGAAACACAGGCACACATAAACAAAATAAATAATAGAACCAAAAAAAAAAAAGGTAGAGAGTGATTGAGAAAGACACCCAATGTTAACTTTTGGCTTACACATACACCTATACATTCACATGAATACACATGCACACTCCAAGAGAGAAGCAATAAAAAATTAAAGAGGGGAAACTAACATTACCATTACCACAAAGCACATAATTACAGACAGAGCAAACCCTAAAAGAATCTATAATCTCAAGGATAAACCATTAGCTTCTACAAGTAAGCTACAGCAATTCAAAAGAAGGCTTGCAGAAGATGTAAGTCGAGTTCCCAGCACCCACATAATGGCTCACAACCATTTCTAACTCTACATAAACTCATATAGATGAAACACCCATTTATATAAAACAAATAAAAATTAAAGTTTAAAAATAA
Organism: Rhynchomys soricoides; assembly: GCA_019843965.1. Classification (NCBI taxonomy): domain Eukaryota; kingdom Metazoa; phylum Chordata; class Mammalia; order Rodentia; family Muridae; genus Rhynchomys; species Rhynchomys soricoides. The sequence goes on from JADRCH010000112.1 coordinate 5,819,522, forward strand.
ACCCACAATAAAGTTTTGTTGATAATTTGCAAACAAAGAAAAGTAAGCTTTCTGAAATTTTCACAAATGCTTAAAAAAAAAAACAAAAAAAAAAAAAAACGCTCCTCATTGGCTAGTATTAGTATTTCCATGCCCAAGCTGTTTACCACTACACCAACAACACTGTGATAATTCAAATCTGAAAAAAGTATATAAACAACTATTATTCTGGTTTTATTGCTGTTCCTTGTTTGTTTTTGAGACAGGCTTTACTGTACAACCTTGGCTAGCCTGGCATTCTCAGAGTAGACCAGGAATGCCTTGAACTCACAAAGATCCATCTGCCTCTGCCTCTGCCTCTGCCTCTGCCTCTGAGTGCTACAATTAAAGTGCATCTCATCATGATCTGCCTAAATTACAATCAAGCCTTTACACATTTTATACAAAATGATGCAAATAAAATATATAGCAGAGAAAAATGCATAATTATAAAAAACTGTTGATTTAAAATGCTGGGGATAAACAAAAAGGAAAAAAAAGACATGAGAACCCAACACATAAGAAAAGATAGATTATGAACAAGAACAGAGAAGTAGACCCTAAGTGCTGACGGACTTTCAGAAGTCTCACATCAAGGTGAGTTTTTGCCTTAATTAAAGAAATAAACTTAAGTTTATTTTCTTGGGTAATGTTCTTCTGAAATTCTATGGCTTATATAAAGCAACATGATAACTTCCTATCAAAAAGTTCTATCTTGGACTGGATCCATGGCTGAGACTTTAAGAGTGCTTTCTGTTCTTCTAGGGAACCTGAATTTAGCTCATAGCACCCACCTAGTGAAGCTCACAACTGCCTGCAACTCCAGCTCCAAGGGATCTAACAATCTCTTCTGGCCTCTGTGGGCATCATCATACATGAGCAAACACAGACATGAGCAGACATACAATGTAATAAAAAGTAAATAAATCTTTTAAAAAAGTAATAAAACGTTTCATCTTCAGCACCATGCATGTGTTGTTTTGGGCACTTAGTAATTTTCTTCCTTACGCACTCAGACATGGGCCACAAATTCAACACACAAAACTGGTGAACAAACACCATGACTCGGTACCTAAGTATCTTCAAACCACTCAGCAGTATCACTTTTTCATCAAAGCTCCAGATAAAAGTAATGCCAATGAAGACAAATGGTACTTTTGTGTATGAATATGTGATACGGGTGCACAAGTGTTCTTGCGTGTGCATGCACAACTGTAGAAGCCAAAGGTCAACACTGGGAACATAAGGTAACTTCCTTAAATGTTCTTTTTTTTTTTCTTTTTCATTTTTGAGCCAGGATCTCTCATTAAATATGTAGCTCAAAGCTCAAATGCCATTTATTTTTAAATGTGTATGGGTGTTTGCCCATATGCATACCTGTGTATAACCTGTGTGCCCAGTGCCCACCTGGCTATCTTATCTTCTGAAACTAGAGTCAGTTATAATCCCCAACCCCTGGAAACAGGACTACAGAGGGTCATATGAGCTGCCATGGGGGCTCTAGGAATTAAAGCCAGATCCCTAGAAGAGCAGCTAAAGATGGTTAACTGCTGGAAGCATCTACCCAGCAAAAGTAAATAAATATATACATAACATTTTTAAACTTCACTTCATCACTACAGTGTTGCAAAGCCAAGATACTCATCTATCTGCATATTCTGCAGTCTATGGCTATACCACTGAAAGCATTTGATGGTAACTGTATTTTCTCACAAATGCACTGGCTGAGTGGAAGAAACAAAACACCTTGCTGGCCACACTTTAAAATTCACTTGCTGAAGGCTGGACTGCACCTAAACCCTCACTCATCTGTCATTCCTGTTTTGGGATGCAATTTAAACTCATTTTCCAAAGCTTCAAATTCTTTTCAAAGCTTCATTTTTTCCAGATATTAATACACAACACAGCATTAAGTTTTAAAATGTTTAACCCTAACAGGAGGGTGAGTTTTGTATCTTCTTTAATAGAGATTGTTTCAAAATACAGTTTGGGCCATCCATTAGCCACAGTGAGGTATTCTGCTGTTAGACTTGATAAATACGTGTCTTCTTCAGTAGGCAAACTGAGCACTTGTTCAGAAGGCCAGTGAGCTGCTCAAGTTCCTTCTGACAGGGGCATTCTTTTCAAGGAGCACAGTGCCGTGCAGTAGTGACAGCAACATACCACTGAGTAATTCCGGAAGGAAGAATTTCTTGCATTCATTCACTCATTCATGTCCATTGGTGTTTTGCTTACATGTATGTCTATGTGAAGGCGTCAGATCTGGAACTAGAATTACAGACAGTTGTGAGCTGCCATCTGAGTGCTGGGAATTTAACTTGGGTTGGAATTGAACTTGGAAGAGCAGCCAGTGTTCTTAACCACTGAATGATCTCTCTAGCTCCCTAAATATTTTTGGTCCCCCAGACAAAAATTTTTTTGTCCAGAGCTGAACCCAAAGCCTTTCTACCACTAAGCCAAATCCCCAACCTTGGTTTTCTTGCATTTTAAACCACCACTTTCGCTGCCATCTCTGCAACACTGCACTGTCATTTGAAGACTATTTCAGCTGCCAAATTCTGTTAAGCATATATGTCTGTTTGAAGGTCTGGTTATTATTTGGTTGTTCCAATTAAGGAGCTTCCACAGTACCAGTAATTAGCTTTAAAAAAATTTTTTTTAACCTGCTGGGCATGGTCACACACACACCTTTAATACAAGCACTCAGGAAAAAGAGGCAGGCAGCTCTCTGTGTGTTGAGGTCAGCCTAGTCTAAATAGAGAATTCTGGGACAGCCAGGGCTACACAGAGACACTGTCTCAATTAAAAAAATAAATTAATTAACTGAAAATAAATATTTACACTTATTTTATGTGTTTGTGTAAGTGCATGGTTAGCCCTATGGAGGTCAGCAGGTAAATAACTAACATTACTCAATCATTTCTCTCCTTCCACACATGGATTTCAGGAATCAAACTCAGGTGGGCAGGCTTGGGGGGCAAGCATCCTCACCTGCTGAGCTGTATCACTGACCCTAGCTTTAAAACATTTATCTTTAACGATTAAGTAGTTCTATACAATTAAATTATCAAATTCAACTGTTCCTTGGGAACAATATGATAGTTTAGCAGATAAAGGCACTTCGCTATCAAGCATAATACATATACACAAACAAATCTTCAAAATTAAAATATTGCAAAACCTGCATGTGAGAGAACAATCTTTCAGATTTCTTTCATTGTGTTCTAAGGAATACAGTAAGAAGGAATTATGCTGTTACCAAAATACCAAATTATTAGTAGTAAAAATATCTAGAGACAAAAACCAGTAAAAGATAATAGACTTGAAAGGGGTTTATTGGAGGAAGTGGTTCACACAGTTATTGTGACTGAGAAGTCTCACAGGCTGTCTGCAAGGGAATGTCAGTAGCATGACTCAGTTCTAGCCCAAATGCCGAGGAAACAGTGAAGCTCAGTCTGTGGCTCAAAGCCTAAAGATCTAAGATCAATGGTCTAAGCCCTAGCGTCCCAAGGCCAAGAGTTCAAAACATACAATAGCAAAATAAAATTGTCCTAATTTTCAGAAGACCAACTTACCTGCTATGTTTGTCCTGGACAGGCCTCAACCTACTGGGTAGTGTACACATACTGAGACAGCTCTTCCTTTCCTCCAACCAGACTCAGACATTAATCTCCTCTGGAAACCTCACATAAATATCCTAAATAATGCTCAATTGGGATTTTTGATATTCACCACACCTAACATGACACAACTATTATACATAGGACTATAAACGTTCTAATCCCCTCCACGTTATTCAGCTTTCTAACCCCTATAGAGCCTTTGCTTTTTGCTATCAGGAATACAAAGATTGAGGTTTTCAGAATTCTGGCTTCCGGAATTTCAACATTCAAGATTTTACTCTTTCAGGACTATGACTTTTGAGATTTTATGCTTCTAGGACTACACAATTCTGGGATACCTGGGAGTCTATCTTTCAGGATTACGCCTGACACCATGTATTGAGTGCTTTCCCACAATCTCCTGGGTGAACACTCAAAGTCAGTGTTCCAACTGCTTTGCCGTTTCACAGTTAGATGGTAATATCTTAACTACAACAATTCTTTACACTTCCATCCTAGAAATTGGCTCAAACATATGAATACTAAAAGTACCAACAAGTTCAACCAGGAAAGCACCATTTCCAGTTCCAATATCGAGCACTGAGGCATCCAACGGGATCTTGTGTTTCTGCATCCACCGTAGTAGTCGGTTCATACTCTCTTCCCCAAACCTGTTAGAACAGAATACAAAGTGCAGAGAGATGGCAAAAGTTACACCTACATTCCACTGAAGCTGTTTATACCATATGCTCACACCATTTTTTGAAAAATGACAAGTAGCACTTCTATGTGTTTAAACTTTTTCTTTATTGTTATTTAGGAGATTACACCTCTAAAAATGGAATACCCAAGATATGTGTGTATTATACATATTTACATATATACTCATATAATATAGAAGTATAATATATCTATAAACACACATATTCTATCTACATCAACATTAATCCTTAAACATGGTTTCCTAATAACTGCCTTCTTGGACATCAGCAAATGCTGGTTCTTACTTACTGAGAAATTACAACTATGGAACGAAAGCAACTTCCTAGTGATCAATTTAAATCTGGGCCATTAAAAAAGAAAAGATATTCTAAAGCTGTCAATGAAGCCAGAGTCAAGCAGAGACAGGTGTAGCTCTGAGTTCGAGACCAGCCTGGTCTACAAAGTGAGTTCCAGGACAGCTCAGGCTACACAGAGAAAGCTTGTCTCAAAAAAAAAAAAAAATAAAAACAAGAACAAGGAGAGAGAGAGAGAGAGAGAGAGAGAGATTGAGATTGATTTTAAAGCTGCCAGAGAAGCCAGATTCAATCCTGAGCTTCTGAAGAACTCTATGCTGCTTTGTTGTTTGGTTTAAGTTCACATGTTCATGCTCCCTCACACCCACACAAACAACTCTGAAGCTTAACTTACCAGATTTCTCCTGTCTCTCCATATTCTCGGAATGTTCTCAGTTCTCTCTCATAAACAGCATCCCAACTACATAAACAATGAAATGTGAAGCAAGAATCTCAAATTAAACTGTCTTTTGTAAATTAAACAAATTTTCCAATGAAGTTCATGGCTTCTTACAATGGCCTTAAACGTTATTAGTGTTATCAATAAGTGCATATAGTGCATTTTTAAATAACATCCTTGGGTTAAAAGAATGAAAATTATGGGCAAGCAGGATAAATTATACAAGTACTTATACTCATCTGATGAATACTCCTATATATATTTTATCTTAAATAAAAAGAGGCAATTGTACAAGAATCTCTAAATCCCAGTCCCAAGTCCAAAACTGAACTGCACAAACTGAGTTTGTTACTTCAAAGTTGGTCTTCAATGTGCAGATACAGGATTTTCTAATCAGTAGGTCAACGGTTTGCTCACAATGAACGCAGCCAAGATGAAATGGAGTTAAAATTAAGTGCTAAAATAGTCTCTGCCTCTCCCTGTACTCCAGCTCTCTATTAAATCTTCCCTTAATCCTTAAAACTGCAACCCCTTCCCATCATCATCTTTCTCTTCCATCTCTAAAATCCCTGCTCCCTCCTCCAAAATTTCCTCTCATCTTAATGCCTAACCCCCCACTCCTCTATATTCTGATCCATTAATTTCTGAGATTCAACTTTCTTTCCCCAGAACCCCTACCGTCTATCTCTCTAGCTCCAGTTTATAGCATCTTCCATTTCAACTACCTCCAGCTCCGGGATCTCACAGCTCTGCAGGGACCTCCCCCGGGCCTCTGTACGGTTTGTTGCCCAACTCTCTCCCCCTTTTCCCTACGCCAGATTCCAGACCCCTACACCGGCTCCCCAAGGGCCTCGAGTGTCCTTAGAATCCCTTGAAAGAAGGTTGACCGCCCCCTGGGGAGTGCTTGGGATCTCACCCCTTTAAGCCACTACAGGTTGCCTCTACCCTCCTCCCTCAGGCCCCATTCACGAGAGGGCGCCATCTCCTTCCGGGCCTTAGGCGCCTGCTCACCCTCCCCGCCACACTCACTGCTCTCGTGTCCCCAGCGCCGACGGGGCGAAGTCATCCGCCGCGGGACTGCCCTCTCGAGACTGCGCGGGGACCACAGCACCGCTGTGGCCCTCAGCATCCACGTTCATGTCGCTCTGTGCCTAGTGGGCTGTCGAGGCCGCCATAGAGACGCGACTCGAGCAGAGGGGATGCGTGGGCCTGGCCTCTCTAGGCAATGGGAGGCTCTCTCTCTAATGCTCCAGACTCGGCCTTAGGAGGCCAGCTGCAGAAGAGAACCGGAGCTGTTTAGAGGCAGCCTAGTGTGCAGTGCAGGCTAGAGAAGCTAAGATAGCCTTCCAGGCAACATTTACACACCCCTCACTCTCTAGCTCTCAAAGTGACCAAGTGGGGACTGCTATCTGTAAACCATCGTTCAAAATACTTCACTTTGGAAAATAAGCTGTCAGAAGCCACACAAACGGTTCGAAACACACACTACTCAATCCAAACGCATTTCATCTCTTTCAAAGCCTATCTGGAAAGTGGATAGGTCAGCCTCATTGCATTGCTGGCTTCCTGACCAAAAAACTAATTTTATTTGTGGCTAGAATTATGGAAAGGGAATTGATATAACCGGCTGACCTTTTAAGAGCTTATGGCAGAGGAACTGAATGCCTTAGGGCCACCCGGAGTACACCACCAGCCATGGAATTATGATAAAATGAGTAACCGAATGATAGGGGGCCTCAGTGGTTCTTGCTCTGTCCCCAGCTAATCATGTGAGTCTGTCCAAGTCTCAAACACTGCACGCTTTAGTTTGTTCACTGTAGTTTGCTCAAAATAAAAAGTTACTTGTTCTTCAAGACTGAGTGAACTTGAGATGTTTTCTGCCTAATGGTCTGACTATAGCCAGTAGTTCTGCACTATAATGCAAAAGATACCAGGGGCCTAGTATCTTTTCTGTACTAACCATAAAATAATCAAATAAGCATGGTTAAGGTCTAAGGCAAGGATCTCAGAGGCCCCTTGCAAGCTGCCTTCCAACAAAAACTTGTTTCCAGGGCTGAAGAGATGGCTCAGTGGTTAAGAGCGCCGACTGCTCTTCCAAATGTTATGAGTTCAATTCCCATTACAGCACCATCTGAAATGAGATCTGATGCTCTTTTTTGGAGTGTCTGAAGACAGGTACAGCGAGCAGGGCCAGAGTGAGCGAATGGGGCTGGAGCGAGCGGGGTGGGCCAGATCGAGAAGAAAAAGTGTCTGAAGACAGCTACAGTGTACTTACATGTAATAAATAAATAAATAAAAATTGAGAGAGAGAGAGAGAGAGAGAGAGAGAGAGAGAGAGAGAGAGAACTTGTTTCCAGGGCTACGTTTCTGTTGACTTCGAAGACAGAAGCCCAATAACAAGTCCCTTGAGGCAAATGGCAACAACAGTTGCCCTCCCAGTTCGCAGTTTGCCTGCTTCTATACATGGTGTTCCAAGATCTTCTGGCAATAAAGAATAAAGTAAAGGGCAGATGGAAATCCATGTACATAGTGATTAAAGAACTCAAGAAAGAGCGTAAGTAACCTTATTACAGAGCAATAAAACCACCGGATACCACAGCCAATTAGTGCTGCCCTGGGCAAGTAGCTGTTTGGATCTTTTCTAGACTCTAGATGCTACAGAAAGAAAGCCTGAGTGTGACAGACTGGGTCTTTAAAAGTTTTGGGGTTTAATTAAGAGGCATCCATGAAAGATAAGCCCATCTTCAGCCTCATGTCTTGCCAACACTTAAGATGTTTTTATTGTGTGTGATGAAGGCTATAACCAGTTGTCGGTATGGAGTCCTGGAAAGAAAAAAACATGGTTTATACCAAGTTTCCTCTCTGGCTCCAGGAAGGATTATTCTGGCTGCTTAGTGCTGAGGACTGTGGGGCACCACCTCTGATCACCCAGGGAAACGGGATTCTTGGCTGCAGAGAAGTTCCATTGAGTAAGCTGCCTAGCACCGGGGAAAAGCAGAACTATATGAGGGACACAACCCCTCCCACTGAGCACCAGTTATATGAGGCCAAAGGCAGACTTGTAGAACTTGAGGTTGCCAGCCTCCATTTTGTTTGTTTGTTTTGTTTTTTGTTTTATCCGTGCACAGTGTCCACCTATAGCTTCTCTGGAACTATGCTTCCCAGAATCCTTAAGCACTTCACATTTGACAAATCCATGGTCATAGGGAAGACCATGCCACACTCAGTACCAGAGAACACACTTCTAGAGAAACCCTCCTTCCATTCCCTCATCTCTTACTTTTGCTTTGGTGTGAACTTTTGAAAGGGGACAGTGGGCACTCAGCTCTTCAGTTAGACCCCCATGTTTTGAAGCATCACTGTGGGCAAGTTCTTGAATTTCCTCAGGTCAGTTTGTGGAGCCTATATTATGACAAGCATAATAGTAGCACCTGTCACACAAGACACCCTGAGAATACATGTGGGATTAATCCAGCCAAATATTACCTGTCCGACACGTGAGAAATGGTCAGTAAATGTAAGTTCTGGCTCTACAACTATGAGATGGGGCTTAAAAAGACGCTGCTTCAGAGAGATGTCAGGAACTGCAAGTGAATGCTCTGTGTGTTTAAAGAGTTTAGAAAGGGCCTGGCATGTAGTCAGGGTTCAGAAAACGTCAGCTCTTACCTTTATTACAAGTTGAGCATCTTTGCTCTGGTTGGCTTTCCTTGTGCTGTGATAAAGCACCTCATCGAGGATAGGGTCTACTTGGCATACAGATTATATTGCTCATCACTGAGGGAAAACAAGGCAAGAACTCAAGCAGAGCCCACGGAGGAACACTCACTGGACTGCTCCCCATGCCTTGTTCATGTTGTAGCAGCAATAGTAGTAATAATACACAGTAAGCATATAATAAAATTTTTAACGAGAGAGTCCGTCTGGATGGTGATAGCCCGTGCCTTTAACTCCAGTACTCTGGAGGCATGGACAGGCAGATCTCTGAGTTCAAGCAAGGCCAGCCTGGTCTACAGAGTGAGTTTCAGGGCAGCCAGGACTACACAGAGAAATTTTGTCTCAAAAAACTGAGACACCCACACACAGAGAAGGGGGGGTGTTGAGGGGAAAAGAGAGGGTGGGTGTCTGGAGGTATGGGGGAAGGCCTGAGTTTTGTTTCATTGGATTTAAGATATAAAGGGAAATTCAGAGAGCGAGAAGCACAAATTGGAACTAGGGTTAGAGGTTAAATAGCCCCGTCCCACGTGCCCAAGGATGGCACTGCCCAGAGTGGGTTGAACCCTCATACTTCAGCTAGCAATCAAGAAAATGTCCCACAATCATATTCAGAAGCTAATCTGGTGAAGGCAGTTTCTCAGTGTGATTCCCCTTTTCCTCGGGTAAGTCCAGGTTTGTGTTGAGTTAACAAAAACCAACTGGCCCAATCAGCAATCCAAAAATCTAAAATCCAAACAGCTCCAAAATCTGAAATACTTCTGGTTTTAAGTAGATCAGATGAAGGCCTCCTAGCACACCTGTTCTCAACTTTCCTAATGCTGTGAGTACAGTTCCTTAGGTTGTGGTGACCCCCCCCCCAACACAAACTTATTTCATTGCCACTTCATACCTGTAATTTTGCTACTGTTATGAACTGTAATGTAAATATCTGATATGCAGAATTTCTGAGATGCAGCCCTCAAAGAGGTCACAACCCACAGGTTAAGAACCAACCGCTGCCCTCGTCTGTAATGACTTCCAGTTTAACCTCTTGCCTCAGCTCCAACCTTTTCTTCTAGCTGCCTGGATTTCCCTTGATACCTTAAATTCAATGAAATTAAACTCATTCTCACCCCCATGCCTTCAGACCCTTTTTTTGTTTTTCCTTAGTTTCGAGACAGTGTTTCTCTATGTAACTCTGGCTGCCCTGGAACTCTCTCTGTAGACTAGACTGGCCTCAAAATCAGAGACCATCTGCCTCTGACTCCCGAGAGCTAGGATTAAAGGCATGTGCCACCATTGCCTACCAGACCCTCTCTTTTAAAGATAGTATTACATGCTTGTTGTGTATGCAAGCATCACACACACACACACTCCACACACCTTCATTGTGTGTGCAGAGTTCAGAGGACAGCCCTCAAGAGTCAATTCTCTTCTTTCACCATTTGGGGTCCAGGGATTGAAACTTTGTACTGGGCTAGTGGTGCCTGCCTCTGCCTCCCAGGTGTTACGATTAAAGGCACACACCACCAACCCAGCCCTTCCCCATGTCCCTACAGCAACCTGCTGATGGAATAAAACCATCTTCCTTTGAACTCCAAATCTTTCCACACAACGTTTAATCAACAGTTACAAACTGGGCAGTATCTGCATGCCTGGCATTATTCCATAGGGGAAAAAAAAAAAAGCTACCGCAAGCAACTAACACATGAATCCTTCATGAATTTCCAAATAGGCTAGCAGAGGAAAAAAAATAATAAACAGGTAAATGGAATAAAAAGTATAGACAATGCTAGATGGTGGTAAGATTTTGTCTTGGTTAGCTTTGTCAGCTTGACACATCCAAGAATTATCTGGGAAGAGAACCTCAATTGATAAATTGCCTAGATCAGATTGGCTTGGTGGGCTGTAATTTTGCTACTCTTATGAACTATAATGTAAATATCTGATATGCACAATATCTGAGATGTGACCCCCCAAAGGGGTCACAACCCATAGGTTGAGAACCTGTGGGCACAACTGTGGGAGACTCTCTCGATCGTGTCAGAAACAATAATCTTCACTTCATATAATAAGAGTACTGGGAACTCAGCATAGAGTGCCTTTAATCCCAGCACTTGGGAAGCAGAGGCAGACATCTCTGATTTTGAGGCCAGTCTGGTCTACAGAGTGAGTTCCAGGACAGCCGCAATACACAGAGAAACCCTTTCTGTGTCAGTCTAGGATGGCAAGCCTAATGAGTGCAGAATACTGCCTATAAACCCTAAGGATTGACCCTTCCTTTTTTTTTTTTTTTTTTAATAATTCAAAGGATACGTTCCTAACAACAACCATGCATAGGCCTATCTCCATGTTTCACATCCTGCATACTTTAAAGCTTATTACGCACGTGACCTTGCAGACAAGTTTGAATGTTTGTGATTTTTTTTCTATTCTAAACTTTCAGTTTGGGAGGGTAGCTTATTAATGTTTTGGGGAGGGGTACTTAGCTAGACTAGCAAGCATTAGCAAGGTTCTACTGTTTTCTGTTCATGGTTAGCTGGACCTCAGCGGGCTCAAGACAACTTTGAAAAATGAGCCATTAGATTTTATTTCCAGCAAATTGCTAATAGATGTAGGAAGGCCCAGCTCTTTGTGGGTGGCACTTAGGCAGGTGGTCCTAAACTGTATAAGAAAATTAGCTGAACTGGAAGGGACTGCTGTTGAAAAATTAGGTTCTCTCTCACAGGGAATAGTTCCAGGAGATGTGAACTGGGACCTGTCAATGGAAAACTTCCCCAGCAGCCACGCTAAGTCAATTAGTCTTGCAAGAAGAGGTCTGGGTGGTCTTTCAGAGCACCCATGGAAGGCATAAAACAGTGAGCTATATAGTTGTCCAAGAGACCAGCATCCCAGGCAGAGGGAAGGGGGCAAATGTAAAGGCACTATGACCTGATGAACTTTCAGTGCTTCCAGAAAGCAAAAAGGCTACTGCTGTAGCTGAAGCCAACTACACCAGGTAGCAGAAGCAGGAAATATGATCAGAAATTGGAGGGGGGCAGTATGTCAGTGTAGGATTTGGAGGTTGGCCAGGTATAATTGACACCTTATATTTAAACATTAACGTGACCATGTCACTGGCTGTGTTGAGAATATATTTGGCAGGTTAACAGCATCACTTCATTACCTTGACATGTTGGACTGGTTAATTCTGTTAGGAGGCCTTTCCTGAGTTTAGCTCCTTCCCCCTGGGTTTGGCATTGGAAAATATCTCCTAACAATGTCAAATGTTCCTTAAGGGCAAAATTGCCACCAACTGGGACTCTCTCTGAGAAGTTGCCATAACCAGGAGAGAGAAAATGATGCTTTGGATCAGGGTGGCAAATGTGCTGGTAGTGAATCGTAGGACTCTGTATTCTTTTTGGAGATTGTTTTAATTGATCTGATGTAGGGCACAAGAGAAAAGAAGTTGTCAAGGTTAGCTGCAAAGGTTTTGACTTGAGCAATTGTCATAAACAGTTTTATTTGCTGAACTTTGAAAAGGAGTGAGAAGCAGCTTTGTAGAAAAATCAGGAACCCAGCTTGGAATATTGAAGTCTTAACAAGTTGCAGAAGAATTAGTTCCTTCCCCGAGTTCCGTTTTTTTCTAAGTTTGATAGTTTATTTCTACCCATTTGCTTTTGTCTTCTATGATTTTCATCAAACTTGTAGGTTTTTGTTGTTGTTGTTGTTTATTGAAACAGGTCTATGCAGCATTGGTTGGCCTCAGACTTGCAACCCTTCTGCCACTATGCAGCTTATATTTGAAATTGTTTTTGAATCCAGAATCCAATTGTTTTACCAGCTCCACTACTTCTGACCAAAATTCCCCTGTCACTACACCAGTCGGGGATTACTGTAAATCTCTTTCCCTTCCATTTCTCTTGGGCATTAGTCTCAACTAGACAGGCAAAGTGGTCTGGTCAAGTTGAAATCACATCATGCTGTTCACATCTCAACCTGTTAAATTGCTTGTATCATCTCCGGCCTTTCATCCTTCAACTTCATTTGCAGAAGGGACAAACTGGATTGTACAAGGCTATACAGACAGGCCGCTGTCTGAGGGACACACAGAACAGACAGTGCTGGTTCTCTTCGATCTGGAATCCTTTACTTCCCTGTCCTTGCTTGGGGTAGCTTGGACGACTTCATTTCCCAGGATGCTCAGCGTCCGGGCGTCCGGAAGGCTGTGCGCCGTCCGCGGGGCATGATGGGAGAGGTGGAGATTTCCATCATGGCGGCTTCCATTTCGGGCTACACCTTTAGCGCTGTGTGCTTCCACAGCGCCAACAGCAACGCCGACCACGTAGGTGCCTAGCCCCCCGCCGTGGCCGCTGGGGCCTTCGGCTTCCTCCTCAGGCCGGCGCCTGCGGCCAACCGACGACCGCTGGAGGCTTGGCCCTCAATCGCGGGGACAAACCGATGAGCTGTTGACCCAGGCGGCTCCCGCCCCCTTCCAGCTCCTGCACTCCGCGGGCCCTTCGCTTGGCACTCTCGGCCTCGGGCGGGTCCTGGCACAGCTGTCCTCAGTCCAACGGACCTAAAGCGCCCGGCCCCGCCAGTGTCAGGAGTCGCCTAGCCAAAACGGGGTGTCTACCCCTCGCTGAGAGTCGGGCTTCCAGACTTGAATGCCTTGGGTCGGGATGGAGTTCAGAGGTCTGGGTTGTAATCTAGGGGAGGATCCAAATCCTGACCCCTGGCCTCATGGGTTGTCGTGTCTGTCACCGTTTATACTTAACAGATGTGGCCGTTTTGTTTTGTTTTGTTTTTTTTCCCACCCGGGTGGAAAATGGAGAATGTGAATAGGCACTTTAGGTGCAGAGTCTTGTTTGCACTTCCTCAAAGTTGCCTGTTTAGTTTCTCAGCGAGTGTTCTAATCCCCGGAACTAGCCTTAGTAGGGAAGTGACAGGCCCACATATGAGCGATCGGAAATGTACAGGCCACGGAGTCCATAGGAGCAAAGTCTCTCTTCAGTGTCTTTATTTTACGAATTGCCTTTCAATGCCACTGACCTCTGACTGGAAATTCTTTGTGATATAGGTACTTTTACAAGACATAATTAATTTACTCACCAGTTGGCGATTTGTATGTGTGTGTGTCTGTGTGGTTATTGGTGAAGGATTTAAATTCATTAAATAAGAGATTGGGTTTTTGTCATTACAAAACAACAGTAGTTGGAGGGGAAATTGGATTTGGTTTGATGTCAACAATCTTCAATTCCATTAGTAAAGACTGATTCTGAAAGGTGATTCCATTAGTAAATTGAGAGGAATGAATTTACTGTTCTTTTCATTTCAGCAGTGTTGATGGTAGAGATTACTGAGAGGAATATATATTCAGCATAGTTTTGTTTTTGTTTTTCCCAAAGACAGCTCTGACTTACTAGCCTTTGTTATTGAAGCCAGCTCTTAATAATGTCAGTGGTCATAATATTCCTAGTGTCCATTGACTGCAGTTATGAGTTCAGGGTGCTTATTCTGTTCTATAGAGTACCTAGGATATCATAGTTTATGTATAAGGCAAGATTATTATAAAGATAAGAAACTTGGACAGTATTTCTGGAAACTACCATAGTTGTATTTCTTCATTTGTTATTCATTCTTTGTCGTTTTGAGATAGTGTCATATAATCAAGGCTGGCCCTGAACTGATTCTCCTACCTGCAGCCTCCTAAGTGTGGGGATTTCAGGGGGATGCCATTAAACCTAGCTCTAGATTTCTAGCCATTAAATAACAGTCTCCCTGATAGGCATGAGGGAAGAAATTTTATAAAGGCCAACAGTTTGCATTGTGTTTATATGCGTATTCACTTTTGTATTAACCTTACCACAGTTATGGATGTGGAATACTTAAAAGTAATGTCGGTTTTAAAGTTGAAGAACCAAGAATTTTATTTTGTAAGGTATGTTTGTTTGGTCTAAGAAAATTAATCTAAAGCCAAACTTGTTCTGTGGAGCTAAAGTTAGCAAACATTTTTGAAAACATTTTTGAGATTATAATTACATCTTTTCTCCCTCCAGACCTCTCCCCCTTATGCCCCGTCTTGTTTTCTTTTAAATTCATGGTCTCTCTCTTTTTTTTAATTAATCACTTTTATTACATGCTTATATATGTATACATATATATGTCCCTCAATAGAACCTGCTTAGTCATATGATGTTCTCATATGTAGGATTTCAGGGCTGCCCATTTGTTTTGGATAACCAATTGGTTTGTTCTTTCCTGGGGAAGACTCTTTCTCCCACTCTCAGCATTCCTTAGTTGCCTGTAGTTCTTTTTGTAGGGTTGAGGCCTTGTGGGCTTTCGCCTGACCACTTTGACCTGTCTATGGATGTTAATCTTGTTCTGCTCATGTTTAGGCAGTCATGTTTGTGAGACTGTGGGCATAGCTTCTGATCTCACAGCAAACATCATGATCCTATGGCTTTAACAGTCTTTCTTCCCTCTCTTCTGCAGTGTTCCCTGAGTCTTAGGTATGAGAGAGTTTTGTAAATGTATTCATTGGAACTGTGCTCCACAACTCTGCATTTGGTTATGGTGTTCTGTAATATTTTCATCTATTGTTGCAAAGAGATGTTTCTTTGATGAGGAGTGAGGACTACATTTATCTGTGAGTATAAAGACAAATGTTTAGATTGTTGTTAGGGATTATGCTGGTTTAGTAAAGTGATGGTTGTAGGTTCTCCAAGGCCCATGACTTCACTAGCACAAAGGAGTTGGTTAGGTATCTGGTATGAGCCATGGTTTTCCTCTTATTGAGCAGATCTTAAGTCCAATTAGAGAGCTGGTGGTTACTGCCAAGGTGTGTGTGCCACTAGTGCAGCCTTGGAGTTGTTGTGATATGCTGGCCATTGGTAGGGTTCATAAGTGCTATAGCTGGGTAGATCTGTCGGTTGCCTGCTTCCTTTGGAAGCTTGAATGGTGCCTTCTGGTACAATAAAAGCTAGTTCCCAGGGAGGGCGGGTGGATTCAGGTCAGTTCCAGCTCAGGGCTCTGGGCTCAGTTTCTGAAGTGCATGATGTGTCTTCAGCAATAGGGACTTCTACCTCTTGGAGGCAACCAAGGACAGTAGCAATTAGACTGTTTGTTTGGGGGGGTCTCTTGGACAGCCCTGAATAACACCTCAAAAGAAAGTTTTTATTAGGTGGTTTTTAGCTCTTGAAGGAAAGAGATGTTTTCTGAAAAGGATCAGATAATAAGATAGTACTTTCTTTTTAAAGAATCTTGGAGTCTTATGTCTCTTTAACACCTCTTCAGTTCTGCTGTTGTAAGGAGAGAACAAGGGTAGACCATGAGGCGATTGTGTTTTAATAAGAACTTATTTATAGCACTGAAATTTGAGTGCCCAGTGATTTTTTTAACAGTTCATGAAACATCTGTTTTAATTTTTGCAACCATTAGAACATGTAGAGACCATTCTTACTTTGCAGGCTGTGCACTAACAAGGTTGGGCCTGTGGTTTGCCTCTTCCTGTTATAATGTAATACAGTGGTCTCAACCTTCCTAATGCTGTGACCCTTTAATACAGTTCCTCATGTTGTGGTGACCCCCAACCATACAGTTATTTTTGTTGCTACTTCATAACTATTTTGCTACTGTTATGAGTTAAATAACTGATATGCAGGGTAACTGATATGTGACCCCTGTGAAAGTGTTATTCAACCTCCTAAAGGGGTTGTGACCCACAGGTTGAGAACCACTGATGTAATAGTTACCCACATAATCCAGACCAGGGCTAAATAAACATTGCTAGGTAACTTTAGAATGTTTTAGTGTCATGTGAGGTTGGTTTGCTTGGTTTTTGTTTGTTTGTTTGTTTGTTTGTTGAGACAGGGTCTCTCTATGTGGCCCTGGCTATGCTGGAACTCCTTATATAGACTAGGCAACCAACAACCACCCACCACACCTCTCAGGGGCCCTAGCATTTATGTACCTGCTGAAAAGTTCCCAGAATTCCAAACGTTACATAGTCGCAGAAACTATCTGCAGCTTGCAAAACATGCCTCTGCTAGAGCATGAGACAAATCATAGTTGTCTGCTGTGGACAGCCCAAAGCAGCCCTAATCCCCACACCTGGGATTAAAACAAAAACACATTCTTATATTCCATGTTTTTTTAAGAAACCAAGATTCCAGAATTCTCAAAAGTGTCACTACACTACTGTCCTGGACCACCAGAACTAGTTAGTCAGTATTTCTAGTAGTCATAGTCATCTGTTTTGAGTCTGAGGGAATTCTTGTCTTTTCCCCTGCAGTGCTGGGAATTGAACTACTGACCCACATGCATCCCCAGCCCAAAATTTGCTTTTGCAAAGGAAATCTGATTTAAGGACTGCTGAGTTGGGTAATTGGGGCGTTTGGAATACCTCATCTCTTTGGGGGTTGCTGGCAGTGCTGTGGGTGGAACCCAGGGCAGCCCGTCTCCCAGCAAGTTCTCTGCACACCTAGCAAGCACGCCCTCACGTCAAATACAGAAGTGAGGCCACAAAGTATCTTTCTTGCCCTCTCTACTCACAGATGTAGACTAGCAACTGGAAATGTTTTTAAACTAGGGGTTTCTGTGGCTGGTTTAATGAATCAGCAGAGAATGAAGGATTATATAGAGCCAAGGCCTTGTTGCAACGGAATTTATGCATTAGTATATGATGCACAGTAAGTGTTGGGTGTGCCGTAAGTGCAGCCGTCCTGTAGTAAACAGGCGAAGGTGCCTTCCCCAAGCTTACATTTTAGCCAGGGTTGGCATTGATGATACTGTAAGTCTATGGCAGATGATGAGAAGACAAATGGAGGCAGGGTATAGGGGACAAAGTGCCTGGCAGCAAAGCCTCTCAGTTAAGGTACCATTTGAGCTAAGGGAAGGAGTAAGACCTGGGTCATTCAGAAAAGAGATTACAAGACAGTGGGTCAGTTCGTCTTCTCTGCAGGAGGGTTATTTTGGCTTATAGAGTATATCCCCACCAGCCATGCTTGTACTGAGCATGGCTGCAAGCACTCCAACTGGTGATTTGAAAGGAATTCTGTGTTGACTGTGTTAATAGATGTTCTCTACAAGCGTAAATAAGCTTTGCCTTTATTAGATGGGAGCAAGTATATTGGCTGAAGTCCTGATTTCTCATTGCAGCCTATCCTGCCATTGTCTTTATTGTTTGCTGTCAGTGGTGGTTTTAAAGCAATAAAGTAAGCTATGTGAAGGTATAACTTCATTTAAGCAACATGAAGTTATATACAACTTAATATAAGCAATCATGGCAGTTGTCTAAACACGCTATGGGGCTGTCTAGGATTTAAGTAATGAACTCACCTAAAAACAAAGACTTGCTGATTTACAATGATATGTCATTTTGGAATATTTTCTTACATAAGATCCTATTAACAGATTAGACCAGCTTGCTGTGGTCCAGTCCCTGGTTTATAAAATAGCACTTTACATGCCAAGCTTATTTGGATTATTGTTAAAATTAATATAAAATAGTACATCCTAATTTCCTTTCAGTTTTAATAAAAACCATCTTTTAAGTTTAACCAGCTATTTTCTTCTATTATTTTAGGAAGGATTTTTGCTGGGAGAGGTAAGACAAGAGGAAACTTTTAGCATCAGTGACTCGCAAATCAGCAACACAGAGTTTCTGCAAGTAATTGGTAAGCTTGTCTTTAGAAATTTTTTTATATATAACTTTAATTTTATGTGTATGGGTTATTTTACCTGCATGTATGTCTGTGTGGGTTATTTTACCTGTATGTATGTATGTCTGTGTGCCATATGTGTGCCTGGTGCCCTTGGAAGTCTGGCGACTTAGAAGCTAGAAAGGGTTTCAGATACTGTGGAATTGGAGTTACACACAGTTGTGAGCCATAGTGTGGGTCTGGGGAATCAACCCCAGGTCCTTTAGAAAAACAGCCTTACCTGCTGAACCATCTCTCCAGCTCCAGAAAGACCCTTTGCAAAATGTATACTTGTTTGTTTTATTCTTTGGCTCCTAACTGAAGTTAGATAGGGTTTCTTTGTGTAGCCCTGACTGGCTGTCCTGGAACTTACTTTGTAGATCAGGCTGTCAAAAGAGCTCGCCTGCTTCCATCTCCTGAGTGCTGGGATTAAAGGCGTATGCCACCGTGCCAAGCCTAAAGTAAATCTTTTAAATTTTGTTTTTACTTATTTATTTTTAGTTTTTAGTGTATGGGTGGCTTGCCGAGTATATGTCTGGGAACCACGTGTGTCAGAAGAGGTTGTTGCG
Source organism: Rhynchomys soricoides (assembly GCA_019843965.1). NCBI lineage: Eukaryota > Metazoa > Chordata > Mammalia > Rodentia > Muridae > Rhynchomys > Rhynchomys soricoides. Next base: position 5,838,539 of record JADRCH010000112.1, read on the forward strand.
TCTCCTAGAACTAGAGTTATAGATGGTTAGGAGTCATCATGTGGGTGCTAGGAATTGGACTCAGTTCCTCTGGACAAGCAGCCAGTGCTCTGAACTGCTGAGTAATCCCTCCAGCCCCTAAAGTAAATATTTTTTTAATATAAACAAGTTATATAAGATGTTATATCACGTAAAGTGCATAGCTGTAAGTGTGGGTCTTTTCTAAGGCTGTTTCTTACTCAGCAACTGGCTTAATTTTTACCGAATTGGTATGTAACTACATGATAGTGTCCTCAAAACCACAGTGAACCTAAAGCCTGTGGGTCAGTCTGTCATCATTGCTTATTTCAACTTGTGCTATAATAAATGAAGGTGTTGTCTTAGTCTTTCCAAGAAGGATCGGCAGAGGCAGCTCCACATGCTCCTAAGATAGTTGCTAGACCTCCACAGGAGTCCGCGGGCTACTCTCAACAGTTACTCTGGGGAAAATTGCTGAGAAAGAGGAAGGGGAGGGGTTGAATGTATCCCCTTCCTTTTAACCAGTTTCCTTTTGATAATTAGCATAGGTTTTTCAGGAATACCCAAAACATATAAAGAATAAAGCAAGGGATGCTTCATTTATTTATCTAGCAAATATGTTAAACACACACTCTCTCTCATATATGTGGGTATGTACATGTGAATATAGGTGCCTGGATCAGCTCCTTGTTACAGGTAGTTGTGAGCTGTCTGATGTGGGTACTGAGATCTGAGTACCCACTCTTGGGTCCTTGAACCTGGGTCCTCTGGAAGAGCAGACAGAGCTCTTAACTGCTGAGCCATCTCTCCAACCCTGAGACAGAATTTAAAGTAAAGTTGAGTGGGGCCTGGGTTGTCACACTGGGACTAAATCATCAATTTAAAGTCTGTTCTAATGGCCTTCTAGTACAGAGAATGGGGGCAATGAAGATTGAGGTGGAGTTAGAATTGAGGGAGACCAGCTGATCTGTCTGCAAGAGTAATGTTTATAATAGCATTCACACAGCCCTTCCCTGCCATGCAAAGACATGTTTTGTGTGCAGGGCCTTTCATCGGGAAGTTTGCGGTTTCAGTTTGGTTAACTCTTTAAAATCCTAAAAATTGGGCTGGCAGGATGGCTCACTGGGTATGAGGGTTTGTAATCTGAGTTTGAGTCTTGAAGTTCACAGGTAGAAGGAGAGAACCAGCACCTAAAAATTCTTCTTTGACCTCCACACCTATGCCATGGATCATATAGGTGCACACAGAGACACAAACACATATTAAAATTCTAAATAGTAGAATTTTACTTCTTAAGTCGTCTGTGTATGTAGTTATTTATTATTTGCACCTAGGATTTTAAAATTCATCTAGTAAATAAAGGTTAAATTGATGGATGCAAGGCCAGTAAACTAATTCAGTAGACAATATATGTCCTGAGACTGACCCCTGGACCCACATAGTAGAAGGAAAGACTAAATTGTCCTCTGACCCTCACACATATGCCATGGTGGTTACAAGCACACAAATAGATGTTTTATAAAAGTCTAAATTGCCAGATGTAGTTAAGTGACCGCAAATATTGCGCTTCCAGTATATACTCAAGTATGGATGTCACATCCATGCCCTCCACATATACCAGACAGACATTTTCCCCATGAGCTACTTGCCTAGGTCACGTCTGTAGTGTGTCTCTAATCTGGTTTGTAAATTAAGAAGGAAACTGCTAGACAGTTTAGCTTGAGGACTACTACTTGTTCAGACTTCAAAACTTGCTCTAGAGCTTTCAGTAAACAAAATAATGTTACCTTCAAGTAAAAGATAAGTTTTCTTTTTTCCGATTCCTAAGTAATATTTTTCGCTACCCATGTTCCACATCTCAGTGACTACCAGTGCCTGAAGTAACTCAGGGTTGTGCACTACAGCATTTTAAGCATCAAAAGAAGGGACTTATGTAGATGACGTTTTCTCATTGTGTCATGAGTTGGTGCCATAGTGAGGCAAATAAACTCTTTTTCAGTGCCAGTCCTGCATCTGTACATGTGGTTTGGCAGTGTTAACTAGTGGGAATAGCTCTGTCCTCGAAGGCTCTGGCTTTATTTTAATTGAGGTAAAACTATTGCCTAAAATCCCAAGGCTGTCTCTTTTTAAACAGCAGGTGATGAGTCACTCTCTGGGAGAATATGGTAAATAGAATGGAATAGTCAATTAGTTTCATGCTCTTCTAAAAAATCAGTCCATGGCCCCCTGATGAGCTTGAAGAAATTGTTCATTCTGCTTAATCCCAGCATCTTTTCAGAAACCGTTAGGCTTGGTCTTATAAATGACTTTCCCTTAATACCAACCAATTTTGAAAGAGTTAATGGACATCCAGAGTTCCAAACTCCTGGCCCAAGTTGCCAAGCATCATTAGAGGGTTATTAATGGTAGGAAAGTTGAGGCCCTTCTCTTCCAAAGCTGTCCCCACAGCTTTTATTCAGTTTGATTAAATGCTTCCAGTCAGTGGCTACTTTTTCCTATGATGCTTTGTTTAAATAGGTAAGATTGAGTAAGCTGTACAATAGCTGTCAGATGTGCACTTCACCACACAGGGACCCAGGAAGCAGACCTCTCACTCTCCACTCTGCTTTGTTCTGAGACTCTGTCACTGGGTAGAATGGGAAACAGCGGCACTGCCTTCCTAGCATACACATGGTACCTGTTTGCAAGAACAAAATGGTCTTGGTTATCCTAAATTTAGGTTTTAAAAGTCCTGAGATAGGGTGAAGAGATGGCTTAGTGATTAAGAGTGCTGACCCCTCTTCCAGAGGCCCCAAGTTCAGTTTCTAGCAACCACAGGGTAACTTACCATCATTTGCAATGGAATCTAATTCCTTCTTCTGGTGTGCATGAAAACAGAGCACTCATATACATCAGATAGATACAGAAATTTTTTAAAATCCTGAGTTATTTTATAGTTGCCTGTGCCTTCTTACATGACTAACTGAGATGATTTCCTTTATTTGATTACAGAAATCCATAACCATCAGCCCTGTTCAAAACTCTTTAGGTAAGACATATTTGGTTTTGTAATTTTGGGTCCTCATTGAAAAAGTTGGTTGAAACCTGTAAATTTAGGCCTGTAACTGATTATAAGTTTAATTAAAGGTACTCATCTATTTACAATTTTTTTTTCTGTTTGTTACTTTTTGGGTTTTTTGTGTGTATGTGTTTTTGTTGTTGTTTGGTTGCTTAAAAAAGGATCTTGCTAGACTTGAACTTGTGATCTTCCTTCTCAAGTGTGCTACCATGCTTAGCTCCAAAATCTTATTTATTGGATGCTAACTGTGTTTGAGGCATTGTGCTCCAGTGGGAAGAGGGAGGGGGGGGTATGTAAATCATAGTATCAGTGGTTGAGAATTCTTTACTTAGAGAAGGAAGTTAATCAAAGAACATATATAGATAAAATTGTTTATAGAAATCACATATAAATGTACATTTAATTTTGAGAAAAATTAAAAATGTTCAGTGATCAGCTTTAAAATAAAAGAAGCTAGGAGCCAGGTAGTGGTGGTGCACATCTTTATTTCCAAATAAGAAATATTTCCAGGCAAAGGCAGGTGGATTTCTGTGAGTTCAAAGCCTACACAGTGAGACCTTATCTCAAAGTTTAAAAAAAAGGACTGCAAGCGTTTCTTTCTGTGTTTGAGTTAATACACACCAATTCTGTAACATGACCACTGAAGGACAGAACCTAACGGCAGAGAAACATTCTGAAGGAGAAAAGCAGCAGGAGAGGTGCACCTGGAGTGAAGAGTAGGTAATCCCACTGCCAGGCCTCTCTGCCATATGGCTGGATGAGGGGAGTCTTCACTGCTAAGCAAGCCATTTACTACTGAGCTACATCTTCAGTCCTGTCTTCTTTCTTAACCCATACCCTTCCACCTGAGGAGTGAGCTGTGTGTTTCAGAAAATTCCCCTGCCTCTGCTTCTTCCCCCTTCCCCTCCTAGATCCCAGGGCAGTGTTTTCCTTCCAGTGTGCCTGTATAAACATCAGTCATTTTTCTTTGAGACAGGATCTCAAAGGATTATGAAGTCCTGACTGACTTGGAACTAACTTATAGACCAAGTTAGTTTCAGACAGAGATCTCCTTGCCTTTGTCTCCCAAGTAATGGAATTAAAGATATGTGCACCATGCCCATCTTTTCTCCAGTGTTCTTGATAGCCGCGTCCTTTCTTCATCCCTTCTAGTCACTTTGCCTGGTTCTTCCTGCAGTTTGTCCCTTTTTGTCTTCACCCTGGCCCCTCTGCATGCCCCTAGCACTCCTGGGGATTTCTGTCATCCTCACCCCACACATACACTCCCATCCCTTAGATATTTCAAAGGATACCTTCAAGCAGGGTTGCTTCATGTAAGTGAGGCCACAAAGTAGCCAAGGACCTCAAGTCTTTCCATTTCCACATAACTGGAAGAGAAGCAGGGAAGCCAGATGAGCAGCCATGGGTTCATCTGGAAAGATCATCAGGTTTTGGACCACACATTACCTCTGCCTGGCCATGAATGTATCTGATCTGGACCTCACAGAGCTTCACTGGACATGCTCTGTATCTCCGTCCTGAGTAATACCACAAGACATCGCAAGTGCAGAACTTTCAGAACAAGGATTTGACTCATACTTAGAATTGAAGGGAATCTTAGAAATCATCTTTGTGCTTCAAGCAGACTTGTACTTTGTACTTTGCAAAGCAGGAAAGGAGAGCAGGTAGGATAAGGAGTCTGTCCTCAGTCCTGAGTGAGAGGTGCGCATGGGCTGGAGCTGGGATCTCCTGACCTCGAGTCAGTTTTTTCCCTGTATCTTGAATGCTTTCCTGCCTGTGAGGTGTGTGGTAGGAGGAGAATGGCATTTCTAAGACTGTAACCAGAGAGAAGGAAGGACCCTCCTGTCAGTACATGTGACTGCTCACATTGGTTTGTTTTGGAGGTGAGCACATTGTTAGAAGCTAACCAGACTTAGCTTCCAGTCCAGTCTGCCTGTCCCCCTAGCTATGCAGTTTGGACCATGTTTAGCGTGTGCAGGACCCTCCATCATCCAGTTGGCTAGCTTTGCTGTCTCTTTTACAAAAACAGCAGAAAGCCTTGTTGAATTGGGATGAAGTTGTACCTCAGCACTGCGGCTGGAACATGTAATAGAAAAGTATCCAGCTGAGGGTCTGTTAAACATTCCACAGATGTTCATTTCCCCTCATTTCTCAGAAAATGAGTTGCTGTTATCTTTTTTTCCTAAGTAATTGATACTTAGAAACAAAGTAGTGGAGCCATTTGAAACCACACATTTTGTAATCACTTGATTACTTTCTACACATGGAAGGAATGTCTTTTGAATAAAGCAATCTCTCGAGTAGTATTTGATACAAAATGTCGCTTCCCATCAAGAAAGCACTTAGGCTGATTCTCTGTTTACCAACCTTGGAGTAGAAGCAGTTGCATCTATTAGGGTCAGATGCTCTGTAGGCCCTGTGATTATGTCTATTCACAGTACGATAGCATTTTAATTTTTTTCTTCTTCAGTTTTTATGATTATTCAAGCAAAGTGAATGAAGAGAGTTTGGACAGAATTCTTAAAGATCGGAGGAAGGTATGTTTTATGTATTACTTGCTCGAATTTGGAAGTCACATCCTAGCATGCAAAAGGAAGACCAGCTAGGGCCCATGATACCTGCTGTGTGTTAAGTACTCTCTTGGTGCTGGAGATCAAACCCAGTGCTCTGCCATACACACCTGTGAGTAGGTTTTAAAGGTAAGTTATGGACTTGAAATAATGTTTACACTATATCACTGAGAGAATGAGTCTTTATAATGGGATCTCATTTACTTAAACTTTGAGGGGAAAAGTGAACTTTAATACAGAAAACTAACAATAGTCATGTGATGGTTTGTATATGCTTGGCCCAGGGAGTGGCACTATTAGAAGGTGTGGCCCTGTTGGAATAGGTGTGTCACTGTGGGTGTAGGCTTTAAGACCCTACTCCTAGAGAAGCCCATCTTCCACTAGCAGCCTTCAGCTGAAGATTTAGAACTCTCAGCTCTGCCTGCACTATGCCTGCCTAGATGCTGCCATGCTCCCTTCTTGATGATAGTGAACCTCTGAACCCGTGAGCCAGCCCTGATTAAATGTTGTCCTTATAAGAGTTGCCTTGGTCATGATGTCTGTTCACAGCAGTAAAACCCTAAGACAGTCCAAATGACTCTGGATGATTCATTCTCTTCAGTTTATAATTTGAAAAATAATTTTGTAGATTTTTAATTTTAAAAATATCTTAAATTTATTTAACAATTTCATACACATGTAGTGTATGTGGTGATCCTACCCACCTCCAACGCCCTCTGCTCCTTTAGACCTCTCCCTAACATTTCTCTCTTTCATCCTCATGCCCTCTTTTTTTTTTCTCCCCCCCTTTCCCCCCCAAGACAGGGTTTCTCTGTGTAGCCCTGGCTGTCCTGGAACTCTGTAGACCAGGCTGGCCTCGAACTCAGAAATCCACCTGCCTCTGCCTCCCAAGTGCTGGGATTAAAGGTGTGCACCACCGCTGCCCTGCTTTTTGTTGTCTTAACTCACTGAACCCAGTTTGTGCTGCCTAGATGTACATGAGTAACCTGTCAGTGTCCACACACCCACTGCAAAATGGCCTCCTTCCTCCAGCAGCACTCGGTTGTTGTAGCTCCTCAGCTTTAGGTGAAACCTATAAATATGTACTAATCCTGGAAGATGTAAATTATGCTAGGCATGGTAGCATATGTCTATAATCCCAGGACCTAAGAAGTGGAGAGACTGCAGGATCGGGAGTTACAGGTTCTCATTGGCTACACTGTGAATTGAAGGCCACCCTAGGCTTCTTGAGACTGTCTCAAAACAGCAACATCCACCACCTTACGTCCCAAAATATGTAGGAAGTGGAAAAATGGCTCAGTAGCTAAAAGTGCTTTCCCTTCTTCCACAGTGCCCATGGTCAATTTCTTGCACCTATGTTGGGCAACTCACAGCTGTCTGTAACTTCAGCTCCAGGGTATCTGATGTTCTCCTCTGGTCATCTGTACACACAATGCACACACATACATACAGATCATTTTTAAGAGATAAATTTTTTAAAATTTTTAAAAAATAAATGAAGGGGTGAAGATATGGCTGAGTGGTTAAGAGCACATCTACTTTTGCAGATTACCTGGGTTCCATTCCCGGAACTCACCCGACAAGTGCTTGGTTAGGGTTTCTATTGCTGTAAATAAAACACCGTGACCAACCCAATTATAGAAAGGGCTTATAGTTCCAGAGGGTCAGAGTCTGTGATGGCTGGACAGCATGGCAGGCAGGCATGGAAGCTGAAACAGCTGAGAGCTCACATCTCAAATCAAACAGGAAACAGAATAGGAGTGGCATGTGGCTTTTGAAACCTCAAAGCCCCCAGTGACACACTAAGCCTCCCCAAACAGCAACTGGAGACTAAGTATTCAAATGTTTGAGACTTACAGGGGCATCTCATCCGGCCAGCACACATGAGTTCCAGGGCTTGGGAGACACGGCTTGCATAGCAAGGCACTTTACCTACTGTGCCATCTCACTAGCCCTCTACGAAAGTACTCTTTTAAAAGGAGGGAAGAAAGAGAGGAAAAAAGGGTGTGAGAACAGGCAAGTTACAGGATGTAAAAAGAAGTCTAGAATAGCCAGGATACACACACATGAAAGGAAAACACAAATTGAAATGAGGTGCCATTGTTTGCCCATCACTCTGGCACAGAATTAGAAGCACTGACAATACGGTGGGAATAAGGAGAAAGTGGTTGGTGCGTGGAAATTAATTCAGTGCAGCATTGGGAGTGCTGCCACAAACATTTCAGATTCATTGTGTGTGCATTTACCTGAGTGTCACACACTCATTGGGCAGTCATTTTGAGCCATGTCACAGATGTGGAGGTCAGAGGGTAACCTGTGTGAGTCCTTTATTTTCCTTCTACTGTGTAGATTTTGGATATCACACCCAGGTCAGCAGTCTTGGTGGCAAGCCCCTTTACCTGTTGAACCATCTTGCCAGCCCTGCATACTTGATTTTGAGTTAATTTTTGATCATTTCACATTTAGAAATTTTTTACTGGGGGCTAGAGAGATGGCTCAGCAGTTAAAAGTGCTGACTGCTCTTCCGAAGGTTGTGAGTTTAAATCCCAGCAACCACATGATGGCTCACAACCATCTGTAATGAGATATGATGCCCTCTTCTAGGGTGTCTGAAGACAGCTACAGCCAGCAGGGCCAGAGTGAGCAGGGCCAGAGAAAGAAGAAAAAGGTGTCTGAAAACAGCTACAGTATACTTGCATATAATAAATAAATAAATCTTTTTTTTTTTTTTAAAAAAAGAAAGATACTTTTTACTGTTACCAATATTTTAGTTATGTGGCTCTATATGGGGTCACAACACAATGTATGCTATGCTATATGTCACTGTAAATCATTTTCTAGAATTTTATACTAACAAGATTCTTCAGCATCTATTTTCCACACCCTGCACCTGGCTTCTTTCACCAAGCATAGTTATTTTGAGATTCCTCCATGGTGATTTGTTCCTCTTTATTACTGTATGTGATTCCAGTATACATATGTAGCACAATTTACCCAGGTTATCCATTCACTTATTGACAGAAAGGTTATTCTGGGCTAGCCAACGTAAGTTGTCATGAACATTTGTTTACAGGTGTTCATTTGGATGCATTCTGAATTAAGTGAGCTCTTAATACTTTGCTGTCTTCTGGTATTGTTACAGAAAGTTATTGGATGGTACAGATTCCGGCGAAACACCCAGCAGCAAATGTCCTACAGAGAACAGGTCATCCACAAGCAGCTCACCCGCATCCTTGGTGTGCCAGACCTTGTCTTCCTTCTCTTCAGCTTCATCTCTACCGCCAACAATTCTACTCATGCTTTAGAATATGTTCTCTTTAGACCAAATCGCAGGTAAAGACAGCTTCCCACCAGCTGGGCATAGAAAGAGACACTAGGCCTGAGGGAAGGGGTCAGTGGGTAAAGCAAACATGAGGACCAAAGTTTGGCTCCCTAGCACCTGTGTAAAAGTTAGGCATGGCAGCCTGCATCTGTAACCCAAGCACTCAGCAGGCAGAAACAAGTGGATTCCTGGGGGCTTGCTTGCCGATTAAATGAGTTAAAGTGGTTTGGGGATCAGTAAGTATCACCCAGATAGGTTGTTAGTCCTACAGGTATATACATAGTTTGCTTCCTCATGACCCATTATGCAAAAAAAGTTCTGCCACATTTGGAGTCTAATTGTAAGTTTAAACACACAGTGCACAGACAGAAATTATAAAAATGATCCATTATTAGTGATGAGGGTTTTGCTTGCATTGTGACCTTGTGAAAATATTATGTGACTACGTTTTCTGTTTGGGAGTTGCAGAAAGCTTTCCTTCTCGAAATGTGCTCATAGGATCAGTAGACAGCATCAATGAAATAGTTATAGTGTGGTAACTATGTCTAGGATTTCTCAGGATTTGTCATCACTGACATGCAGATAATGTATGAGCCAGAGCCTCTGCCCTCAAGGAATGTGCAGCAGAGTCTTGCTTTAAGGAAAGGAAGCTGCTGACTATGCATCTGAGATGGCTGCGGCCCTTTGTATTAGCTTACCAATGTCGGAGACACGGAAGTCTGCTGCCAAACTTATCCTTTTGGTTTTTTTAGTTTTTGAGGCAGAGTCTTGCTCTGTAGTCCAAATGACGTGGAATTTGCTATGTAGACCAGGCCAGCCTTGAACTTGCGGTGATCCTCCTGGGTTGGCTGTTTGTTCTTTTGAGATGGTATCTCCCTGTGGATCCCTCACAGACCTGGTAACTAACTAATGTAGCTCAGAACTAGCTTGTGTAGCTAAGAATGACTTGAACTTCTGATGGTTCTGCCTCTACTTCCTAAGGAATGCCAAGATTACAGGTGTGTGCCACCATGTCTGGTTCATGTGGTACTGGGTATTAAGCCCAAGGCTTTGGGCACTCTAGGCATGTACTGTACCAGCCAAGCTACATCTACAGCTTCCAATCCCAATTCTTTAAATTTTTTTAAAAAATTTTATGTATGTGGGTGATTTGCGCTCATGTATTTCTTTATACTACATGTATGCCTGATTCTAGTGCCGCCAGAAAAGGGTGTTAGATCCCCTGCAACTGGAGTTACAGATGATAGTGAGCCATCATGTGGGTGTTGGGAATCAAACCCTGTCATTCCCGATTCTTAAAGGAATGCTTTTAAACCTAGGAATGATGATATATACCTGTAAACCTAATAGTGAAGTACTGAGGTGAGTAGACTATTTGAGCCCACAGATTCAACACTTAGCCAGGCAACACAGCAGTAGAGCCAAGTATGGTGGCATATGTCTATAATCCCAGCACATGGGAGGCTGAAGAAGGCAGAGTGTTCATTTGAAGCCAGCATAAGCTATATAGTGAGACCCTGCCTTAGACAAACAAACGAGAAATGTACTTATTACATGCTATTTTTCTCAATTCTCCTCATAGGTATAATCAAAGGATATCACTTGCTATTCCCAATCTAGGCAATACTAGCCAGCAAGAGTACAAAGTATCTTCAGTGCCAAACACGTCTCAGAGTTATGCCAAAGTTATAAAAGAGCATGGGTAAGTTGAAAGGTGAACTGGGTTCTTTGGGGAATGGTTTTGCCTTTGTTGATATTTTTCAAAGTAGAAGGAGAAATGTAAAGTCAAGTTTGTTTTAACTGAAATTGAAGAAAACAGAAAGTTCTCTAGGCCACCACCATTATCACCACCATATATCAGAATTTTTTCTTAATAAACTGTAGAAATGATCCCTAAAGCTGAGTGTGGTGACTCACACCTACAGTCTCAGCACCTGAGAGGCTGAAGCTGGAGGTGGTCATAAGTTCAAGACTAGCTTACCGAGTAAGACCCTTCATCGAAACAAAACAGCAACAACAACAACAACAAAACAGCAAAACAAACCTGTTTTGTAGGGCATGGTAGTGCATGCTTATCATCCTAGCACCCAGGAAGAAGAAGCATTGGATTTCTGCTGACTTCCATGTTAACCTCTGTAACATAGTGAAACCTTGTCTCAAAAAGATAAAAAAAAAAAAACTCTAAAAGACTGAGGCTGGAGAGATACTTCAGTAGATTAAGTACTTGCTGTGCAAGCATGAGACCTGAGTTTGGATTCTCATTGTGTAAGAAAGCTGAGTGCGAGGCTGGAGGAAAGGGAGCTCAATGATTAAGAGCACTGTTGCTCTTGCAGAGGACCTAGGTTCTATTCCCAGCACCTGCATAAGGGCTCACAACCATTGTAACTCCAGGCCTAGGAGACTAAGTACCCACCTGTGGATCCTGCAGGTACACATGTGTTCACAGGTGTACATGTGGTTCACAGACATGTGTGCAAATAAATCATTCATACACATAAAACAGATTAATTAGTTAAAAATCAAAGGCTGGGGTGGGCATAGCACACTTATGGCTCCTGCACTCAGAGCACACAAATAGGCAGGTGACTGGGACATGCCAGTCAGCCAGCAAAACAGCCAAAATGGAGAAGCCCAGGTTCTGTGAGAGACTGTCTCAAACAATAAGGTGGAGAGAAATAAGAGGGCACCTCAGGTGACCTCTGGCCCCTACACAAGCATTCACATTGGCACTCACTTTAATACACACATGAACAAACATGCATGTGTACCTTCACACACACATGCATTCATGTACTACACACACTTAGGCAAACATAGACACACAAATATAAGAATCCCAAAAAGTACTAATTTTTTTATACTTACTAAAAAGATCATTTAATTTTACTGTATCTTTCCTCAAGTTTTCTGTATTATGTTTTTAAAGATTTTTTTCTATTGTATTGTATGTATGTAACTGTTTGCCTAGGTGTATATATGTCCACTCACTGTGTGTGCAGTGCCTGAGGAGAGCAGAAGAGAGTACTGCATCCTCTGGAACTAAAGTTATGGATGCTCTGATTGGCAGTGTTGGTGCGGGACCTGAGCCCAGGTCCTCTGCAAGAGCAGCAAGTGCTTTTAACCTCTGAGCCATCTCTCAAGCTGCTTTCCTCAGGTTTAAAAAAGTGCAACAGCCAGATGTGGTTGCACACCCCTTTCATCCTAGTACTTGGGAGGCAGAGGTGGGTGGATTGTCATGATTTCCACACCAGTGGGGATTTCATAAAGAGTTTCAGGCCAGCTAGGGGTACTTAGAAAGACCCTACCTAAAAATAAAAATAGTTTAAAAAAAAGAAAAAAGAAAAAGAAGGGGGGGGGTAAACATAGTCACTGAAAAATACTGTGTTTTTAATTAGTCTTTTATTACCATTCTGTAACTATCGGGATAAGCATTTTATTGCTTAGATGTCACCTTTGAGTCACAGCACATAATTAATACTGTGGTGGAAGTGATGTTCATGGCAATTTTAATAACTCTGACATCTTTTTTTCTGTCTCCTAGTACTGACTTTTTTGACAAGGATGGAGTCATGAAGGACATCAGGGCAATTTATCAGGTCTATAATGCACTTCAGGAGAAAGTACAGGTAACTGGTATTTCCAACTTGTTCATATTGCTCAAATCCTACCTTTGTAATAAATAAATAAATGTATCTTTTAGCTGACAAATGAATGAGCAGTGGTTCAGAATGGACTTGGCTAGGATAACATCAGATATCAGCCACCAAATCCTGCCTCCTCGTGTGCTGAGGGAGAGACACTGCAGTACTTATTAATGCTGCTTCTTAGAACATGCAGGAGCCCTTTGCAGTCAGTCATGCTTTTCCTGGGAGTGTACCTTCATAGGTGAGTTGGAAGGAGGGTGCTGTGGACAGTCTCTCTGTCGGTTACATTCTAAGGAGACAGTGTCAAAAACTGGCACCCAGACTAGCTCTGCTTTCATCTAATCAGTTCATGTTGCCCCCGGCCACCACTGAAGAGTGGGGGGATTGCAGTGGAGTCTGTCTCTTCCTAGTCCGTCATGCAGTAAGTGTCTATGGTGCCACTTCCAGCGGCCAGCTACGTGCTGACAGACAGTCCTTCCCACTGCACTTATATTTGAGAATAAGAAGAAAAGTGGCAGTGTTGGAACTCTCCTAGGCCTGGGAATGACCCCAGCAGAAAGAGGGAGGAGCAAAGGTGGCAACTAACATGGGAAAAGCTGCGGGGCGTGGTGGCATATACCTTTAACCCAGCACTTGGGTGGAAGAGGTAGGTAGATCTCTGTGAGTTTGAGGCCAAACTGGACTACTAAGTGAGTTCCAGGACAGCCAGGGCTACACAGAGAAACCATGTTTCAAAAACCCAAAGACTACAATAAGAGAAAATAGGGAAAGCCTCAGTAAAAGGGTAAAGTAGTGCAGCACAGTTTCCAGGGCCTGTGTTCACCGCTCACTTAGAAGTGGAGGGAATGCTATTCACACTTGTTTATGCCAAACTTCTTTCCTGGGAGTTTCTGATATTTCTGCTATAGGAGGAAAACAGCTTTTTGTCCTGAATTCATGGCCATGCCCTTTCAGACTGTTTATACTAGCCAGACAACTTCTAAATGCTGTCACACAGTACCTTGCTGATTAAAGAAGGCCAGCTCTCATAGTGGTTATTGGTATCTGAATTACATACATTCAAACCTCAACTTTGAAACTTACTTTCTTTTCCAGATTTCTCTTATCATAATTATTTTCAGTTAGATAAATCTGTCTTATCAGTTTCTTGATTTTTTATTTTATGTATTTTGCCTGTGTATATGGATGTCTTACCTGTGTATGGATTTGTGCCATATTCATGCAGTGCTCGTGGAGACCAGACAATGGCATCAGATCCCCTGAAGCTTGAGTTTGATCCCTGGAACCCACTTAAAGGTGGAAGGAGAGAACTGATTCCACCAAGACCTTCACATGTGGTCATGGCACATCCCCAGTCGTACACATACATGCTAATTCTGCCCTTGTTAGTTTTTTAAAATTTATTAAATGATGTGTGTGTGTGCACGCGCTTGTGTTTGGGTAAATGCAAGTACCTACGCAGGCCGGATAATTCCATTGAGCTAAAGTACAGGTAGTTATGAGTCACCCAGTATGAGTGGTAGGAACTAAACTCCAGTCCTCTTCAAGAGCAGTCCTGCTCTTAACCACTGGGCCATCTCTCCAGCCCCTAATGATAATTTTTTTAAAAAATGATGACTAAAACTGATTCTTCATTGTATTGATTAATATAATATAGCTTCTGGTACACACCCTTTAAAAAAAATCAAGCTGGAAAAGTGTCTCAGTGGTTAGAGAATGCTTGCTGTTCAAGCGTGAGGACTAGAGTTGAGATTCCAGTATCCATGTAACAAGCTGGGCATGCGCCTGTGAGTGGGCAGAAACAGTCAGTGCTTCTAGTCTAGCTTCCAGCTTCCAATCTAGCCAACAACCTCACGAACTTCATGTTAGAGAGAGAAACTTTCTCAAAGGAATAAAACAGGGAGTGGTGGAGGGGGATGCTTTCCTCTCATCTTTGGGTATGCACCCCAACACATAGCATTTTTTAAAAATTTTTAAATGGTGAATGGTTCTTGAGGATAGACACTCAAGGTTGAATTCTGGCGTCCACATGCATATGTACCTGTATGCCCACATAAACATTGCATATGAACACACAGAAGAAAAGCAATCCTGATCAGGCATGGTAGCATACACCTGTAATCCTAGTACTCAAGAGGCTTTGGGGGACAGATCTCTGGTTGGAGGCAAACCTGGACCTATAGAGCAGTCTTGTCTCATAAAGGGAAGTGAGGGGAACACAGCTCTGTTTTCATGAGCACTCAAGATTGCTCTACCTTTTCTATCTGCATTTAACTTTGATGACTTTGGTGTCTGGTAACCTTGGAGGCCAGAAGAAGGTGTGGATCTCTTGGAACTGGAGTTACAGGTTGTTGTGAGCCTGCTGGGAGTTGTACCTGGATCCTCTGAAAAGGCAGCTAATGCTCTTAATTTTTAACTGCTGGGCCATCTCTCCAGTCTTGTTTTTCCATTGTAATGAGGCTGAATTTGTAGATTACCCCCTGCCTGGGTTGGAAGCTAATCTTTTTTCTTGTGTTTTTCCCCCCTCAGGCAGTGTGTGCAGATGTAGAAAAGAGTGAGCGAGTTGTTGAATCTTGTCAGGCAGAAGTGAACAAATTGAGAAGACAAATCACTCAGAAGAAAAATGAAAAGGAACAAGAAAGAAGTAAGCACCTAGAGATCGATCTCACATTCAATATGAGAAACTGGCTCTGTTCACTGGGTGGGAACACAGGGTTCCCAGGCTAGGCCCGTGCTCCACCATTAACCTACACTCCAGCCCTTCTTGCATTATTCTGTTTTATTGCATGTTTATTTTATATTTATCCTATACATTGTCTCACTATGTATCCTTGGTGAGCTTGGAACTTACTCTGTAGCCCAAGCTGGCCTCTAACCTGAGATCTGACCCTCAAAGCCCCTCAAGTATTGGGATTACAGGTGTATGCTACTGTGCCTGATAAGGATTGTTTTTTCCATGAGATCCACATGGCTCTACCTCCTGGGTGTTGGAATTAAAGTCATGTGCTTACCATGCCCAGTTTTACTTTTTGTTTTGTTTTTGTTTATTCATTCATCTACCTATTTATCTGTTTGTTTTTATTTATTTACTATGAGCACCAGTGGGAGGTCACTTTGCAGGAGTTGATTCTCTTCTTCCATTGTGTAGGTCCCAGGGATTGAACTCAGGTTGTCAAGTTTGGAGACCAGGTCTGTAATCTGCTGTCCCATCTCACTGGTCCTACTTTTTATTTTTGAGACAGTGTTCATAAGTTGCCAGGCAGGCTTTGAACTTGCTGCATGGTCCAGGCAGGTCTCAAACTTGGGATCCTCCTACCTCAGTCTCCAAAGTACCTAGAATTTCTGTTTGTTTTTAGAGACAAGGGTTCTCTGTGTAGCTCTAGCTGTCCTGGAACTCTGCTCTGTAGATCATGGTGGCCTCAAACTCACAGAGATCCACCTGCCTCTACGGGAATTAAAGGCATGTGCCGCCATGTCTAGCTCAAAGTAGCTAGAATTACAGCTCAAGTAGCTAGTTTACCTAGCTAAACTGTTCATTAGTTTATTATCAAATTATCCATTAAATGACTTGAGACCATTTTTGAAAGCCCTCCCCTAATCCCCACAATTGCAAGTAACGGTCTCGTATATCCTAGACTGGCCTTGAACTTTCTCTGTAGCTGAAGGTAATGTAGAATTTCTGATTCTCCTGATTTTTCTTCCTAGGTGATGGGAA
Source organism: Rhynchomys soricoides (assembly GCA_019843965.1). Lineage (NCBI taxonomy): Eukaryota > Metazoa > Chordata > Mammalia > Rodentia > Muridae > Rhynchomys > Rhynchomys soricoides. The sequence goes on from JADRCH010000112.1 coordinate 5,854,845, forward strand.
TTAGTACAAGTACCACCATACTTTTACGTAGTGCTGGGGACTGAAGTCCATGTTAGGCAAGCTTTTTACCCACTGAGCCATATTTTCAGTTTGTCAAAAATCCTACATTAAGCAAACACCAGGTTCACATGAAGGAGGGAAGGCATTTCCTTGTCTTTAAGCATTTCCTAGTGAGAAATGCTGTTTTTATGCTATCCCCGAAGTTTCCAAAACTAAAATAAGAGGACCAAAGAGAGAAGCTGAAGCAGATAGAAGTCAACAGATCTAAGAAATTTGGTACAGATTTTTTGTGTGCATTGACAATATCGTCTGTTTCTAGCAACCAAATTCTTGGGGGCTGGAGAGAAGGCTTGAGAGATCTTGCTGTTCCTGTAGAGGACTAAGTTTGGTTCCCAGCACCCATGTAGGGAAACTCACAACTATATGTAAATCTAGTTCCAGAGGACATGGTGCCCTCTTCTGGCCTTGTTGGGCACTTTTATGCAAATGGTAGGCACAGACACAAACACACATTAAAAGAAAAGCAGTATGGCTTTGATAGATAGTGTAAGGACTGCTCGTATGACTGGTAAAGGTATTAAGAATGTTTCAGTGTCCGCTGGTAGTCCCAAGTTTTTTAGCACAGTGAGCAACAGGAGGGCAAAATAGCTCAGAATCTGGAGTTACGAGCCTATGTTCTGCATCATGGGGCTGTACTTCTAATCTGATTGCCCGGACTTTCAACTCTGGATTTTGTTTGTTTTTGTTTTTTGAGACAAGGGTCTCACTGTGTAACTGGTTAGTCTAATATTTGATATGCAAAGAAATTAAGGTATAGAAAAACCATTTGTAAAATATTAGCAATGATCAGTTTACAGCATTGCTGCTCATTTCCAGATCATTCAAGTTGACCATTTAACAAGTGGAGGTAAAAAGCTATGAAGATACAGACTTTGTTAAGACATTCTTCCTGTTTCTGTGCAGGATTGCAGCAGGCCCTGTTAAGCAGACAGATACCATCTGAAAGTCTGGAGCCATCGTTCAGCCCTCGGATGTCCTATTCTGGGTTTTCAGCCGAAGGGAGAAGTACTCTAGCAGATATGGGGCCCTCTGATCCTCCGCCCCCTTACTCTGATTTCACCCCAAACAATCAAGAAAGTACTCTGAGCCATTCTCGAGTGGAAAGGAGTGTCTTCATGCCCCGGCCTCAGGCTGTGGGCTCTTCCAACTATGCTTCCACCAGTGCTGGACTGAAGTTCACTGGAAGTGGAACAGATCATCTTCCTTCCCAGAGTGCAGCTGGAGACAGTGGGGAAGAGTCAGATGACAGTGATTATGAAAATTTGATTGACCCTGCAGAGTCCCCTCATAGTGAATACTCACATTCAAAGAATTCACGGCCCTCAACACATCCTGACGAGGACCCCAGGAACACTCAGACCTCCCAGATTTAAGTAAACAAATGACACTCTCCACTTGGCACTACTTTTCTTAATGGCTTATTGAGTGTTGTTGAGGACTTAATCTGTGGGAAGACCTGCTTTCTCAGATGCCGTGGCTCCTGAGTAGAGCATCCTGTGCACAGAACTCCCAGAATTTCTGTCCGCTGGTCCTCACCTCTGGGTACAGTGCACGGGTTCACAACAAAATCATTATGATAATCAAATTGTCCTAATTCTGGTGCGATTCATGGATGTACTAGTAAATTTAGGCAGAGTGAAACTCCTCAGTGTAGTCTGTTCTTTAAGATAAATCAGAGATCAGAGACTAAGCACAATTAGTCTATAAATACTCTCTAAGTCAGAAACTTACCTCTGCACTATCATGCCTTGAAATTTGCTTTTTCAAAGGGAAACGAATTTAGCAGCAGCCTTCAAAGAACTTTCTATGATGAGCCAAATTCATCTTTGCCAGAAAAGAAATTTTGTTAATTCCAAGAAGCCTAATTGGAACAAGTCAGACATTCCTTCTCTTGTCTGCATGGTTTTGTAAGATGGGAAGAGAGGGCTTTGTTTCAACTTTTTTCTACTAGCCTGATATGTATTGGCACTTCAAATGATTGCCTTTTTTAAAATGTAGGAATACTAATCCCAGTGAGTACTCATCCAGATCGGTGTCCTGAAGTCAGTCCCTTGTCTTTTGGTACACAGCAGCGACTGCTGTGCTGCACCAGCACAGTTGGCTTCTGTTCTGGAGTCTGAGAGGGAGGCCACACAACGGTGGATGGCAGAAGGGAGAAGCCAGGCCTGAGTCTATAGTGAACAGATCCCAGACCCAGTGGATTTAACTAAGTTCCTGTGTAAAGGATGTAATGTACTTAGGTGTGGCAGATCCTGGGCTAGAGTTGTGGAGGAAAGACATTTTTAAGAAAGTATCCAGGAATCTTGGCAACTGCAGATCCACTTCAAGTCTGAATAACCATCCTTCTTTTCTTTTCCTAAAGTTGCTATTTGGGAGATAATTGCAAATGTGTGGAGACCATTGGGATGCACTTAACGCTTTTATTTAATTACTGCTTGTATTCTAGTTTTGCCCAGAATGTGTGAAACCACTAAAAACCATTTTTGAGTATCTTGGGCTACTAGATTAGAAATGGCAAGACCTACCATGACACTTGGCGCTGAACTGCCTTCCCTTGGACTAGTTAAAACACGTAAGGATGAAGATGCCACTGAAAGGCTTAACATCTGGTTCCAAAGGATTCCTTTCGTTTTATAGTGATATTTACTCATGAGCTCCAGCTCCCAGTCTCAAGACAGTGGATACAGGCTTAGAAATGAGATGCTGGACTGCCCTGCTTTGGTTGTGCCCCAGGGTCTGCACTGTAACTGCTGTCCTGGTTTTTCTGGGCTCACACCACTTCCCGTTTGATTTGATTGTCGAGGGTCACTTTATCTGCAGTGCATCCCAGCTTCCATCAGCTACCTACTAGCAGCTTCAGCACAGTGTGAATTCCAGTTTGTTAAAGTGCCATCGCCATCTCCTCTGTTCAGATTTTGACATTCAGGAAAATATTCTTATTTTTATGCCATACTGAAATATACAGTGTATATCTGACAAAGCAGTTAAATGTGACAATAAAAACTTATTTAATCATGATCTTTTAGTGTCTGTCTTAGCACCAGCAAGTTCTTGCCTCAGGAGGTGTTGCCTATTGGGTAGGGTTGGTTTTTTTTTTTTTTCTGATACTTTGTGTGTGTGTGTGTGTGTGTGTGCAGGTACTAGTGAAGTCCAGAAGAGGACATCAGGTCCCCTGGAGCTGGATTTACAGTTATTTGTAGCCTTCAATATAGGAACTAGGAACTAAAGTGATTCTTTTGTAAGAGCAGCAAGTGCTTCTAACCACTGAGCCATCTCTCCAGCCATGGTAGATAATTTTTAAAGGACATTAAAACTTGTTCTCAGTCTACATAAGGACCTGTCTGTCTGATGATTTCAAGGATGGTGTGGTGAGAACCAAGCTATCTAGAGAAGTACCCATAGTGGATAAAGCTGGAACCTGGCGAGGCCTCTGATGGCACCTACGCAGAAGATCCACTCTGGTTTGAAGTGACTGTTCACACAGGTCACCCAATAACTGGGAAGCGGAACTTGGTGCTCTTAGGACATGTGGGCTCTCAGAACATGGCCAGCAAATGTGTTCTGAAGTCAGCGGAGCTGTGACAGTTGAATGATGTGGAAAACATAATTAAACGCTGTGATTGGTGGTCCTGGAGTAGTGTCAAAACAAAACAGGAGACATCCTTAAATAGGATGTATATATCTTTAAATGCCAAGCAGTAGGGCAGGTGACACTAGTTACTTTAACAAAATAATTCAACTGTATTTAAAAAAGCTAGTGAGATTGCTCAGCAGGAGAAAGCATTTGCTTATAAAGTCTGACAACCTGAGTTCAGTCCCCAGATTCCATACAAAGGGAGAGTAGTCTTCACAAAATTGTTCCTTAACCTGTACACATATACCATGGCCCTTGTGTCCACACATCATGCATACATGAAATAATAGTATTTTATATTTTAAGAAGTGGTCAAGAGGGCTCAATGAGCAAAGTGTTTGCTATCAAACATAAGGACCCAAGTGTAGGTTACATCCTCCGCACCCACATAAAAAGCCAGGTGTGGTGATGCTTATCTATAATCCCAGTGCTGGGGAAGGACTGGAGGATCCCTGGAGCTCATTGGCCACCTCTTCAAGCCCAATCATTAAACTCTAGGTTCAGCAAGACCCTGTCTCAAAAAGTTGAGGGGTTGTAGAGATGGCTCAGCTGATAAAGATGTAACTGAGTTCATTTCTAGGATCCATGTGGTAGAAAGAGATAACCAATTCCAGTACATTGTTCTTTGACCTCCCTATGTGTGTCATGGCATACATAAACACACACAGACACACGCACAAATTAATGAATAAAACAAGGCATCTAATGACCTCTGGTCTCCACATGTGTAGGCATGGGCAGATATACCTACAGTGTACACACAGACACAAAAAGAACCCCACAATAAAAGATTTTTTTTTAGGTCAGTGTAAATAAAAACTTAGGAGAAAGTAATAGTTGTGAACTATGTCCTGGATTTGTGTTGGTTGCAAGTTCCATTCAGTTACTGGCAGCCTCACTCTTTTTTTTTTTAATTATTTAATGTATGTGAGTACACTGTAGCTGTCTTCAGACACACCAGAAGAAGGCATCAGATCCCATTACAGATGGATGTGAGCCACCATGTGGTTGCTGGGAATTGAACTCGGGACCTCTGGAAGAGCACAGTCAGTGCTCTTAACCACTGAGCCATCTCTCCATCCCTGGCAGCCTCACTCTTACAAGGTTCTCTCCACACCAATTTTTCCCCCCAATAAACCTGAAACCAAGTTAACTTTTCTTAGCTCAGAATCTGTTTCCTACAGGTCCAAAAAGTCTCAGAGAATAAAGACAACATGAGGCCAGACTCTAAGGCAGAAGTCAGGAAGTGCTACAGCATGGATTTGGGAGACCTAAAATGTAAGAACAATTTCCTTGATCTATGTATGTGTGTGTGTGTGTGTGTGCGCGCGCGCGCGCGCGCGCGCGGGTGCTCGAGCTCCCAAGAGTGCAGGCATGCATGCGTGTGTGGGGGGACACAAGCATTTCTTTGATCATGGGGATACTTACTCTCTTTGCAAAACTCTGCCTCCTGCCTGTTATTGTTCCTTCATGTGGCGGCCTTCAACTTGTATCAGGAGGTGCAGAGTGTCTGGTTAGTCTGGTCCCCATACAGACAAGTCTGGGAGGTGTTTGATTCCAAAACAAACATTTCCTTGTTAGGAACATTTGCTGTGGCCAGCTCACTGTGGTTGGCAGACCTGGAGGCATTAGGTCCCAATGACAAACAGATGTGGTTTAGTTGTATTAAAACATGGATCACCCAAAAGACCTTTCTGACAATTTCAAACCAGGTGTGTAGGAGGAGTAAAGAAACAGCAGTTGCTCCCTGGAAATAAAGCACAGGATCCCTGGCTTGCAGGAGATAGGAAGTTAGGAGTCAGGGTTTATGCAATTTGACCCTTTAAAGGAGTTTTCAGTCTGGGACAAGGCTGCCCATTGTTTGGGGACCAGCTCAAATGTCTCCTTTAGAAAACCCTTGTGAGTGCCTGGGAAGAACTGTGTAACCCAAGTGCCATGCATTTGTTGTGATGTAGTCACTACCCAGCCCGGGGCAGATTGAGACTTGTACCCCATGCTGCTGGTAATTGGTGATGTCCTAGAGGGCAGAAGAGTAAGGAAAGCATCTCAGAATCCCCAGGAACTGGTGCAGACTGGGTACCAGAAATATGGGTTGAGTAGAGGAAGACAGTTATTGTGTTTAAAAAGGAGTCAAATAAAATCCTGCAGATCCACTTGCTTAGGAGAATGACAGAGGTTAGTTAGCACCTGGGAGGTGCTGGCAAGAACTCTGACTAGGCTGTGAGATGGCTCAGTAAAGGCATATGTCACACAAACCTGGGGACCAGCATTCAAGCCCAGGATCCACACACATAAAGGTGGAAGGAAAGAACTGACTCCACCAAGTTCTTCTCTGACCTCCATTTGTGTGCTGTCACACACACGCACACGCACACATGCACATACACTCACACACACAAATATACACACCACACATACCTGCAGCTGAACCTTCCCTACCATGATGGGCTACATGCCCTGAAACTGTATGCCAAAATAAACACCTTACATTACATTAATTTTGCCAGATATTTCATCACAACGAGGCAAGTAATTAACAATATACTAGGCATTACTAAATATGTAAGTCCTGAAAAGATCACCCCCATATGCCAGTATCTGCAGACTTACCTACCCAACTCACAGCTGTCTGCAAATAAACAGGGAATTAAGCTGGTGCTTTCAATGTCACCCGCAGCAACAGAGGACTCCTACCACACAGTACAAAGAACCCCAAAATAAGACTGAGGAGACCTTTCAGACATAAGCAATGATTTAGAAGAAAACACATCTTCCTGGGTAGCAGTTTCCCATTCTGCAAGAGCAAGAGGTAGCCATTGATGGCTTGTTAGGTCCCATTACTTCTAAGTTTCTGTGGAAAATTCTAGATGAAGGCAGTTTGTGTATCCAGAGAACTCAGAACCGGAAAAACAAAACAAAAAAAGAGTGGAGAATCTGGTAGAGTATTGACCTCCTCCTCCTCCAGCTTGGTCCCACATCTGAGGTATGAATTTCTAGATTCTGCTTCAGGGGCCAGGGCTGCCTGTCCCTCTAGGTTCTGTAGTTCTGCCAACCAGGTGCTCCCATTCCCAGTGTACTCAGCAGGGGCAGGCCCTTAAGAGAGGCATTTATAGACAGACAAAGTCGTAGGCACAGCCTGCCATGGAGCAGGAAGGGAGTTAGAGACCACAGAAAGCAACTTTATGTGCCCACACATGAATTTATTCTTCGAGTCTGTGAGTGCATATTACATTTGGCACTGTTGAGTGGATTACATATGGCCCTGCCTTGGACCTCTCAATGTGTCTCTCAAAAGACTATCCACTCCTCATTCTAGTGGTATATGCCTGGCCCAAACAAAGCCAATCAGACTGCAGAAATTTATAAACGTGTATAAAACCTCAAGGTAGCTGGAGCTGAGTCCTGGGGTGGAGGTGGGGCCCAAAGCCTAGGGGCATGGCCCAAGAGGTTCTGCTCCTGAAGTCTCTGGAGAGCTCCCCTCTGGCCTCTGGCTCTCCAGCACTTCCTCTGATAGAGAATGCCACTCAGAATTCCTGCAGCAACCTCTGTTATCTCTATTGGTTTGTTTACCTGGTCCTAGCCAGAGCACACCTTCTTCTAGAGCAATGGTTCATAACCTGTGGGTCACGACCCCTTTGGGAGTCTCATATCAGATATTTATATTATGATTCATAAAGAGCAAGATTACAGTTATGAAGTAGCAAGGAAAATAATTTTATGGTTGGGGTCACCACAGCATGAGGAACTGTATTAAAGGGTCGCAGCATCAGGAAGGTTGAGACCCACTGTTCTGCAGTGTCCCAGCCGCCCTCTTGGGCTTAGGTGGTGTTCCTTCACAGGATCCATGTCTGAATCTGCCATAGACAATGTTTAGGTCCCCCTGGTCCTAGTAGTATTTCATCCCTTAGCCTTGGTACTCCAGTTATACTTTATCTTGCACTTGGTAGCCACATTCGTCACAGGTTGACCTCTGAAGGTGGTTGGCCCTAGAGCCACAGCTGTGGCACAACATGAGTACCTTATTGTAACAATTTCCAGGGGATTCTTTCACCATCTTGTTTCTGGCCTCTGCCAGTTTAATGATGGGATTACAGGACTGCATCACCACCCTCAACCCCACATGCTTAGGTATTTCCATTTATGGCAATGATCTGAAAGTTTCTCTTGCCCTGCCTGACCACCAACACTGATGGAAGGCCACAGGACTCACCCTCTCCTCTGGTAGTAAAAATACCTTCAGGTTCTTTGTCCTGGGACCAGCATCATTTTGAAAGCTGGGGTTTGGGGGATGGTGACCAATCCCCTGCTTCCCAGCCATAGTAAAGATATGCCAGTTTAACAGTGAAAGCACCATGTCCTGAAATACCCTCAAGATGATTGGCCGCACCTTGCCTAAACTGAGCTCAAAGAACCAGATGGCATTTGTAGGATAGTTTTGTAGAAAGCTGCTCAGTGCACTTCAATAACCTATTCTTCCTTGGGAGAGGCTGGGGAAATGTTGGCATTGTGAACTGAACGGGGTTAGGAAAACTGTGTTGAATACATTGTTTTGTAGGCCTCATTGATGACAAGAAATAAACACACCTCAACATACCTTCAGTTAGTCTTGGGGAAGAAGAAGCCATTATGGGAATGGGTGAGGAGGCCAAAGAGGACAGTACTGGCCTCCTCGCCAGTGTCCTAAGCCAATGGTTCCATCAGGTAACTCAGACCATCTCATCTGTCCCACATATAATCCAGGTCATTCTCTTTCTGTTAACTATCATGCCCCCCAAAACCTGGCCATCAGCTTAAAAGCTTCCTTGTGTCCTCAGTTCCGGCTCCTCTCCCAAATTTCCTGTTCCCAAACCCTGGGAACATCAAGAATTTTTGTGATGAAATAGAGACCTCAGAGATTGCCTGACCACCTAGTCACCTGACCATCTGGTCACCTGACTCAGACCTAGGAAGTAGCCCAAAGAGAGGCTGGATGGAGTAAGACTTGAGTAACATGGAATAGCCATGTTTTCCTTAATTACACACCCTGGGCAAACGCCCCTGTCACTGAACCCCATTTATGGGTATAGTTGGTGGCAATACTTACCTCAGAAAGCTGTGTTAAGGGTTAAGTGGCAGACCATAAGAGCTTGAAAACAAAGCCTAGAGGACAGTATGCTGAGGTTCCTATTGTCCAGAATTAAGGTCTGCTCAATGGTGGCCAGTTTTACAGACCAGAACTGACAGGTGTAGGTGCCGATAGCCCTGTCCTCAGGTCTCCTCCACAAAATGAGCCATGGAGGAGCATGGGGTAAATGTGGGAGATGAACAGGAAGAAGGATCAGGTGCCTTTCCTAAGTCTTATCAGTTGGTTAGATTGGTCTTTGAGTGAGCTTTGGGCAGAGTGAAAAAGGAAATCTATCTAGATCCCTAGAACCACAGTGCAAGAAGAGGACCAACTTTGAAAGCTGTACTCTGCCTCATGCATGCACACACAATAGTAACAATAATAAAGTAGAATATAGAAATGTAAGTTCAGATGTGGCTAGGCCAGCACCGTCCAGGAGAACCTTCTGTCCTGATGCTCCACCTCTGTGCTGTTTAGTGCAGCTTGCCTTAGGTCACGTGGGCTCAGCAATGTGCCTAGCAGTTCTAAAGAAATGAATTTTGCCAGGTAGTGGTGGTGCATGCCTATAATCCCAGCACTTAGGAGGCAGAGGCAGGTGGATCTCAAGGCCAGCCTGGTCTACAGCGTGAAGTTCTAGGACAGCCAGGGCTACACAGAGAAACCTTGCCTCAAAAAACCAAACCAAACCAACCAACCAACCAACCAACAAACAACAACAAAACAATTGTGTTTTAGGGGGGAGGGGATAGAGTACTTGCAGAGCATGCAGGAAGCTCGTGGCTCATTCCTAGCACTGTGCATGCCTGCAATCCCAGCACTCGGGAGGTAGAAGAAGAAAGGTCAGAAGTTTAAGTTCAGCTACATGGCAAAGTGGAGGATGGCCTGCAATATGTAAGACACTGTGTCAAAACAAAGAGAGCCTGGGGAGGGGGATCAGTGGGTAGGAGCGATTGCTGTAAAGCATGAGGACCTGAGGTCAGACTCCCAGAGCCATGTAAAAACACTCACGTGCTACCTGTAACCCCAGCTCTGAGGATGGGAAGTCAGAGAAAAGAGGATCATGGGGCTTGCTGGCTACCAGCCTAGCCCAAAAGTAAGCTCCAGATTCAATGAGAGACCTAATCTCTAGGAGGTAAGGTGGAAAGAGATGGAGTAAGATGCCTAATGTCTCTCTCTGGCCTCTGTGTACAACCTGTACACTTATTCATACTTTAAAATTTAATGCAGTTTTCCTTAAATAGGTGTGTGGCTAGTGGCTGTAACACTAGGCAGCAACGGATGCTGAACACATGTCTCTTAGTGGGACCAGAGTTGCTGGCATGTATCATGATGTACCCAATGTCCCAAAGCTGCTGAAAAATCCAGGAAGATGCCTCCTGCCTCCTCTACAGCTGCCCTCAATCAAGATGGGCTCAGTGAATGCTAGCCTGGGAAAGGATAGATTCTGCCCTAGATAGAGCAAACAAAGAGCAGAAACATTCAAATGTTCTGGAAGCCCCACAGGGCTTGGCAGCCAGTTTAGGAAGTGCGGCTGTCCTTGCCCAACCTGAGTTACCCTTCAGTGTCCTGGTGCTGCCCCTGTATGCAAGCAAGAGCCAGACAAGGGCAAAGGGACCACACCTGGGGCAGCCGAAACCTCTGGAACCCTCCTTCTGAGCAACACAGTTGCTTTCTCCCCACTAGGGGAAGGCCACCTGCAGTGGGGGGTGAAGGCCATCTCAGCAGCTCAAGCCAGATTCCCTCTGCACATGCCCTCAGCCTGCCCACACACAGACACCCAGGTGGAAGACCAGATTAGTCCAGCTCTGTATCCGGGGACTGGCACTCATATCTTCATCCATCAGGAAGAGTTATGGGCAAGGCTGATGACATCCAAGCCCTAAGGAGCAGAGGTGGGTGAAGGAGAGTCCCGGCACCTTTTTCAAACCATCTGCTCCCAATCAAACCACGTGAGTACACCAGAGTATTCCAGGCACCCTGAGACCAGGCAGGAGCAGAGTCCAGCCCTGTTCCTTACCCTTTCCTCTTCTATTCCCCCACCCTTCCTGCTCTCTGCCATTCTTTCCCCTCCTTTTTGTTCAGGTAAGTTTTTAACAGAGGTATAATGAGCACAGAAAAGGACACAAATCATGAACATACTGAGTCTTCCCAGTCATCTCAGCTGGGTAACTGGCCTGAAGATCAAGAACTAGAACACAGGGGTGGAGAGAGTGTTCAGCAGTAAAGAAAATCCCAACACTCACGTGGGGTCTCATAACCATCTGATGCCCTCATCTGACCTCCCTGGGCACTAGGCACATGTGTAGTGCACATACATCCATGTAGGCAAAACACTCATATGCATAAAAATTAATAAATGATAAAAGAAGTAAATACACTGTGCTTGAGAATTCCCCTTCCTGCCCTTTATTGGCCATTACCTGCATCTTAGGGTTACTGTTGCTGTGACAAAACATCATAACCAGAAGCAGCTTGGGAAAGAAAGGGTTTATTTCAAATTCTGTTCCACATCACAGTCCATCATTGAAGGAAGTCAAGGCAGGAAACTGAAAGAAGGAACAGAAGCAGTTAGCAATGGAAGAATGCTGCTTACTGGCTTGTTCTCTATGGCTTGTCCAGCCTGCTTTCTTACACCATCCAGGAGTACTTGCCAGATTAACACCACCTACAATGAGCTGTGCCCTTTTTTGTAGCAATTCTGTCAGACTGAAGAAGTCATTTTCTATAAACCTACCCCTAGTTTTAAAATTATTTTTAAATTGTCTATTATTTTAATTAATTAATTAATTTTTATGTGTAGTGGTGTTTTGTCTGCACTACATGTATTCAGTGCCCTCATAGGCTGAAAGATCCCCTGGACTGGAGTTGTAGCTGACTGTAAGCTGCCATGTGGGTTCTCTGGAAGAGAAACCAGTGCTTTTAAACACTGTGCTGTCTCTTCAGCCCCAAAATTGTTGTTTAATAATTTATTTGTATTATTTTGTGTGCACTGATGTTTTACATGTGTGTATGTCTGAGAGTGTCAGATACCCTGGAACTGGAGTTATAGACAGTTGTGAGCTGCCATGTGGGTTCTAGGAATTGAACCTGGGTCCTCTGGAGGAACAGCTAATGCTCTTAACTGCTGATCCATCACTTCAGCACTGGTCATTGATGTGTTGTTATTTAATTTTATCTGTATGAGTGTCTTGCCTGTACACATGTCTATTTACCATATGCATGCCTCATGTTCTCAAAAATCGGAAGAGGGCATCAGATTCCCTGGGACTGAAGTTACGGACAGTTGTGAGCTTCCATGTGGGTGCTTGAAATTGGACCTGGGTTCTCTGAAAGAGCAGCTAGTGCTCTTAACCACTGAGCCATCTGAAGTAGCTTGGCCCCCATAGGCTCAAATATTTGAATGCTTAGTCACCAGGGAGTGGCACTATTTGAAGGATAAGAAGGACTAGGAGGTGTGGCCTTGCTGGAGGAAGTATGTCACATTTTTTGAGGTTTCAAAAGCCCACACCAGGCCCAGTCTCTCTCTCAGCTACTTCTCCAACATCATGTCTGCCTTCATGCTCTCCATCATGATGATAATGGACTAACCTCTGAAACTGCAGGAAAGCTCACAATTAAATGCTTTCTTTTATAAGAGTTTCCTTAGTTATGTCTCTTCACAGCAATAGAACAGTGACTAAGCAACCATTTCTCTATGCCTTATTTTATTTTTATTTATGTATATCTTTCTGTGTGTATTCCACAGGTGTACAGGTACTCATAAAGGCCAGAGAGAGCGTCTGGTCCTCTGGAGCTGGAGTTACAGGTAGTTGTGAGCTGCCCATCATGGGATCTGGGACCCAGACTCATGTCATCTCCAAGAGCAGACTAGTTCTTCACCATTAAGCCATCTGTCTAGTCCTCTTCCCCCCCCCTCCTTTTTTTCTTAAACTGAAAGATTTCTTTTGTGCTGTGCTTGGGGTGGAGTGCAGACAATATTTTTGTGAAGGTCATGCATACAAGTGCTTTTGCTTGTTTGCTTTGTTTCCCATTTTGCTGAGATAAGGTCCTGTGAATCCTGACCTGGAGGTTAAAAATGGTTTATAGTGTAAGAAAGCTTGCCAAGCAAGCCTGATGATGGGAATGTGGTACCAACACAGCAGGAGAAGAATTCTTCACCCACCCTGTCCTTCATAATACCCTGGGGAGTTTTAGCCAATACCAAGTCTTCCTCTCTAGAAATCTTGATCTGATCTTGGGTCTAGGCAAGCTGGGCCTCTGGTATTATTTTAGTGCTCACTAGGGGATCTTGATGAGCAGGCAAGGTTGAGATGGCCAGTCTGTCTTCATAGTGATTTAAGGGCATGATGTAGGGAGAGAGCTAGCAGCCTCTGAGTGCCTCCATTGCTGCCTCTGTCTTACATGGGATGATGAGAGAGCCTATGGGCTGGTGATAACAGGTTTTTCATTACAGCTCTTATGACTTGACTTGTCATTCTGTTTAGAAAGTGCAGCCTGGCAGAAAGCCAGTATCTCAGCCCTCACAACAGGTCAGGCTAGTGGCAAGAATCCAGGCCTGGGTGACCATAGCCTCTGCCATGCTTGGTGTACCCAGTGTCTACCAGACTCTCTGCAGGCATATTTCAGGCAACCCATAGGTGTTATAATGCATGCTGCATGGTGACAATAGTGGGGTCCAGTTGGTCCAAGCCACACGGGATGAAGTGAACCAGCCCAGAAGAATTCAGAACTGCCTGACTGTGAGATATCTCATTAGTTCTTTCTGTCCCCTCTGTCTCAGGGAAGGAGGCCATCCATACCCAAAGCCAGCTAACAGGGACCCTTCTGTCTGCAAAATCATATTCCTTTAGCCTCAGTGTCTCTGGAAACCCAAATGCCATCTGGTAATTGGTACAGAAAATATTTCCAAGGACTCTTACCGTCATGACCCAATTTCTGCAACTTTACCTCTGGACACTTGCATATTCATGAGCAAATATCAGCCATTAAAGGCATGTTTGCTGTTTGACACCCATACGTTCCCTCTCTAAAGAACAGACTGATGCTTACTCTGCTCCAGAAAAGAGTGAACTCCATATAGATGGCTGAATGAAAGGCAGCCTGGTTTCTGGTTGAGCTAAGGTTTAAAACCCTGGTGACCCAGTAGGAGGTCCCCAGCAGAGGTAATCGTGCAAAGAACAGTAGGTTTTTTGTCATGCTTTTGGGCCCCAGGCTCCTGACATGAGGCTGTAGCTCTCCATAGGTCTGTGACCATCAGTCACATAAGGGCAGTGCCCCAAGCCCCTCCACAGGTAGAGGTGTAGTCACTTAGCCTCAAGACATCTCCATTTTAATGAAGTATCTAGAGGCTTAGCCAATAAACTTCCCTTCCCAGACATTCCTCCCTGCAAAAGGTATTTAACCTCAGGCCTGCTCTGAGAAGTAGGATATGGTTTCACTCATCTCCACTCTCAACCATGACAATAAATGCCTTAAAACCACGGGCTGTCTCTTTTCATCAGGATCCGACATGGGGAACAATGGAACAGGCCTTCATCTAAAGAGCTAAGTCTAGTCTCCCGCAGAAGGCTTTTCAGTGTTCCCAGTCATGGCCTCTACCAAACCAAGCCACCCATTGACAAGCCAAGGACTTGGTCCCTATCTGGACCCAGCCAGGCTCCTCCCTACCTTTCCCCCTAGGCCCCAGGCTAGATATAGCCCACAGGCCCCCACTCCATTCTCAGTTCTTCCTCAGTATCTAGTGCATCTAGGATGCCAAAGAGCCTGAGCACCAGACAGAGCTGGCTCCATGTGTTCCCTGGGATCCCCAGGCCATGCTCTCCCAGCCCCAGGCTGTGAGTAGCCATGAGGGGAGTGCATTCCCACGTCCTGCCTTCCTCAGTGGCCCGAGCCTAGCAGTACATCCTCTTGACTTGCAGGGAGATAGGTTGTTCTGAAAGGTCTCAATCTCGCCTCCCACTAGCAGGCTCTCTGTCCAGGCTCTAGCATCATGAAGATTGCTTTCTTACAAAGAAAATGCTTTGTACAGGGAGATAGGAATGGATAAATTCGCAATCTTCTACATGTAGACCGCCAGTTGAACCAGCACCATTTGTTGAAGATGCTGTCTTTTTTCCACTGTATGGTTTTAGCTCCTTTGTCAAAGATCAAGTGACCATAAGTGTGTGGGTTCAATTCTGGGTCTTCGATTCTATTCCATTGATCTACCTGCCTGTCACTGTACCAATACCATGCAGTTTTTATCACTACTGCTCTGTAGTACAGCTTGAAGTCAGGGAGGCTGATTCCCCCAGAAGTCCTTTTATTGTTGAGAATAGTTTTTGCTATCCTGGGTTTTTTGTTATTCCATATGAATTTGAGAATTGCTCTAAGTCTATGAAGAATTGAGTTGGGATTTTGATGAGGATTGCATTGAATCTGTAGATTGCTTTCAGCAGGATGGCCATTTTAACTATATTAATCCTGCCAATCCATGAGCATGGGAGATCTTTCCATCTTCTGAGGTCTTCTTCGATTTCTTTCTTCAGATACTTGAAGTTCTTGTCATACAGATCTTTCACTTGTTTGGTTAGAGTCACACCAAGATATTTTATATTGTTTGTGACAATTGTGAAGGGTGTTATTTCCCTAATTTCTTTCTCAGCCTGTTTATCCTTCAAGTGTAGGAAGGCTACTGATTTGCTTGAGTTAATTTTGTATCCAGCCACTTTGCTGATGTTGTTTATCAGCTGTAGCAGATCTCTGGTGGAGTTTTTCGGGTCACTTAAGTATACCATCATATCATCTGCAAATAGTGATATTTTGATTTCTTCCTTTCCAATTTGTATCCCTTTGACCTCCTTTTGTTGTCTGATTGCTTAAGCTAGAACTTCAAGTACTTTATTGAATAGAGAGAGAGAGAGAGGGCACCCTTGTCTATTTCCTGAAAACCAGATACACTGAATCTAATAGAAGAGAAAGTGGGGAAAAGTCTTGAACACATGGGCACAGGGGAATTGTTCCTGAACAGAACACCAATGGCTTGTGCTCTAAGATCAAGAA
Organism: Rhynchomys soricoides; assembly: GCA_019843965.1. Lineage (NCBI taxonomy): Eukaryota > Metazoa > Chordata > Mammalia > Rodentia > Muridae > Rhynchomys > Rhynchomys soricoides. The sequence continues at coordinate 5,870,684 of JADRCH010000112.1, forward strand.
CCGACAGATGGGACCTCATAAAATTACAAAGCTTCTGTAAGGCAAAGGACACAGTCAATAGGACAAAACGACAACCTACAGATTGGGAAAAGATCTTTACCAATCCTACATCTGATAGAGGGCTAATATCCAATGTATACAAAGAACTCAAGAAGTTAAGACTCCAGAGATACAAATAACCCTATCAAAAAATGGGGAAGAGAGCTAAACAGAGAATTCTCAACTGAGGAAACTCAAATGGCCGAGAAGCACCTAAAGAAATGTTCAACATCCTTAGTCATCAGGGAAATGCAAATCAAAACAACCCTGAGATTTCACCTCACACCAGTCAGAATGGCTAAGATCAAAAACTCAGGTGACAGCAGATGTTGGCAAGGATGTGGAGAAAGAGGAACACTTCTCCATTGCTGGTGGGAATGCAAGCTGATACAACCTCTCTGGAAATCAGTTTGGCGG
>JADRCH010000112.1:5879771-5925019 GCA_019843965.1 Rhynchomys soricoides
TTCTTCTTCTTCTTCTTCTTCTTCTTCTTCTTCTTCTTCTTCTTCTTCTTCTTCTTCTTCTTCTTCTTCTTCCTCTTCTTCTTTCTTCTTCTTTTGAGACAGGGTCTGCTATGAACATCAGGCAGGTCTGGAACTCATGATGATCCTTCTGTCTGTCCACAGGCCCTGCCTCTCTGTGAGTACTTCTTGAAGGCCCTGCCTCCTGGATTCTTGGTACAAAGGCTCTTGGTCATCACTAGCCAGCCTCAGAGATCAGCTGTACCTATAATGCTTAAAACAGAATTTGGGGCTGGTGACCATGCAGCCAGGGGAGCTGATGCAGGCCCTCTACTTCTGGCTGTGTTCAGCTGCTCTGAGGTCAGGGGTGCAGCTGCCACGTCAGCTCCAGAAGATAGTCTTCCCCGAGACTTCTTCCCATCTCCAGCTCTTACATCCTTCTGCCCATCTTCAGAGGCTCCCTGAGCCTTGGTCAGGTGATACAGATGTCATGTGTTATTTAGGGCTGAGCACTCAACAAGCACCTATTCTTAGCATTACAACCAGTGATGAGTCTCTGCATTAAAGGTGTCAACAAAGCAAAGCCTCTTTCTGTGACTAATCCCATCACATGACCCTGAGCAGTTGGTTCAAGCAACTTCTGTGTCCAAAGAGAGGCTGGTGACTCTTGTGTCTCCATACTAGAGAGAGGAATGGGACAATCACATCAGCAGTGGCTGAGTGAAACAAACTGGTTGTGCAGGCTACTTTGCTACCCACCCCTGCCACAAAAGAGAATGAGCAGGGAAGGGCTGTGGAGTAGGAGGCAGTGGTGCTGGGCTGAGGGAAGGGGCGTGCCCAGTACCTTACAACCCTAGGGAGTTAGGGTGCTTGCCAGAGGGGAGACAGGCAGCCCATCCTCATGCTGCTCTGAAGAGCTCTCCAACAAAGCCACTAGTGACAAACTTGGCAAGCTCTTAGGCAAGTCAGGGAAGGCTGAATGCCATCCCTGAAGGAGTGTGCTGGTAACATAGCAGCTGAAGGTTCAAGGTGAGGTCAGCTGAATAGTGAATCACCTGCATTAGGGCCATGTGATGTCAGAAGTTAGCTTTGGAGGGATAGCTGGGCCATTACCACCTCCTATCCCACCCCTAGTTTCTATGTATACTGAGTGAGACAGCAGTCACAAATCTGCCATCACAGAGGACAGTAAGAACAGTGTGACAATAAGGAGCCAAGTGGAAATATACATTTCTGATGTTGTTTGGTAGCTTGTTCTGGTTTGGGTTTTTTGAGATAGGGTCTCTATGTAAGCTAGCCTGGCTCAGAACTTGAAGTTCTCCTGCCTCTGCCTCTTGCTGACTGGAACTACAGGTTTGTACCACCCTGTTGACTTTTGCTTTTTTACTGACCCTTCCTCTTCCCTGTTCCAAAGTGGGAGGCCCTGCAGGTAGCAGCTAACAAGTGGGGATAGAGACGGGATGCGGAAGACAGAGAAGATGGACCTCAACTCCTTCAGCTCTCCTTGGGGGAAGCTTCAGATTGGCACAGAATTATGGTTTACCTTGAACCACATTCTGCATTACCTAAAATGAGGGCTGTTGCTCAGCTCCTTGAAAACCACTGGCAATGGCAATGGGTGGGTGGGATGTGCTAAGTGTTGTCTGGGAGGGGAGAATTGGCAGAGGAGCTCTGCATAGGGGGTGGAAGGCTCCTGGGTGCTGTAGACCTGTGATGTAAGAGCTGCAAGGTTGAGAATGGTAAGAGGGCTCAGGGTGTGGCTCAGTTGGTAGAGTCCTTGTTTAGTATACACAGGCCTCCAGGTATGATACCCAGCACTGGATAAATCCGGCATGGTGACCTGTAACTCCAGCACATGGGAAGTAGAGGGAGAGTTCAATCTTGGCTAATAGCAAATTCAATAGTACCCTATACAGGAGTCCAGTTGCAAAAGAAAAAAAAGAAAGAGCAGGAAAAAAAGGGGGGGCTTGGGTGGTGGTGTAAACCTTTAAAACCAGCACATGGGAGGCAGAGGCAGGTGGATCTCTGTGAGTTCGAGGCAAGCCTGGTCTACAAAGCAAGTTCCAGGACAGCCTGGGCTACACAGAGAAACCCTGTCTCAAAAACCAACCAACCAACCAACCAACCAACAAAAACCAAAACCAAAACCAAAAAAAAAAAAAAAAAAAGAGAAGAAAAAGAAAAACACATTGCTGGGTACAAAGATGTGTATAATCATAATCCCAACATTTGGGAGGTGGAGGTAGGAGAATCTCATGTTCAAAGGTGATTCTTGGTGTGGAAGTTTGCATGACAAATATTCCCCATAGTTTCAGGCATTTGAATAATTGGTCCTCAAGTATGTTGCTAGGGCTGGGCTTTGAGAGTCAAAACCTCCTTTAATCCCAGAATTTGGGAGGCAGAGACAGGTGGATTTCTGAGTTCGAGGTCAGCCTGGTCTACAGAGTGAATTCCAGGACAGTCAGGGCTACACAGAGAAACCCTGTCTCGAAAAAACAAACAAAACAAACAAACAAAACAAACAAACAAAAAACAAAACAAAAAGAAAAAAAAGAAAGAAAGAAAAAAAGAAAAGAAAAAAAGAGAGTCAAAACCTCCCACCACTTCCAGATCAATTTCTCTGCTTGTGGTTCATGATGCGAGCTCTCAGCTTCCTGTACCTGCTACCATTGCTGTCACTTGATGCCATGCCTCTGCTCTACCATTGTGGACTCTAATCTCTCTGGAACCAGAGGCAGAGAAAAACCAACCCTATTCCTTAAGTTGCCTTTGGTCTCAGTGATTTATCACAGCAACAGAAGAGTAGCAAGTACAGTCCGTTACAGAGCAAGATGGAAGCCAGGCAGTGATGGCACACATCTTTAATCTCACCACTTGGAGGTGGAGGCAGACAAATCTTTGTGAGTTTGAGGCCAATCTGGGCTACAGGGGGAGTTCCTGGATAGCTAGGGCTACACAGAGAAACCATGTCTCAAAAAACAAAAGCAAAAACAAACACAAACAAACAAACCCCAGACCAAACTAAAAAAAACCCCAAAACATAAAACAGAGCAAGACAAAGGAGAACCTGGACTACATGAAAGACTGCCTCAAAAGGGGGGGGGGGACTTCCTGAAGGCCCTGTAGCTCCTACTTTTCCTTCACAATTCAATTTAGGGCGTCCTTCTCTGAGGGTCGTTCTGTCTGCCTCCATGATATCCGCTGCCCTAGAACACATTTGCCCTGTGACCTGAGGTTGATGTGGACTCTAAAGTCCTCCACACCAAAGGCTGTGCCTTACAGAACACACAGAGCTGTCTCCATCACATCTGTCGAGTTAGTGAACGAAAAGAAATGAAGGCAGCAGGTCTAGGTTCGAACGATCTAAAGATAAGTTCTACAAAACAACAATGACACTAGTGTCTACATTCTACACTTTGTCTGGACAAAACATCTACAACTTGCTTTGATTGCCTGTCATATCAACTCCTGAGAGTGGAAACCAGTGTTTGTTTCTCACATTTCTTTCCAATGGCATCAAAATAGCCCCAAAAGAATAAAGAACCCCACCCGTGGCTATCAGCTAAGGAGGAAGAACGCTTTTCTGACAGTTTCTTTTTATGAAAAATGCAGGATTTGTTGCTAAGAGCTTACTGTTAGTTCTAAATCAAGGTCAGGAGCCATTGGCAAGGGATTCTTCAGAAGATGAACATAGTTATCAAGGGCCATAAAAGACCAGCTACTGTGAAGAATACAGAGAGTAGGTTTTCTCAAGTCCATTTATCAGAATTAAAGGGGACAATTGTCTCATTGTCTTCTGACTTTTTTTCTTTTTTGAGATTTGTCTATTTTTAGTTTATACGTATGGGGTTTTGTCTGTGTGTCTGTCTGTGCATTCAATGGCCTCAGAGGCTAGAGGAGGGCATCAGGGCTGGAACTAGAGGTACAGATACCTGTGAGTTGCTATTCAGATGTTGAGAACTGAGCCCGAGTCCTCTGGAGAGCAACCTATCCTCTTAACTGCTGAGCCATCTCTCCAGAGTCTCCAAATTCTCTTCAGTTTGTTTGCTTGTTTTTGAGACAGGTTTCATATATCTCAGGCTAGACCTTCAAGTTCTGATCCTTTTACTTCCATTCAACACTGTGTGTATGTGTGTGTGTGTGTGTGTGTAGGTCAGAGGCTGATGTCTAGTGTTCATCTTCTTTCACTCTCCACCTCATATTTTGAGAGAGAAGGGTGTTTCATTGAACCTGAAGCTCAGCAATTGGGCTTGACTGTTGGGATCTCCCTGTCCCTGCCGCCCAGTGCTGCTTGGTCACAGACACATGCTGCTATGCCTGACATTTATGTGGGTGTACAGTTCCAAACTCAGGTCTTTATGCTTGCCAGAAAACACTGCGCCAGTGAGTGAGCCAATTCTTCAGCCACTGGCCTCCTTCTTTTGAGACAGTCTCACTATGCCCAGGCTGGCGTGGAGACTCACGGTCTTGCTTTCTCAGCATCTGAGTGCTAGACTTACAGACATTCACTGAAATGCCAGCATAGAGAGGGGTGGTTTCCCATCTCAGCTTATTGGACCTCTTTTCCTACGTGTACTCAGCTCATGTCTTTCCGAGAACCAAAAGCCGGAGTTTTAAAAAAAAATGTGTGTAATACTCTTTTGAAATAATGAGCTTGCTAATCATAGCTGTGACTGCATTAGCCGGTGTGTATAAGCATACAACCCCATATGTATAAGAGGCCTGGTAGATGTTATTGTTACCTTAGTTTAATTTTAAAGATGAAGAAACTGAGCTCAGAGAGATTAGGTGATATGTTCAAGTCACAGAATGTAGGCGGTGAGGCTGCCCAGGCCACCTCAGGAATCTGGCTTCCAATTTCTAAGTGGACTTCTGTCACACCCTAGTGCTCATCAGAATGTCCCCAGGGCAAGAAGTGGGAGTGTTTCCAGGACAGCTACGGTTGCACAATGAGACACTGTCTCAAAAAAAAAAAAAGTAAAACACAAAGTCTAATAATGATTCCTTAAAATAATGTATTTGTGGAAATACCTTAAAATTTTATCTGTAATTATCTCTTTTGTTCTGGCATATATAAATAACTGTTATTTTATTCATTACTAAGGTTCTAGATGTTTTATTAAGATATGAAATTCGGGGATGGTGTATGGCTCGGTAGACAAGTATTTGTTCTGTGAGCATGAGGACCTGAGTTCAAATCCCTGGCATCCATGTAAAATACTTGACACAGCTATGTATGCTGGAAACAACAGCACTGCAGAAGAAAGACAGGTAGATCCCAGGGGCTTGCTGGCCAGCCAACCTAACTAAAACAGTGAACTTCTGAACCTAGCTGACTCGTTGAGGGTTCTGCCTCAAGGCAATAAGGTGCAAAGATGTATCCTCCATTAGGGTACACACATGTACACATACACTTGAATACTCACCTTCATGCAACACACACATACACACACACACACACACACACACACACACACACACACCAGAGAGAGAGAAAGAGAGAGAGAGAGAGAGAGAGAGAGAGAGAGAGAGAGAGAGAGCACACCAGACCAGAGCTAGGACAGTTGGCAAGAGCTGGCGATAGAAGGGTCCCTGGGTTTGCTATCCAACCAGCCAGATCTAGGTTCAGTGACCCTGCTTTTCCCTTGTGTGTGTGTGTATGTGTGTGTGTGTGTAATATAAAGGAGTGAACTTAGGACTTTGAGGGAAGTGCTCTACCACCGAGCTATGCCTCCAGCTCAAGAGATGAATATTCTTACAGTTTTCTTTCCTCCTATAAGAACGGAGCTCCAGACAATGAGCCTGAGTGACCAGTAGTGTTCCTGAGAACCCAGAGTGGGATAGGCTGTTTTCTAAGGCCCTGAATCCAATTTGAAAAACCAGATAGTCAGGAATGTCCCAGCAGAAAAGTAGAGATGCTGCCAGTATGTAACTGTCTGGATGAGGTCAACATGATGGACAATCCAAATGGGAAATCCAGAAACCAGATGGAGTCCACAGGGGAGGGAGGCAAGGTGCCACTCACTCCCTTGGGGGCTGATACAGGCCTTTGCCAAGCATGCTTAAATACGCTTTAAAATGCCAAGGAAAGGAGTCATTAATGTGCTGCTTTGACTGGTACAGGACTTAGAATCGCAGAAATATGGGCGAAGGTCATCCTAGGAGCTATTGTTCTTTTTTGGTCTGTCAGACAGCTCTGCCTGCTGCTCTATAGAGCACCATGTTCAACTGTCTTGGCAAACCCAAGACCATACTGAGACCAGCATCAGTGACAAAGGCAGGGAGCTATGGCCTCAAAGAGCCACAGATTGGCAGGATACAGTAAGTACAAGCTCAAGGCCACCAAGGGATGGGGAGATGATGAACATGGCTATAGTGGCTATAGGACAAAGGTCTCGAGCCACCTAGGACTCAGGGGCTCAGAGGGGAAGCACAGCACTTTCCAGAGAGAGCTCCAGGTTTTACTTTGTCCTTTGGTGGCCCCAAGCCTGGTGTTGGCCCAGGTATGCAGAGCCTCATCATAACCCCTCTGAACTTCCTGGACCCATCCCTTCTACTGATGACATCTCATGTCTGTGTGGCAGTGCTGCTATTGGACTCCATTGTTCTGCATCTGGAGCCTTGTAAGAGCTGAGTCAGTATGCTCACCTAGATAAATGTTGATTCTTCCTTCCTTTCCCTCCCTCCCTTCCTCCCCCTTTCCTTTTTTGGGGGTGGGGGCAGGGTCTCATGTATTCCAGGCTAGCCAAGGATGACTTAAACTTCTGACCCTCTTGCCTCTTCCTCCTGAGTTTGGGAATATGGTTAAGTACCACTGCTGGAACCCTAACCAAACTGTGCTACATTGCAAGCCCCACCTGTCTCTTTTCTCTATACATCTTGAAAATTGCTTCCTTGAGTCTAGGGGGACCATCCAAACCAGTTGTTCCGCCTCAGTATCTCTACTCATCCTGAAATGGCTGTATCTTAAAACCATGCCATTTTCTTTCCTGCCACCAGACAATCTGCTGTTGGTCAAATACCAGACACACACTATGTTGTATTTTGTTTGCTCTTCTGGACTGCAGGAAAGAAAATTGTCTCGATGTCAATATCTTAGCAAGCCTTCATATTTCGACTTCTTGATTTTCCACTCTTCTGATGAGTGAGGGGACACCCAAATGCTGCAGCAACTCCTTTTCCTTTGGGCTACAGACTCAGGCTTTAGAATCTTCTGTGGGAGCAGTTGAACAGTTTCTGTTGCCATGACATTGCAAATGATTTGTAAATGACAAAATGCCATGATTACCCTAGACCATTGAAGCATCCATGATGTTGCTACATGAAGATTGGAGCTATGTGTAGATTTATTCACTGTATGACTGACATCAGAGATCACCCTCCAAGCATCATCTTTAGATTTTAATCTGATCACTCAACTGACTCTTCATTGACTGACTTTCAATGGATGGTTCAAACATCTAAATAAACCACTTGATACAAGGATACTGAACCACAGCTGCCAGATGAAGGACTTCTTGGCCTTGATCATTTATGGTACCTATACTCTAGGGCTGCTGGAGAGTCAGCCAAGAAGTGTTTTTGTGTTAGCACTGGTGATTGTCAATTTCTTCAGATGCACTGCCTCCTTCTTAGCTCAAACTTAACATCCATTTCTCTGCTCCTTGCAGGAGCAGACTTTTGTTATTGTTGTTGTTAAAGACAGGGTCTTACTATGTAACTCTGGTCTGGAACTTGATATAGACCAAACTGGCCTTGAACTAGAGATTGTCCTGTTTCTGCCTCTGCCTCCAGAGTGGTGGGATTAAAGCTATGTGCCACCACACCTGACAGCAGCAGACTCTTGACTCCATTATCAGTCATGCTCAGCATGATACCCTTGTGTTTGGAAAATAGCATCTATCCTAGGTCTTAAGAGATATATGCATCCCATAAAAGATGCCCTGGAGTGCCTCATTTTCTACCCTGATCCTTTACTCACAAGCTAGGTGGGCAGCCATTTGTTGGTGGGATAATGAAGGTAGACACATTCATTGTAGACATATTGAAGAGGTACCTAGATTCTAAATAATAAGGACACTACACTTGAGGTTAATGGGACCTGTGATCAGGCCCAGTTTAGCCTTCCTGTTGCCAGAATCCTCTTCTATTATTGGGTGCTAACCACAGTGGACATTCCATGAGCTGGCCTTTATTATGGCATAGAGAACAACATGTACTTGGTAGTTTGAGAGGCTTTCCTTTTTTGTTCCTTCCCCTATGAATAAGAGGGAAAAAATGAAAACCAGCTGTACCTGTATGCAGTATGTGCAAACATTCCTATGTGTACACACATTGTAGGGCATGCACCTTAATCTCTTTGTGCTATCATAACATTCCACCTTAAGGGCTTTGCACAACAGAAAGGCATTTTCTCTCATAGTTCAGAGGCTGAGACTTGGGAACCAGGTCATGGGCAGGGCAATGTTCCCTTCAAGGCTATAGGGAGGAGGCTTCCCTGCGTGTTCCTAGGTTTTGGCACACACCAGCCATCCTTGAGGTTTCCCAGATTCTAGACTCATCACTCCAACATGTTTACTTTGTCATGTGACCTTCTTTGTCTTTTCTGTGTTTTTGTGTGCATTCTCCTTGTAAAGATACCAGCCACTGGTTTTAGGGTCCATCCTACTAATTATATTGACTGATTACATCTACAAAGTCCCTATTATTTAGTAAGGTCACATTCTAAGGTGGCAGATAGACATACAATTTGAGGGAACACCATTCAATCTTCTACATGAAGTTAAGAAATAAAGCTGAGTCTCACAGTAAAATGTATCTCAAGGTAAAGGACATTAAATGCAAAATATGCCCACTTGTGTGGGGGTACATATTTATGTGTGCAAGCATGCACATGGGCACATGTTGATGCCAGAGTCAGTTTTGTGTGTTGTCCTCAGTCAGTCTTCACCTTACATTTTACAGCGTTTCTCCCTGAACCTGAAGCTCATCAATTTGAAAGAAATGGCAGTAAGCCCTAGGATCCTCCTATCTCTACTTTCTTAATACTGGGATTACAGTCATGAGCCACTGTGCCCAGCTTTGTGTGTGCTTGTGTGCACATGAACCAGTGTATGTGTGGGGGTGGGAGACAACTTTGGAAGTTGGCTCTCTCCTTTCTTTATGTAAGTCTTGAAGATTGAACTCTGGTTGTCAGGATTAGCAGCAAGTGCCTCTACCCTTTGAAATATTTGCCAGCCTATGCCCAGTTCTTTTTTGCGTGTTGCAGATCCAAACTCAGATTCTCATTGAAGTGGAAACTTAGGGTTCTTTGGAGAGTCAGTTATGTTGGATTATGTTTTACTGGAGCAAACATGTGAAGGAGTGTTTCACTGAAGCAGACACAGGAGAAAGGATGTTCTGCTAAAGCACACATGTGAACGGACACATGATGAAGGATTCTTTATTAATAACACACATGTATTGGTTTGCCTTACACTGCATAATTGAGCTGCATTTGTCAGAATTCCATGGACTCGGGCTGATTGGATGAATATGCTGAGGCAAAACACGTGCTGAGGCAAGGTACGTGGAGGACACATGATGTTTGGAGGGTATAAACAGGACTCCAGAGAGAGATGGAGACAGAGCTTGGCTTGCTGGTACAGCAAGCTGTGCAATGCTTGTGGGTCTTGAGTCTTCCCTGATCATCAGTTCCCTGAGAGAGGCACAGCTGGGAACTTCTGGTGTTGCTGTTGGTCCCTTCTGCTGACTGGAGCCAAGGCTGAGACCTGGCTGTGTCTGCTAGGTTGTGTTACCACTGTTACTAAACCGACTCTACCATACACATGGGCCATAATTACAAAAGTGTCCTCTCCTGAATTGTCTCTTGTGAGATTCCTGGAGTTGTCTCTCTAGGAGTGGTGAGTTCCCTGACACTGGAGAGCTTAAGTTTGTTTTTTGTTTTTTTTTGTTTTTTGGTTTGTTTGGTTTTTTGGTTTGTTTGTTTTTTGTTTTTTGTTTTTTTTTGAGACAGGGTTTCTCTGTGTAGCCCTGGCTGTCCTGGAACTCACTCTGTAGACCAGGCTGGCCTCGAACTCAGAAATCCGCCTGCCTCTGCCTCCCAAGTGCTGGGATTAAAAGCATGCACAACCACTGCCCAGCAGCATCAGTTTTTCAATTTCAATTTTATTTTGTGTATGCGTGTGCCTGAATATATGTATGTACACTATGCCCATGCATGAGCCTGCATAAGTCAGAAGAGGGTGTCAGATCTTCTGGCACTGGAGTTATGGGTAGTTGTGAGCTGCCATGTTAAGTGTTGTGAACCAAACCCAGGTCCTCTGGAAGGGAAGTAAGTTCTCTTAACCACTGAGCCATCTCTTCAGTCCAGAAACCCTGGTAATTAAAAGTGAATGAAATTAACCCTAAAGAAAATGACTAGGTGCTCATAAAAGTGACGTAGGAAGCAGAGCATGGAAGGTAGAGTGATGTGGCCTGAAGTCTGAGGCACGGGAGAGGTCCATATGCTACCCCCTCACTGTGTAGATGTGTATGTTGGCGTCTATCATCCAGTAATGCTTTATTCTCGTAACCACTCCAGTTCAGCCACTGCCCATGAAGGCTGACAGTGGCATGAACCACAGGCTAAAAAGCTGGAGTACTGAAAAGCTAATGGGTCCTTCCTATTCACATTTTCATGGGGACTCAGAAACCATTTGCCTGTAAATCACAGTGCTTTCACAGTTTTGCATTTTATTTACTAGCTGCTTGTTGCTAACAATCTTAGTCATGTGTGTATGTGAGTGTGTGTATGCACATGTGTGTGTAAGTATTTGGAGGATGCTGTGTATCATTCTTGTTCTCCCCCCCCCCATTTTGTTTTTTTCTGAGACTGGGTTTCTCTGTGCAGCCCTGGCTGACCTGGAACTTGTAGATCAGACTAGCCTTGAACTCACAGAGTTCCACTCGCCTCTGCTACCCGAGCACTGGGATTAAAGGTGTGCATCACAGATACCTGACTGTGTGCCTTTTTTGATCACTTTCTACCTTATATATTGTGCAGGGTCTCTTGATAAACCCAGAACTTGTTTTGGATAGTTTAGCTAGCCAGTTTGCCCTGGAATTATGAGTGAGGCACCATGCCCGCTGACATTTATGTGGGTTCTCAGGATTCGAATTCTGGTCTTAGTGCTTGATCTACCTGCTGAGCCACCTACCCAGCCCCATCAATGGTTTTTTTCTTTAAAGATTTATCTATTTATTTTTATTTTATTCCTATGGGTATTTGCCTGTATGTATGTCTGTGCGCCACTTGTGTTCAGTGCCTACAGAGGCTAGAAGGCAACATAGGCTCCCTTGGAACTGGAGTTACAGATGGTTGGAAACCACCATGTGGTTGCTGGGAATTGAACTCAGGTCCTCTGGAAGAGCAGTCAATGCTCTTAATCACTGAACCATCTCTCCAGCATCACCTTCCCATCAGTAATTTTTACTAAGCAAAAGCCAGACATCAAATTTTGGAATTCTGTTTGAATTATGAAGCCACCTTCCATACAGAAATCCTTTGTCATCTTCTGGAACTTTTCTTGTACATATCTGCATATGAAACATGGTGTAGCAAGGTTTATATTCAACAGCTTATGTGATGAATGGGATTCCCTATCTTTTTTGTCTATTTTTCAGTTTTAGCTTATTTATTTTTAAATGGAAACAAAATTCCAAATCTTCTTCCACAGGAGACAGACAGAGCAGTAATCTGTATATGGGGATTATCTGGGTTAGTGTTGATGATCTGAGAAGTCATTGTAAATAGCATACTTTTGTATATGAAATTTTATGTTCAAACCAAATTTTAAGCCAGGGAATGACTTTTATAATGAATAAACCTTAATTTTAAAGACTGTTCATGTGGCTATTTCCATTTTATCCACTGAATATAATTTTCCAGGCACATACTTTCCAGCAACAATGACATGTAGAGGTGGAGTCCACTCCATGCATCAGGACTGCAGACAGCAGGCACATGTAAGTTCTTAGTTCATTCCTCACTAAGCTGATTATCTAGTACAGATTTGATTTGACCTCAAAATCTGCCAAACAACAGAAGGCTGTCACTGCAGCCTGCTGTGTCAGGGAACGGGGATTATGTCCTCAAAGGATGTGCTTAAATGTTATTCTCCAAGTAACTGGACTGTAGTTCTCATGAGTTTGCCTTCTTACTGGCTCTTCCTGAGAACTTGTCTGGTTTTTTTTCTTTCCTATTGTCTTTCCTCCCTTAGAGGAATGGTGGAATAGGATAGAAGATAGCTGATGCTCTCCTCTTCTGGTCTTTGCAAAAGTTCACAGAGATAAATGCACTGGACAAATATGCACATGTGCAGATACATCCACAAACACAAATTATTGACTGGGAGTTTGAGACTAGCCTGGACTACATGGTGCTAGTGAGGCCATCAAAGCAACATAGCTAGTTACACCTTATTTAAAAAAAAAATAGTTCATATGCTTATTCAATATTTTATTTTTAATACTTGTACATACCTTGTAACATTCTAAATATCCAGGACATATCAGTAATCATCAAAAAACATCTAAACAAGGGGGAAGTTTATTAGCAGTAAGTTCTAAATGTGTAAAGGCTAGCAGGCTGGAGGTCACTATAGAACAATTCATGCTTTCTTTATTATGTGGAACAACTGAGTGAGTCTGTGCTGGGCAGAAAGGTACATTTAACAAATGTTTATAGCCATTATAAATCTGCTATATCAAAGGTCACAGAATGCTGCTTTTCATGGTTCCATATTAACCCTGAGGCTGCCAGTGGGCTCTAGTCTCTGGTCTACTGTTTGAATGTGCATATTGTTTCTGAAGCAAATGAAATCATTTACATGAGTCATTTTAGTTAACTTAAGAAACATTGGAATGATATCATGGATAGTCTCAAATACTTTGAAAAAGCTTAGCCTGAAGTGACTGAAAAGAAAGAAATGACAAATAGCCACGCATTTTTTTTTTTTTTTTTGGTTTTTCGAGACAGGGTTTCTCTATGTAACCCTGGCTGTCCTGGAACTCCCTCTGTAGCCCAGGCTAGCCTTGAACTCAGAAATCCGCCTGCCTCTGCCTCCCAAGTGCTGGGATTAAAGGTGTGCGCCACCACTGCCCGGCATAGTCACGCATTCTTAACCGCTCTGTGTTGGAAGTACTTGTAGCTAATTTGCCACTACCATTTGGCAAAATGGCAGCATAAGTGTTGCATAAGACATGTAAGAAAGGATTACCTTCAGATCAGTAACTTTATTCTTATGTATGCATTCATGCCTTTATGTACTATTTGTACCTCTGAGTGCAAGTATACATACATTTATGTATTCTTGGTATGTATATATGTGTGCAAGCATGGATATGTGCTTGGGATGAGAGATAGCAGCTTGTCAATAGTGAAATGAAAAGAGGTTTATTAAAAACAATCAGGCAAATATCCCCTTGAACCCCTGATCTTCCTGCCTCCACCTATTTAGTACTGGGATTACAGGCATATACTGCTAAGCCCAGGCTTTGATCTATGGTTTCTTTTCCCTAAGTACGTGGCTATCTTCTTTCTCAAGTATGTGGTTGGTGTGCATGTGTATCAGTATATGTATCTATGCAGATGTGCTTACAGATGTGTGTGGAGGTGCCTTCCTTGATTGTTCTACACTTTAGAACCCAGAGCTTGAAAATTCTGGTTAGCTGCCTTCTCTGCCTTTTGAAGCCTGGAATGGGCCACCACACTCATCTAGCATTTATGAGTGCTAAGGACCTGAACTCAGGTCTTCATGCTTGTGGGGCAAATGTTTAACTTATTATTTTTGAGGTGGGAGTGGTCTTACAAAACAACCTTGCCTAGAACTTGCTATGTAGATCAGGATGGCCTTGAACTCATAGAGATCCATTTGCCTCTGCCTCCCAAGTTCTGGGATTAAATACATGCACCACCACATAGGCCAGAATTACTTTTTATTTTTTAATTGAAAAATATGCATTGATTGATTAAGAGATAGCAAGCAAACATGAACATATAACTTGGCATGTATGTGGAGATCAGGATCAGAGGACATCTTACAGGAGCCAATTCTTTTCTTCCACCATCTAGGTGCTGGAGACTGAACTCAGGTTAATCAGTGGCAAGTGCCTTTGTTGAGCCACTTACTGGCTCCTGGGATGATGATGATGATGATGATGATGATGATGATGATGATGAATGATTATTTTTTTGTAAAGCACAAAATGAATGGCATTACAAGGAAACTGACTAAATTGAAATATTAGTTATCAAATATTTTTTAAAGCCTGTAATATTCATTTATATGCTTCAATGATATATTAAATGACAAGACCTAATGGCAGATCATTTGGCTACCATGGCTTTGAAGCTGTGAATATAAATCATATTTTGAGATGGACAACCCTAAGGTAACTGGAGAGAGAACCTATGCTTCTGGTGCTAAGTATAGGTCTGCTAAAGCAGTTGCTGTTTGTGCTAATGAGTGACGAACATACTATATCTTGGTTAATAATCAATGTGTATTTTCTTCCCATCCAAGTTCAGGGTCTGATAGAGGGAATGAAGACCCTTGTGTTAGGTACCATCCCCCTCCATTAGCTTAGACAAAGACAGCCTTATTTGTCTCTACATTGGCAGTTCTTGATACAGTCAGTGCTTGGTATAGATTCATTCTCCAAAAACCATTTTCTGATTAAACAAAACAGAAAGCAAACCAAGTGCTTATGAAGACTTCAATGACTTCCTGTCTCT
The DNA here is from genome assembly GCA_019843965.1 of Rhynchomys soricoides. Lineage (NCBI taxonomy): Eukaryota > Metazoa > Chordata > Mammalia > Rodentia > Muridae > Rhynchomys > Rhynchomys soricoides. The sequence goes on from JADRCH010000112.1 coordinate 5,894,545, forward strand.
TACCTTGCTAGGTCCTCAGTAACTGCCAGGAAAATTGTATTTTCTGATTTTCTTTCTTCTCTTCTTCTTTATTTCTTGTTTGCTTGTTTTTCTTTCCTTTTTTGAGTCAGATAAGAGTTTCTCTATGTAGTTCTAGTTATCTATCCTGGAATTTACTGTGTAGACCAGGCTGACCTCAAGCTCACAGATATCCACTTGCCTCTGCTTCCCAAGTGCTGGGATTAAAGGTGTGCACTGCAATGCCCAGCTAGGGCACCAGATGCAGAAGAGTATAACTGAACTCAGGATTGTTTGATTCCAAAGTTCATGCTTGTGCCACTCTCAGCTCTAGGTTCAGATGATAACACAGAAAATTTATTTCAGACCCTGGCATGTCTTCTTGTTTCTCTCTGTCCTCTTCCTCTTTGGGCCAAATGGACGATAAGTCTCAGGTTTTTATGCATGGTTGACAAGAGATCATCTAGTGAGCTGCACTCACTTAAAAAGAATGAATAAAATGGCAACAGTTTTCTCACAACCCAAGTGAGTCTAGCTTATATGGACACCTGGCCAAAGAGTTATTAGACACACTTTAGTCTAACCACAGGGTGCTTTGTTTCTATTTTTGTAGGAAACCCAGGGAAGAAACACCAAGGCTGTGTGCTGGGAAGCTGTTTTAATTAGATCCATCACTAAGGCACAGAGGATATTAGGCTAGCAATGGGCTGGTCCTCCTACTATCCCAAGATTGGGATTTTCATACATTTAAGAACTTTTGTGCCGGGCAGTGGTGGCGCATGCCTTTAATCCCAGCACTCGGGAGGCAGAGGCAGGTGGATTTCTGAGTTCAAGGCCAGCCTGGTCTACAGAGTGAGTTCCAGGACAGCCAGGGCTACACAGAGAAACCCTGTCTTGAAAAACCAAAAAAAAAAAAAAAAAGAACTTTTGTTCTCTTTCTATATAGCTACATACTCTGTGATTGGGTGTTTTAAATTTCTAGAAAGTGATGGCTAGAATGAAAGGGAAGGAAGAAAATAGGGAGGTCCAGGGGAGACAGGTTAGTCTTTATGCACAAGAGTACATGCCAGCTACCATGTATGCCTGGGGTGGACACAGACCAGCCCACATGGCTGTTTCTTGTTGTTCTTTCTCTCAGTCTTCTAAGATTTCATCTTCCTCCCCACCACACTATAACCATTAATTCCTGCCCACTGGGTGAGATGTGGTATATGTGTGTGCATGCACATTCATGTGAGTAAAGGGATGCGTACACCATGGCCCAAAGGAGGTCAGATGACAACTTTGGGTGTTGGACCTCACCTTCCACTTTAAGGGTCCCTCTGTTGTCTGCCTTTGCATATGCTATGCTAGCTGGCCCATGAACAGGGGAATGTCCTGCCAGTCTCTTCCTCCCATCTTGTCTTAAAAGCACTGGGATTAAGGATGCGAGACAGAACACCCATCGTTAAATAGGTTCTGCGTATGTGAACTCAGACCATCATGCTTTGTGTGGCAAGTGCTTTTATTGCCCACTGAGCCATGTCACCAGCCCCAGATAAGCCATATTTTGTCTGATGCTTCAGAAGTATATTTTGTCTGCTCACAGGAGATTTTGTTTTCCATGCAGATTCGTGGCTGGCATTCAAGAAGGCCACAGGAAAGTACTAGTTTCCCAAAAAGCAGTGTCCTTTGTTATAGGTGCCAACATGCAACAAAAGACTGCTCTGAATTTGACTTCCCTCCACCTTCTCTCTTTTGTTTGCAAAAGTGCTCAGATATGCTGAAAACAAAACCTTTTCCTGGGCCTCATCCTTCACTGTGGCCGGTCCTCTATTTCCTGCCTTTCTTTCATGGCCAAAGCTCCTGGACTGGTAGTCTGTAATCACTGCTTCAAAACCCACACACGGTTTCAGCTTTTGAAACTTGGCATCCCTCCTAATCATCCTACTGAGAACTGTTCTCTATAAGGTCAGTGAAGCTGTTTGTCAAATACCTTGACCTTTTCTTGGTTCTGATTTTCAAAATCTGCATATTCCAATACTACTTGGGAACAATGCATTTGAGGCTCGCCACACCTGCACCTTCGAGAATGATGAATATTCTGCAATGTCCACCTTTCTGACTGCTTGTTCTTTTTCTGTTGGGAGTTTTCTTTCTTTCCTACTCTGGAAAGTAACCACAGTAACTACTCTATAGACAGACACCTCTGCTGTTTGTGTCCAGGATCAGCCTAGTTCCTTGTTCCTAACAAGACCCTGTTACATTCTTCTGAATTCTGGATCTGTACATAACTGACCTCACCTTGCCTAGTTCTGTCCATGAGTTCCAACATTCTTTGACTTTTGATTCTTTCTGTTGCCCCAGATTCAGGTACTGGCAAACCATAAATGGAAAGGTTCTAAACAAAGGCTACCTCTATTGAGTCTCATCACTCACTGCATTCCACTTCTGCCCCTCCTTTCCATTCCCGCTGGCTACCCAGGTTTTAGCTCCATGTCTCTCAATTGTTTTCTGTCCCATTTCTATAGCTCTTCCCTCGTTTGTATCACAGACATACCAGGAAGGTAGTTCTCATATGGCACCTTATCATGCAAAACTCTTTTTGTGGCATTAAAAAATATATTTTAAGCTGGGCATGGTGGTGCATGCCTTTAATCCTAGCACCTGGGAGGCAAAGGCAGGCAGGCTCCTGTGAGTTAAGAGGCCAGCCTGGTCTAAATAGCAAATTCTAGTTCAGTCAGTGATACCCAGAGAGTCAGTGTCTGTCTCTGTCTCTGTCTCTGTCTGTCTGTCTGTCTCTCTCTCTCTCTCTCTCTCCACACATACACACAACTTTCTAAGTATGTGTATATGTGTGTGGGCATGTGCATAAGTGCAGGTATTCCTGGAGTCTAGAAGGTATAGGATCCTCTAGAGCTGGAGTGACAGGTTGTGAGCTGCCTAACATGGGTGCCAGGAACTGGACTCCAGTCCTCTTTGGAGCCACCTCTCCAATCCTTGCTTTCCATTATTAATCAAACTAAACAGAAACCCTCAGTGGCAAACCAGACAAATATGATGGGGTCGTATTTTCTACAGGTAAGTCATGAAACATCTAACAGAAAAGGCAGAACACATGATATTGTCCCTATACATGACCATGGTGGTTCTAAGAAACATACGAAAGACTTAACAGTTGGTGCCTTCAAATACTTCATTCTTTAAATGTGTGTGCCTATCATGGTACACATGTGCAAGTGAACAGCCCACTGGACTTGGTTTTTTTCTTCCACCTTGTGAATCCCAGGAACCAAATTTAGGTCATCAGGATTGTGGCATGTTTACCACCAGGGAGAACTCACAGGCCTCCAAATGAGTTTCTTATCTATGACCAAGTCGTTGTTCTATTTGTCAGCATGTTAAATCACTTAGTATTTCTAGGTATCAGTGCCAACTTTGGGGGTAGGATTCCATCAGTAGTTCTTAAACCTGGCTGTACTTCAGAGTAGCTGAAGGGGGTTTAAGACCTATCTATGCCCAGATTCTCCTATTAGGGAGCCTCTCAATGAGTCTCAACAGGTGGAGCCCATGTTTAAAAAGCCATACTAGTGATTCTAATGTGTTGCCATGGTTGAAAACGAATACACTCCTTTTTGTATATGTTCCTGTTGATACCTTGGGTATCAATCTTCACGAACATCCACTTTTGTGTTTTAACGTGGGATCTCTCACTTGTCTGGAACTAGGCTTGCCTGGCTGGCCATGGAGCCCAGGGGCTTTCCTGCCTCCTCCTTCCTGGCACTGACATTACAAGCATGTACTACTATACTTGGCTTTCTCACATGGATTCAGGAGACTGGCCTCAAAGCACTTGATGTACTGATCCATCTCCTCAGGTCTGGGGACTACTACATTCCTATCAAGTATCTTTTTGTCTTCAATGCAGTTTTTTTACTTTGTTCTCCTTTTAAGTTTATAAGTTGACTTTTCACTTTAATTTGCCTAGCAATCCTACTTTGTATTGTGGTTATTTTGGCTTAGCCTCTTTCTGTGCTATCGTTCTTACCACTAAGGTGGTCCTTCCTTATCCTTTGTGTGTTTATTTCTCAGTGCACAGATTTTTTTTTTTACTAGACATTTACTAAATTGAATTAAAAAGCTTCCTCTAAATCATAAAATAAACTATATAAAATAAACTATAACTTGGACACCTTATTGTGTGATTGGTGCTTATTTAGAGGCAACATGCTGTAAAGCTTTGATTCAGGAAGAGGCAGTGCTTAAAGAAAGTATTTCCAAAGTGTCAGTTGAACTATTGCTTTTATATAATAAAGTAGTGTGGGATTCCACCTATAAATGAGTTAATTATATCCTTGAGAATGTGTTGTTTTGTAGGCAAAAGGCTATTTCCATTTAAAGTTATTTTATGGATAAGTTCTAGAGCCAGGTGGGGGTTGTTGAAGGCCTCTACCTCATAGCAATGGCCATGGAGAGGAAGCACTCCACTGGTTGTGAAAGATGGTGAGGGGAAGTTATACAAAGTATTGTTCTTTGATGGCCATGGTACAGCTGTCATACATCCTATACCATTTTATGCAAATAACTCAAGACACCAAAGAAAGCTTTACAAAGTGAATTCCCACTCAAGTTTGGAAACATCAAACTTCAAGTAACATGGTCACCTTTTTGGATCTGAGATATCCAACACAACTAATAAATGCCCTCCCAGACTGTTAATTTTCCTTCAAGATACTAATTAAGAATTTTTATTTTTAATTAAGTGTGTGTGTGCGCAAGTGAGTGTGGGTGCTAGTAGAGACCACAAGAGGGCACTGAATCCCCTGGAGCTGGAGTTACAGGTGACTGCACTCCACTGAAGTGGCTGCTGGGAACTGAACTCTGGTTCTTTGCAAGAGCAGAAAGTGCCCACATGCTGGCCGTTTCGCCCGCCCCCATACTATTATTGTTTAAAATTACATTTATTTATTTTGTGTGTAGCTTAGAGAGCAACTGTGGGAGTTAGTGTTCTCTTCTTCCACTCTGTAGGGGTCAAGAGTCTTCCACTCGGGCTGTCAAGCTTGGCAACTTTACCCAATGAACCATTTCTACGGCTTTTAACACATTACTTTTTTTTTTTTTAAAAAAAAGATTTATTTATTAATTTTATGTATGTGAGTACACTGTCGCTGTCTTCAGACTCAGCAGAAGAGGGCATCAGATCCCATTACAGGTGGTTATGAGCCACCATGTGGTTGCTGGGAATTGAACTCCGGACCACGGGAAGAGCAGACAGTGCTCTTAGCCGCGGAGCCATCTCTCCAGTCCCCAACAAATTACTTTTAAAGTAATTTACATTTTGAAAAAGTTTGAAATATAAAAAAAGTGGTGAAACCAAGCGTAGTGGTGGCACTAAGTCCAGCACTCCGGAGGCTGAGGCAGGATGTTTAAGAGTTCAGGGCCAGTCTCAGCTATTTAGAGGAGTTAGAAATAAACTGAGTTACAAGAGAACCTCGTCCGAAAACAAAATAAAATGCAAAGTAAGCAGGGCTTGTAATCTCAGCGCTCTTGGGGAGGCTGAGGCAGGAAGATCGTTTAAGAGTTCCAGGCCAACCTGAGCCACAGAATCAAAGCCTGTGTCAAATTATTGAAATTTAAAAAAGGTTTTAAACCGCCTAAGGAACCGCCAAGCAGCCTCCCAGTTAGCAAACAGCTCACTTCTGAGACTCAAGACTCGCGTGTGATTCAAAGTTCTGGCGACTCTGCTGCAAAGAGCGGACAGAGGCCCGAGAACCCGGCTCCTACCTTCCAAGCGCATCCCGTACTTAAACTTGATACTCGCCAACCCTGACCGCGCGCGCTATAGCCTCACAATCAGGACGCACGCTGCTGACGTCACGGCCGCGGCCCGCCTCCTGCTCCGGGAAAAAGGCGGTCACCTATTGGCTGCGCCTCCTGAGGCCTCGGGACCAATCACAGGACGGTGAGCAGCAAGGTCCAGTTCCTGACGTTGTGCGGCCGCCGCGGGGTTTATTTAGCTCTAGGGTCCTGACCGCCACCGTTCGGAGTCCTCAGCGCCTGAGGCCGTCTCCAGTCCGCTCCGCCCCTGTCCTCGAGCCTCGGCCCCCGCCTCCGCGCCTCCTCTCCGCCCTCGGGCCGCTGGGAGCCGCGCGCGGGCCCGCGGAGAACATGTCCTGACTGAGGCGGGAGGGCGGAGGCGGCAGCAGCGGGGTGGGCGGTGGCGCCGAGGGGGGCGGAGAGGGGCCGGGCTCGGCTCGTCGCCGCGGGCGGTGCGGGAGTAGCCGCCGCCGCCGCCGCGGCCGCCGGGCGCCGCGCGTCAGACGGGGAGGAGGAGGAGCCGCGGCCGCCAGGTAACCGGGCCTGGGGTGGGGGCGCCGCGCCGCAGGCCCCTCGCGTGTTGACCGCGGCCTGACGGGTCGTCGCGGGGCGCAGGCTGCCGAGCCTCGGGGCGGCAGCGTTGCGGGATAGCGCATCGCAGGCCCGGGGTTGTCCGCGACCGCGCGTCCATCTTGGGCTTCCCGGCGCGGGGACAGCCCGGGGGATGAAGGAGAGTGGCTCGCCCGGCTTGTTTACCGACCTGAGTTGGCCGCGGTCGGCTGTCTGGCCGGCGCTGCCCTTCTGTTCGCCTCACTTTTTGCTCTTCTCCTAGCAACTGGGGTTCCTCCCGACTCCGAGTGTGTGGGTCTTATTCCCACTTCTCAGTAGGCCGTAAACACCCGGATTCGTCGCTCTAAGTTGGTGTTGGTCTCCAAACTTGTGTTTTGGTCTCTTGTCCACTTTCTCTCCTCATACAGTGACCTCCCGTTGTTGCCCAAAGCAAATCAGGGTGAGAGTTGATGTCTGGTGGCCATGGGCAGCTGGAACTCCGCTCTCGGTAAAGATCGCTCTGTGCAACTACCTTGTGGTTTTTGTTGTTGTTGTTGTTTTGTTTTTCTGCTCAAATTTGGCCGGTCATTGCACAGACAAAAGAGCGGTAAGCGCCGGGAGAGGCAGTTTAGGTTAGGCAGGAAGTTTGAACCCGCCCATTATCTTGGAGATACTGGTGTTTTGAAACCACCTTGCTTAGAATTTTGTATCTCAGCCCCTCGATTTCCCCTTTCGGTTACTCCCTAAGTCCCTGTTATAAGTCGTCGTGTTCTCCCCCCCCCAACCCCCCACTGCTTGCATAGTAAGACCTATGTATAGTAGACCTATGATGATGTTAATAAACGTGATGTACAAATACTTGGAAGTGTTATGTAATGAGTACCCCGCGGTCTCTCTTTCAGTTGACTCCCTATCAACTTTTGCTACATGCATGGTACCTCTATTGATCAAACATGGGTGACTTGGTATATAGAGAGAAAACAGGGGAGACCCGAGGATCTTTGTGACAGAGGCCATTAGAAAGTCAGCTGAACTGTACTTGGGAAAAGTAAAGCTAGATCATGTCAAATAGTTTAATTAAATGAGGTAATTCAAAAGTATATTTAGAAGTCTGCTCCCTTGATTTTGGGGCTCTTAAAATAGTCTCATTAAATTTTTGTAACTTTTTTTTTGGTCTGTGAGGGGATAAGAGGTAGGACAGTAATGAGACATTTTCCTTTTTTGGGGGGTGGGGAATGTTATTTGAACGCCACGGGAGATTGTTACTGGTTGCTGTTTTAACAACCTTTTATTAGTGCTGTTGCGCATTGGGGCACCCATTTATTTACTCTTGAAATGCAATTATGAAATTGTGCATAAGTTATATGATGAACTTAATAATTCGTGGTAATATATTTTAAACTAATGGTCTTGATTCTTATCTGTGTACTGATAGAGGTTGTGGCATATTGCTTTTAAAGTCTGAGGATTAAGCCGGGCAAGGTGGTTGAATGCCTTTAACCCCAGCACTCAGGTGGCAGAGGCAGGCAGGTCTCTGAGTTTTAGGCCACACTGGTCTACAGAGCCAGTTCCAGGACAGTCAGGGTTACACTGAGAAAACCTTTTCCCCCAAAACCAGAAAGAAAGAAAGAAAGAAAGAAAGAAAGAAAGAAAGAAAGAAAGAAATCTGAGCATTAACATTAATTCAGTTGTACAGTGCTTGAGGTAAATTGATTTATGTGTAATTGATACAGTGAGAGCCATTACATGTACTTTATATTTATATTGCTCTTATAAAATCAGTTAAAACTTAAATGTAGTTGCAAAAGCAGGATGCTGATTTTCTGTAACTTGGCTTGGTTTTATTTGAGCATTGCCTTTGGCTTTCCCCTCTTCCCTAGAAATACCTTCTTGTTGGAACACTTTTTCTTCCAGTTTGTGGTGGCTTATTTGGAATATCATGTCCTCCTTATGCCTCAGGTATATTTCCTGTATTTAAATACACTCCCATCTCTGAGGGGCAGTGGTGGTGCATACCATTATTCCCAGCACTCAGGAGGCCAAGGCAGGTGGATCTCTTAGTTCAAGGCCATTGTGGTTTTACAGAGTGAGTTCCTGGACAGCCAGGGCTACACAGAGAAATTCTGATTCAAAAAGGAATCAAAAACTAACAAACAAACAAAAAAAACCAGAAATCAAAAAACAAACAAAATAAATAAATAAAAAACCCCCAACACATTCACACATTCACTTAGCACAATATATAAACCTACAGAAATGGAAAAAAAAAAGCCAAACTCCTTTTGGTGTTGGAATTTCACAGTAGTTTGTTCTTGATATATCCTTTAATCTTAATTCTTTCTTCTTACCTATGTGAAGCTCAGTCCAGCTAAACTTGTTTCTGTGAGGTCCCTCCTCTTGGCCTTTATTTTACCCTTTCTTACTGTACAGCAAGTTAAGTGCTATCTCCTAAGAACCCCTTTGAGAACTGAACTTGGAGGGCTCTATTTGCTCTTTTGTATGAGATTTCCACTTTTTTTTTTTTTTGTTCGTCTGTGGTAGTGTAGAGTTCTTTTTATGACTTCTGTTTCCCAACTATAATTTTAAGGCTCTGAGAAATGAGTTTGTGTCTATGGAGACAGTATAGTTGGATCTATAAATATAGTCTGACAAAGTATTTCTGGTTACAGAGGTATTTCAGGATATACAATTTGTGTGCTTTCTACTAGTGGAGTTTCTGGGATTTTTGATGACTTATGAGAGAAAATATTTGAAATTATGGTCATGTCATAAAAAAATACTTGGTCAGTATGTTTACATTTGTTAACACTGTTTTGTTTTGTTTTTTTTTTTACCTAATACAAGGTACTGGCATTTTTCCATTGGTTGTGCTGTATTATTCAAATGAAAATCTTTGGTTTTGTTCACTGAGTATAAGGTAGTTACTTGGCTTTGGATTTGGTACTAGTGACATGAAAGGTAGCTATTTTGTATTTATATGCAGATGACATTTATCTTCATGGGAATGAGGAATAATCTGTAGCCTATTTGCATTTCTAACCTCAAATGCTGATGGATTGTACAATTGATCAAAAGGCAGATGAGGCAGGAGAGTATGATTTTGTTGCTACTTGTTATAAAACTGACCTACAGTATTCTTATATACCCAAGATAATACATGTAGTTATGCGGTAGGTAAGTGGAGACTTAGGCATTTGGGAAATAGGTGTGTGTGCTTCTGTTGTATGAGTAAATTCTCCTGATATGTGTCTTTGCCTTCTGTCAAAACCCATCCTATTAGAGTTTGTCAAAATATTTTCCCTTCAAATGTCTAATTAAAAAATATTTTGTGTGTATGGGTGTTTTGCCTGCATGTTTGACTGTTCACCACATGCATGCAGTACCCTTGGAAGCCAAAAGAGAGTGTCATATACTCTGGGACTAGAGGTATAGACACTTGTCAGACACTGTGTGGGTTCTGATCCTCTGGAAGAACAGCCACTGTTTTTAACTTCTGAGCCAGCCTTCCAGCTCAAAATTGTCTAATTTTTATAAAATAGTTTTTTAAAAATACTTTTTAACATTTATTTTGTGGGAATGGGTATTCTGCCTATATGTATGTCTGTATGCCATGTGTATGTTGGATCCTCTGAGATCTGAGTTACAGACAATTGTGAGATGTCGTGCGGGTGCTGGGAATTGAACCCAGGTCTTCTGGAAGAGCAGCCAGTACTCTTAACCCCTGAGCCATCCAGTGCCATAAAGTTGTTCATATAAAAACTTTTTTTTTAAGATTCATAAATCTTTCAAGTATAACTGGAGCTAAAACTAACCTTAATTAAACTTCCTGAAATGCTGGGTGTTTTTACTAGGCTACTTGAATTTGTAAAAAGCACTTTTCATAGACCAATACCAGTAATGAGAAGAAACCTAGATCAGTTTATCCTATTAATAATTAAGTTTGGATCCCTTACTTCAGATCATTTATAAATTTCAACTCAAACTGACTGTAAACATAAATTTAAGAGCTAAACTACAAAATATTAGATGAATTAAGGTTTCCAGCCTACTTTTTTTGAATATGGATGTCTATTCAAGTAGTTGGTTCCCCCACTACTGTATGTTGAAAATTAACTGAACTTTTAAGTCTAATTATTCTTAACTATAAGTTGATTATTTTAGGACAGCATTTTTTAGATGTTTGGCAAAATCCCTGTTGTGTAGATGAAGGAAAAAGTCCTTATTTACTGCTGCATATTATGCTGCCACAACACATATGCAATTGGAAGACAAATTATACTGAAGACAGTATAATTGCTGTGTTTTTGTTTTTGTTTTTGTTTTTAATCCACTTCAGTTCTTTGCTTTCTTGTTTAGGACATATAATCAACCTTCTTTTAGTTCTCTTTGTATTTAATAAAGCTAATTAAATTTGTATTTATTTATCTGTCTCTCTGTCATATTTATTTTTATGGTGTTAGGTATCAAATTTAGGGCCTTGTACTTGTTAGGTAAGTATTCTAGTTCTGAGCTAAATCATCCCCCCCAATCTCTTTTTAAGGCTTTCTTTCTGTGGCCCAGACTAGCTTTGAATTTGTAATTCCTCTTTCCTTAGCCTTTGATGCTGGGATTATAGCTGTGTGTCACTATAGTTATTGTAAGGTTTATTTTTAAATAGGGAAGCTACTGCAATTCTAGAACTACTTTTTATTTTTCTGGGGGATGTTCCCTTTGATAACAATGGAATATTGACTTGTTATTTACTTATTAATAAGTTGCTGCCATATACAGACACTGTTATCATAGTATTTTCACTATTAAGTGTGATGCTAGTATAGGTTTTTTCAAGATGTTCTTTAGCAAGTTAAGTTCTCTATGCAGGCTCTTTGTTTTTCTTCCGAGAAAAGGTCTTTTCTGTATAGTTTAGGCTGGCTTTAAACATGGTCCTTTTGCTTTAGCCTCTTAATGCTGGGGTTACTCTTACGTACTAAAATGACTGCTATCACTGAATTTTTAGTGCTATTCTTTATAGCTTGATAGAAATATGCACTTTTTCATTTTTAGCCTTTTGACTTGGTAGGTTCCATTAATTTTTGGATCTCAAACCAGCTTGTTGATTTAATTATTTATCTCACTTGGATACACAACTCTTTCTATTTGTCCATCCATCTTATCTAATCAGTTTTTCAAGACAGGGTTTCTTGATGTAGCCCTGGCTTTCCTGGAATTCCCTGTGTAGACCAGGCTGGATTGAATTCAAAGAGATCTGCCTTACTCTGCTTCCTTAGTGCTGGGATTAAGGCTTGTACCACCAGGCCCAGATTTTTCTTTTTCTTTCTTTTTTCCTTTTTCTTTTTTTCCTTTTTTGACAGGCTCTCACTGTGGCTCATTGCAGGCCCAGAACTTGGTATGTAGACCAGGCTGGCTTTGATCTCACAGAGATCACTCTGCCTCTGCCTCCTAACTTGTGGGATTAAAGTTTTGTACACTGTGCCTAGCTCACAGTATTTTGTAGATTTGTGCTTCTATATAAACCTTTATTTTTTTCTCCTCTTCCTCCTTTCTTCTTCGAGACAGGTTCTCATGTAGCCCAGGCTTCTCTAAAACAGGTGGATTTCTGATCTCCTGTCTCTTATTTCCCAGTGCTTGAATTACAGGTGTGTGCCATCATGCTCAAGATGTAACCAATGGCCTTGTTCATGCTAGTGAGCCCTCTACCAATTAAACTATGTCTTAGTTCAGTAATACTGAGCTGTTGAGAAGGCAGCATTTTACTTCATTTTTCTGAGGTGTATTCATCTGTGGAAGTTTAGGGAAGTTTGGTTTGTATTTTGTTGTATTTCTCACTATTTATTTTTTAAAGATTTATTTATTTTACTTAGATGAGTACACTATAGCTGTCTTCAGACACACCAGAACAGGGTATTGGATCCCTGTTACAGATGGTTGTGAGCCACCATGTGGTTGCTGGACATTGAACTCAGGACCTCTGGAAGAGCAGTCAGTGCTCTTTAACCCCCGAGCCATCTCTTCAGCCCTATTTCTCACTTTTAAACCATACTTATAAGTTGTAGAATAGATTGTTTTTCTTAATAAGACAGGATCTCATTGTGTATTCCAGACTAGCTTGGTGCATACTGTGCAGGCTGACCTAGAACTTGTGGATAGTGATCCTCCTACTTTAACTTTCTGAATGCAGGCTTTGTTAGGCATATGCTATCACTCTCTGCTAGATTAAGTTTTTACAAATAATTAAATAATATGTTAATTAAATAATACATAAGTAAGTTATATATCTTTGATTTCTAAACCTAAATTGAATGTTTTGTGTCACTATATTCAATGCTTAAAAAGTCTGTAAAATTATAAGAAAGTTTTTTTTTAAATATTTGCTTTGAATTTTTTTTATAATCCAGTAAACAGTTTATAGACCAATGTAAGTCCCCGGGCCATGATTTTTCAGTAGGATTGTGTTGCTAGTCTCCAAAATATTTCATTCTGTTTCTTTTTAAAAACAATCCAATCCTTAATTCTCAGTCTAGAATAGCTTAATGATCTAATTAACTACCCCAACTCCTTCTGATGAATATTCAGGGACTTGGACATACTAGGTAAGTAGTCTTATCACTGAGCTACACCTATAGCCCTTAAGCTCCTTATTGTGAACATTTTCAAACATACACAGAGACCAGGACAGTGAGTTCTCATGTGTCCATAACCTCATCATTAATACATGGCCAATACTGTTTCATTTCTTGTTTTTCTACCTATTCCTTGGGGATTATTTGAAGACATATACTGTGATTATTTCAGTGCTGATTTTCCTTTGCCACTGGAACTATCCCAGTGACAGCAGGCTTGTGCCTCTGTGTCTACATCTTATAACTGGCAGTCAGGTCAGAGCCTTGATAACACTCTATTTCTATTACCATTTCTATTACTTGGTACTTTTAATTCATGGTAGTATACTTTGTAGGTGTATGGCAGTATTAGAGACAGAGATCTGGTCTGTTATCTAATAACAGATTAAATATTAGTTATGTTTTAAAATTTGGGCTTAACTCAATATATTACAGTAGAAATGGAAATTTTATTTTTCATCATCTTTGGAAGTAAGATATTTGCAAAATAAATTCATTTGTTTTCAAAAGTGAGTTTTACACAGAACAAAGGCTTTGCTAACTAGTGTAGCACTATGCTGGCGAGCACATTATTTAGCTGCCCTTTATTTTTACAAGTGAGACATTTTTGTCTCTAACAGATATGTAGGGTCTGCTTACTAATCATATGGGCAATCACTGCATGCTTACCTTTAAAGCATGGTTATCTGTAGGCTCTGAAATTCCTATACATACCATTTAGATAGACTCACTCTTTTTCACTTGGCTGAATAAAAATGAAAGGCTTTTTAATTGTTATTAATGTAGCATGTTTTGTTTGCTTTTTTTTTTTTTTTTTTTTTGGTTGAGATTGGCAGGGTCTCACTACGTAGCTCTGGCTATCCTGGAAGTCACCATGTAGACCAGGCTGATCTCGAAACTCAGGTCTGCCTGCCTCTGCTTCCTGAGTGTTGAAACTTTTTTTACTCTCTCTAAAAAATCTGGACGGGTATATATTAGTCTAAAGTCAGGCTGTCTGTAGGCCCCCATTCCCCCATTATAGGTGCTGAATTTAGTGTTGTTGTTTTTTTTAATCTAGGTTTTGCTTACTTGTTCAACTTTTTGACATTATTTTCATAGTTCTCAATCTAAAAAAGAAAATATGAATGAAGTGTCACCAAATTGTTGTTGTTGTTTTCCCCGAAACCTTTAGGTATTGCCTATTGGTAGTCTCAGAGGGACTGCTCAGCAAGAAACACAGGCACATTAGTAGCTCAAGTTTTGGATAATGGGAATAGGCCATTGAATGTGTGTGCTTGGATACAGAAGACCTGGATTGATCCTGACTGTACCACTTAGTGTTTTTGTTTTTGTTTTTTTAAGGGTAGTCGCCGTGGTTTGTCTGTAGTCTTTAAAATTGGATATAATAATAGTTCTGAGGAGTAAATTGGTTAATATATGTAAAATACTTTGTGCAGTGCTTAGCAATATTAGCTGTTACTGTTTATTTGTTGAACAGGGCTGACTTTGGCAGAATTGTGACATAGACAAAGTTGTTAGCTGTTCACCCACTTATAATGCTTGGAACAAACTGCTTTCAGTCTGTTGCTCTTTTGCACTGTTCTGCTGATGCCCTTTTGTTGTCTCTGCAGTGAAAGAAAAAAAAAACTTCATTCTGTTTTTATTATTACACTATAGGAATCATGTTTATATTATTAAGAAAGAAATTTTAAATAACTTGTTTTGAGATGGGGGTGTCTCACTATGTATCCCTGTTTGGCATGGAGCTTGCTTTGTACACCAGGCTGGCCTTGACCTCACAGAGGTCTGCCTGTTTCTGCCTGAGTGCTGGGTTTAAAGATATGTGTCACCATACCTGGTCTAAATTATGTGTCTTAATACAGTTTTAGTTCAAATAACTTTTATGTTTCCAATGAGTAACAGAAGTTGAATTGAGGGATTGGTATTTTGAAAGAGATGAGTTGGCATTGCCTTTGAGTATTTTAGCTGTTTGCTTCTGCCACTTTTTACAGCCTTGTTTCATAGTGTACTTTATGTAACGGTTCTGGGCACTACCTCCTTCCCCTGTCAAACAGGAAGCCCCTTAGCATCTGATAAAAAGCTTCTATTAGTGAGCTAGATATACTTTCCAGTGGCCTTACGGGTGCTTTGTAATTTGGGAATCTGTTTGCAGTCTCTTCAAGAGAATAGGTTAATGAAAGAACTTTTGAACCTGTTAAACCTGTCAGACTTTTAGGAGAGTTGTCTTACTCTCAGGATGGAAGCCAGGATCTCAGGCAGGCTATATCAAATTCCCCAGCCCTCTTTTATATTTAAATGCGGATTGAGAATGTACCCTCAAGATTAATTGTCCCTTTTCCATGCACATCTAAGAAGACTGTAGTTTTTCAACTAGTTATATCTGTCTACTATGTCTGAGGTGTAAGATGATTAGTTTTGTTTAAGATTGTAATTTGAGGTGCATGACTCTAGTTATGGTAAAATTGAGTTTACTATATAGTTGAAGGAAATATGTGGTATTTCTTGCCTCCTTTCTCACACTATCTAGCAACTGAAATGCTTAGAGTTAATTTTGTATTTAAAGAAACAAAGTTGGTAAGTAAATAGAATTACTGAAATGACTAGAAAATGGATGAAAAGAAATGTCACTATTATATGCTAAAATAGATACAATTGTAAATAACTATCTTCTAGGTATTTTTCATTCTTATCAGTGGATTGCTAATTCCTGTTTAATTAAGCGGGGGAAACCTGTCAGAATTCTTTTATTATGTTTCCTTCCATAATGCATTTTTACCAGATTAAAATAGCAAATTTTAGTGGGGCTGGAGAGAACACTGAGTAGTTAAGACAGTCTACTGCTTTTGCAGAGAACAGGAGTTTGTTCCCAGTACCCACATCAGCATACTCTGATACTTTTGGCCCCAAGGGCACCAGCACTCAACATGTACACATACATAATTAAAATATTTGAAAGAAAAGACAGGTTTATTTGGAATGAAGATAGATATTCTAGCTGTAGTGTGGGTAATTCCCACAGTTAAATAATGGCATAGTGCCAGTGTGGCTGGTGTCATTCTGTTAGCTGTTACTTAACTTGAATTTATTTTGTCCTACTTTTCACACACTCTTGGGAGGATTTTAGCAGGTTTGTTCAGTTCAGTGTTTGATAACAGGTGACTCTGCACTAGGTAACAAGCAGTGACTTCTGTAGAGGGTGTATGTAGTATTTTCTGAATATTCCATTGACTGGGACTATAGTTTAGAGGACTTGCCAGCACATGCAGAGCTGTGGGTTTTATTCCTTAGTACCACTACCAAAAATGAATGATTGTAAAAATTTGTACTGAGGCCTTTTTTGTACCATTATCCAAATAATCAGCTCTTGGGTTGTCATGGTGATTCAGGTTGCTCAGATTTTGAATACAGAAGTCTGATGTAGAACACTTTCAGGTAGCAAGGAACGGAGCAAACACTTACTGAACAGGTTATTATTCTTAGTAGTCTGGTGCCTTTAAACTATTAAACTGACGCTGAGACGCGCTCAGAACATCTGCCAAATCTGTGCGGTGAGCAGGACTTGGTGACACCATCTTCACATTTTATTAGAAAACAAAAAATAATGAATATAAGCTGAACAAAATTTCAGATGCTCAATAAAAAAAAGTGTTTTATTTTCCAACCCCCCCCCCCCCCCCAAAAAAAAACCCCATGAGTTTCTGATGAAGAATTCAGTTTTGGATATGTTAAGTTTGAGATATATACTAAATAGTTAAATAAATGTTCTGTAGGCAGATGGGTTCGTTAATCTGAACTTGGGTAGAATTTGGGAATCATCAGCATATAGGTAATATTTAAACCCCACAGACTGGGGCCAGTGAGCTGACCCAGCAGGTACAAGTATTTGCTGTCAAAGCTGATGTCCTAAATTTGATTCCTGTAACACATATAGTGGAAAGAGAGAACTAACTCCTGAAAGCTCTCCTCTTACCTACAGGTGTATTGTTGAATGCTGTGTGCACATGTGCATACTTATAAACAAACAAACAAATATATAAATGCAGTAAAAAATAAAACCCACAGATCTATTGAAATTCCTAGGAGAGCTGGTGGTTTGAGAAGTGTTGACCAAAGAACTCTTGGTGCCTGAAATCAGAAATAAAAGCCAACAAAGATTAAGGG
Source organism: Rhynchomys soricoides (assembly GCA_019843965.1). Taxonomy (NCBI): domain Eukaryota; kingdom Metazoa; phylum Chordata; class Mammalia; order Rodentia; family Muridae; genus Rhynchomys; species Rhynchomys soricoides. The sequence continues at coordinate 5,911,668 of JADRCH010000112.1, forward strand.
AGGATAACTAATGAGTAATAGAGGAAGCCAAAGGCAGTTTTTGAAGTCTAGTGTGTTTGAAGAACAGTGTGTTTAGTTGTGGATCACAGGACCCGAAGGCTCTTCTAAACTATGTTGTTGGACAGATTTTATGGTTGTTGTATTTTTCCCATAGGTTATTTATATTCCAAATATTAAAGTAGCAGGAAAGAAATGTTTTATAATTTTATTATGCAAATTATATTATTTATATTATAAATTACATTGCATTTATGCAGTACATGTTTGTTTAGTTTTGGGACACTGTCTGTGCAGCCACAGGCTGGCCAGGAAGTTGACATCCTTCTGCTTGCATTTTCCCAGTACTGGGATTTCAGGAATGTGTCTATAGACCTGGTTAATATTTGTTTGTTTTTATAAGTTATATATTTTATGTGTATGGAAATTTTGCATGCATGTACATTTGTCTGTTCACCACTGTGTGAGTGGTGCCTGTGGAGATCAGAAGAGAATGTTGAATTCCCTGGAACTGACGTTATAGATGGTTGACCATGTGAGTGTTGGAAATGGACCCTGGGTCCTCTGGAAGAGCAGTTGTGCTCTTTATTGCTGAGCTATCTCTCCAGCCCTTTTTATAATTTATGGGGGGTGGGGGGATGGAGTGGGAGGATTACACAGTAAAGATCATGATTTTCAGTGAAACACTTTAGACATTTGCTGATACTTACATAACTACTGTGGTAAGATTTAAGGGGAAATCGAGTATAGCTTTTGCCAGTTTATAATCTGGGTAGCTAGCTAGGAATATATCTCAAATGTATCAAACATGAACACTAGTCTAAAACCTCAGTTAGAAAGGAGGTACTTCATTTGTTTTGTTTAAATCAACTTGATTTAAACGTTGAAATCTCTTTTATCCTTGGGGACTTCCAGTTCTTAGGTTGTTTGTTTGTTTGGTTTGGTTTTTTTTTTGGAGAACTTTGGCATTATTCATTTTAAGTTCTCTAGATAAAGTGTTGTCTTTCATTGTAACCATAGGTTTCGTCTATTTTCTCTAGCTCTGCTGTCTGGCTTGGCACTATTTATTTATTTATTTATTTATTTATTTATTTAAAATAGTGCTGAGCACTAGAAATTAAATACAGGGCCTTGGAACATGATAGGTATGTGTTCTATTGCTCAACCATGTCCCTAGACATTGGTTTTTTGAGACACACTTTGACTGTAGCTCAGGTTGGCCTTGTGCTTGTTGTCATTCTGTCTTTTGATTCCAACTGCTATGATTACAGACATGCATTATATTGCTTTAAAAAAAAAACAGCAAACTTAATACTGTCTTGTAAGTGCATGTCATCATCAAGGTCTTGGTACTTCTGCAGTTACACCCATGGAATTGATCTCCCTCTCTATTATTTCTTCTGCGATTGCTCAGAAGCTTCACTGTTGCCTTTTTTCCAGGTCACTGCATGTGATGTGATCTGTATTTTTGTTGGTCTTATAAAATACAGTGTGCTTGTCTCTAAAATCCCTGAGATGGGGTTTCAGAAATCTTTGCTGATCTGTTTGAAAATTGGTGAGAGTGAATGATGAGAGAAAAACTTTCGAATTGATGTTCCAGAAATTAATCCTAAGAGGAAATACAGTAAGTCCATGTCAGTAAAAGTTTGGTTGCTTGAAAGGTCCTTGGAGTGATCAGAGAGCATCCTATGGAAGTGATGAGAGGTCACTGGGTTTTAAGGATGAGAATATCTAAGGCAATGACTTCATATTTGCATCTTTGGGAGTGATGACATATCTATAAGTTGACGATATGTGTAGTGTGTTTAGAAGTGAATGAGTATGCTTGTGTGTTACAGGAGGGAGCTGAGAGCTTATTGCTAGGTAAAGCTTCAGACAAGAGGATTGCTGTGGTAACAGACAGTTGGATGTATTTAGAAAACAAAGATACTTAGGGAGGCTGTTATAGTAGTAGTTCTGACCTGAACTGAGGAAGGATTGATGCCAGTGGGGTGGCAGCAAATAACTGATCAGATAGAGACCATTGGAAGAAAATCTGGACAGAAGGCAGAATTCAAGGTGATTGTGAGATTTTCAGCTGGGTATAGGGATATGAATGGTGTCATTTGTGGAAACTGAAGAAGCCAGGATAGGAGTTTCTTGTGAGAGGAAGATAAAAGGTTTAATTGGGGAGGGTTTGATAAGTTATCTGAGGCCTAGAATGGGATTAGATTTGTCGTTTGGGAGTTTTCCATGTCAGCAGGATACTGCTGTAGCACCACTGTTTTTCCTCATGATTATTGTAAGGAAGACAGTGATATAGGAAGGTGAGAAAAGAGAAATTGAGTGGGGATTTTGGCTTAAGAGTCAAGCAGTGCTTTCAGGTTTGTTTTTTTTTAATATAATTCAGAATCACTTTGTAATATTTTAAGAGAGTCTGAAATTTGTGTGTGGAATGCCCTCTTTTTAATTTTCTGTACTCCTCTAAGTCCCTGTGAGCATTTGTAAATCTCCACAGCTTTATATTAATAATTATATACATATAGTTAGTTAATTTTTTGTTAAGAAAGTTAAAAGAGCTGGGTAGTGGTGGCACATACCTTTATTCCCAGCCCTTAGGAGGCAGAGGCAGGCAGTTCTCTGTGAGTTTGAGGTCAGCCTGGCCTACAGAGGGAGTTTCAGGACAGCCAGGGCTACACAGAGAAACCTGTCTTGAAAAACCCAAACAAACAAAAACGTAAATTAAAAAAAAAACCAAACAACACTTTAATACTGCTGTCATTAGTTGTTCTTTTGAATAGATTCTCATTTGAAAATACTGGCGACTGAGATTTTCTTAAAGAGTTTGTACTAGATGAGGAATAGTCACATATGGTCTTTCTTTGTTTGCTTATTTTGTTTTTGCTTTCATTTTTGTTTTCTTTATGGTGATGCAGGTGACCAAACCTGGAGCTTTTGGGCATGCCAGGCTAGCACTTCACTACTGAGCTACACTGCCATCTCATTTTATAAGGTTTTTAATAGAGAGTCAGGATTGGTAGTATAGTACCTGTTATTTTGAGGCATGAATTAAATGTGGCTTTGTTTCTTAAATTTGGCTTTCTTAAGTGTTTAGTAATACTTCATAAATAAAGCTTATGTAATTAAACAGGATAATATATTTACAAAATTATTTTAGATGCAAGTGTTTTGCCTATATATATATATATATATATACATACATACACCAGCTGAGAACTGAAACTGAGTCTTCTTCAAGAGCACTAAGTGCGTTTAACCAGTGAACTATCTCTCCAAGCCAAATAAAGACTAAAGAAAAAATGGACATAATTGTGTCTCTTAAGATAAATGTTACTTGGTTCAAGTGCAACACATACAGTTTTGTGGATAAATAAATCCAGGAGCTAAAAAAAAATTTTAAATACCTGTGTTATCCAGATTTTATTGTATCAATTAATTGAAATATGAGTCCTTGGGTAGAATTTGGAATCCTAGATTGCATAGAGAATCAGAATTATTAAGTTAAATGACTTATCTATAACATGTTAACACGATATTTATTCATAGTTCTTTTTCAAAATGAAGCATTAGGTCTTAAGAGCTGGGGGCTGGATAGATGGCTCAGTGGTTTAGGTCATGTACTTTGAGGTAGAGCACTTGATTTGGTTTTCAGCTTACAGCCATCTGTAATTTCTCTTCTGGCTTCTGTAGGCATCTGTACTTACGTGCACCCACACAGACACACAAACATGCACAGTAAAAAAGAAAACAACTGTTAAAGAGCCCTCTCAGAACTAGTTGCCTTGAAAATAGTTTTATATACCTCTTGAGATGTTGTGACAAATCAGGAAGAAAAAAGACAGTGTTAATTCTTAGGAATGTAAAATCATACATTGTCCTTAGTTTGATTTACTGATTGGCACAGATAAAAATGGTTCTCCCAGATGAGCTTCTCTAATGGAATATAGCTTTCAGTTACTAAAATTCAGTATCCTGTCAAGTTTCCACACCCCTTCTGTAGAAAATAGTCTAGTGTGCTTCTCTCATCTTCCTTGAATTTCAGTTTCGAATTGCAGTTACCTATATTTTCAGAATGGGCAGGAAAATTCATTTATGATAATCTTGATAATTACATAGCGCTGAAATTTAACTCAGGGCCTTGCATATTGGTAACATGCTTTCCACTGACTTCTGCCTCTAAGCCAGTCTTGATATGATTATTATTATTTTGAATTCTATTACATTAAAATTTTCATTTCGTGTGCTTGTGTGAGTTGTGTATCTTAGGAAGCATGGGAAGACCAAAGGACAACTTGTAGGAGTCAGTTCTCTCCATCTAGTGTGTGGATCCTAGGAATTAACTAAGGTCGTCAGACCTGGCAGCAGGCACCTTAACTACTGAGCCATCTTGCTCTAATATGGTTGTGTCAGTGGCAGTTCTTTGTTTTTGTCAGTCTTGAAAATTTAAGTGTTATGACAGTGTACTGGTTCCATGGAGATTATCTAAAGTCAGATTACATTACTGTTAATTGAGCATGCAGTACAAGCACATACAAACATGCATCAAAGCAAGCACGGATTTTGAATATAAACATTTTAAATGAAATAATGGAATTGGTTTAGTATATGTTTATTATGACATTTGTTCTTGTTAATGGTATCTTTGTGCATGCTCGTTATAATTTCAAATACCACAAATAAGAAATTTATTTACATTTTCTTTCTGAAAAACTAAAGGGCCTGCCTAATGAGTATGAATATTGCTGTTAAATTTCTGTTGTCCACTTTATGTATGCTTGTATGATTATAGTTCCCTGCCATTGAACACACTTTCAGATCACTATTAGATGTGTATAGTCAGTGTATACAAAGTAAAATTTAAAAATTTAAGGGGCTGGAAGGATGTCTCAGTGGTCAAGCATTTGTTTTGTAAGTATAGAACCTGAGTTTGATTCCTGTACTCAGGTTAAAAGGCAGTATGTTGTGTTCTTGGAACTCCAGGGCTGGGGAGGCTGAGCAGGAGGATCCCTGGGGCTCACTGATTAGCCAGGTTAGCCTAATTGGTGAGCTCTAGGCCAGGAAGAGAGCCTGTCTCATAGGAAGTGGATGGCATTCCTAAGGATCATACCTGAGGTTGTCATCTGGCTGCCACATGTGCATTTGCACCTGGGCACACATGCATATGCGTGCACGCACACATACACACAGACACACACACACACACAGACTTTTTTTAAGTGTCCAAACAAGATCATTTAAATTACCTGGTTTTGAAAGAAGCGGGAAAAACCCAAACAAATACAATTACAACAGAAAAAGATTGATTGCAAACTAAATTGTAAGTAATTACTTTTTTACTTATTTGGATCGTCTCACCTTTTCCTTTACAGTAGTACAGATTGAAATTGACTCAGCATTGCTCAGACTCATAGTATCGTTGGTTGTATTGGTTCATGCCTACAACCACAGGCATTTAGGAAGCTGAGACAGAAGAACTACAAGTTTGAGGCTAGTCAGGGCTACATGTGGAGACCCTAGTGCCAAAAATAAGGAAACATGCATACACATGTGCATGTGTCTGTGCACACAAACACATTATGCAGGAAATTTTCTCATGTTTAATTTGGCTGATCAGCTCAATAAATTAACTGTTTTTATTGCATTGTTAAAGTAAAATTCTAAATAATATGTTATTAAAATAAGTGTAATTAAAATAGAACGGATTAAAATTAAGGCTTTCTAAAAATACTTTTGAATATAGAAGGCTATAAGTGAAATTCAGTTTTGGTCTCCTTTACAGGAATAGCTATTCACAGTCAGACAGAACCACTTACACGTTTTGCAGTATCTTCCGAGGAAGTCAGAATCTGAGCCAGCATGAAGATTGAATCTTGTCTTTGGTCTGATTTTCCTTTATTGTAACCATGTGCAAGGTGGAGGTTATAGCATGGAAACTAAAATCTTAGTAAGTGTGATTTTTTTTTTTTTTTAATTTTAGCTATCCAATAGTATCCTTTCTATGGTGAAGTCCTCTTAGCAAAGGTCACCGTGTATGTGGGGTGTAGATTTAATAGGCAGGAACAGAATACAGTTATAAAGTGATTTGGCTTCCCAGGTTTAGAAAGGAGAAATACCCATCACTCTGCCTAGGAACCTTTTCTCTTTTCCTGGTTAAAATAGGTCATGGGGAGGTACGAAATTTAGAACAGATTGAAAAATTGAGAGGTTGTTTAGTGTTCTAATTTAAGTCATTAAAATATTAAGTTTGCCATATAAACTGCTTCACTTATGAATTAGTTGTCATTAAATAGTAAAGTCTTCATTATTGTGTAGTGTTAGTAAATCCACTGTAGAGCCCTGGGAATATTTGTTGTCTTATTTGTCTCTCATTATGTAGCCCAAGCTAGCTTCAATCTCAAGATCCTCCTGCTTCAGCCTCCTAGGTGCTAGGATTATACGCATATTTCAGCCCTCCCAGCTTCTAGGACTTCTTAGATAGCAAGTATGTTTTTAATATAAATAAAAATTTTAGTGTATATTAATTTTTTAGATATCCAATATAAATGTTTAGAAATAGATTGGCATGATTATGCTAATAGTTTTCTTAGAGATGGTCTGTCCATTTGAATTTTGTGAGAATATAAGTAATGTAGATTTTCTTTAATATTCCAAATGTAATTAGATTTTGAGAATACAGAATATCAGAACTATTTTTTAGTTTATCAGCTTATTTTGTTAATTGTGATTAGTGCTTGTTAGCATCTTTCTTTTCTATCTGTGCTAATTCAAAACAGTGAATAGCTAGCACTTTCAAGCTATTTTCCTCCCTTAGCAAGGATAATTAGGAAGGACTTTGATCTTCTGAATTCATGGACTAGACATACTGCAAATTAGCACAATCTATATTGTTTGCAATTTGTAAGTGGTTATATGTTTAAGGTTCTATTTGGTTTGAGTTTTTTTTTCTTGCCTGCAATTCTTTTTAACTTTTCCTAAACTAATGGTGACAGCTGAGCTGAAATTGAGTAATTTCTATTAGTGACTCACCTATTTTTATCTTCTTTCCCTGTAGAAAGAATCTGTATTCATCTTCTTTTATCACTTTTCAGCAGTCCAAAGTAAACTTTCATTAAACCCTGAAGTCTAAGAGCTTTTTTTGGGAATTTGTTTACTATTTTTGGAAACCCCAAAAGTAGAATAATCCAATAAGAAATTTACAAGTGTCTTTTAAGAAATATATATTTTCTAAGTTGAAGGGTATTTTTTATTTCGGGGGCATATTTTCAGAGATGGAATTATGTAGCTATTATTTTAATAACATTGTCCTAATTATTTTTAGCTTCCTGCCTGACATAACTCACTTCAAGAAGTACACAATGTCAGAACATGGGATTAAGTGGGCCTGTGAATATTGTACCTATGAAAACTGGCCATCTGCAATCAAGTGTACTATGTGTCGTGCCCAGAGACCCAGTGGAACAATTATTACAGAAGATCCATTTAAAAGTGGTTCAAGTGATGTTGGTAGAGATTGGGATCCTTCCAGTACTGAAGGTGGAAGTAGTCCTTTGATATGTCCAGACTCTAGTGCAAGACCAAGGGTTAAGTCTTCATACAGCATGGAAAATGCAAATAAATGGTCGTGCCACATGTGTACATATTTGAACTGGCCAAGAGCAATCAGATGTACCCAGTGCTTATCCCAGCGTAGGACCAGGAGTCCCACAGAATCTCCTCAATCCTCAGGATCTGGTTCAAGACCAGTTGCTTTTTCTGTTGATCCTTGTGAAGAATACAATGATAGAAATAAACTGAACACAAGGACCCAGCATTGGACTTGTTCTGTTTGCACATACGAAAATTGGGCTAAGGCTAAAAAATGTGTTGTTTGTGATCATCCCAGACCTAATAACATTGAAGCAATAGAGTTGGCAGAAACTGAAGAGGCTTCTTCAATAATAAATGAGCAAGACAGAGCTCGTTGGAGGGGAGGCTGCAGTAGTGGTAATAGCCAGAGAAGATCACCTCCAACTACAAAACGGGACTCTGAAGTGAAAATGGATTTTCAGAGGATCGAATTGGCTGGTGCTGTTGGTACCAAGGAGGAACTCGAAGTGGACTTTAAAAAACTAAAGCAGATTAAAAATAGGATGAAAAAGACTGATTGGCTCTTCCTCAATGCCTGTGTGGGTAAGTTTCTGGGTTTTTTGGTTTTTTGTTTGTTTGTTTTTGTTCATATGTTTGTTTTTGGTTTTGGCCTTATTTTGAATATGATAGCAAAAGGCATTGAAAATGGCTTGAAAAATAAAAAGAGGGTCAGTATTACTTTGCATTTGACGTATTTGGTGTGATAGTTCATGTATACATGCATACAGTTTTGTATTTGTCACCTTGTCTGCCTTGTACCAAAGTGTCCACATTTACTTGTTTCTGTACATGCTTATCAACTTGAGAGAAAGCTTTTAAGTTAGAGAGACTGCTAACACATTTGTGAGAAAGTATATACTTGGAGTTTGAAATTGTTTCTCTTATTGTAACAAAATGTGAAAGAGGAACACCAGCTGCTGTTTCTGAATGTTTGTAAACAGTGTGAGCATCTTGTGATGATAGAGGCTTTAGTCAGAAGTTAAAAATATCATAAAAATGTGTGGCTCCAAGAAGTTGAACGAACATAATATTGACCTTGAAAATGCTGATGTTAACTTACTATGAATGTCATGTAGTAAATATTTATACACTTGGTAGAACTGATTTCACATAGTCAGCTGATTCCATAGTTCAGATTATGATTTATGGGTATTGTGTTTTTAGTGCTTTCACAAAGAAACATATAATGTTGGGCCTGGCTGTTTGTTTAGAGATGTTAAAGGACAGAGACATGTCAGAGGAGGTTTTTCTCCAGCTACTAGCTTGATGAGTTAATAACTTGTACTATAAATCATAAAAGCTGTTTTGTTTTGAGACAGGGGCTTTCTACACAGCCTTGGTTGTCCTGGAACTCATCATATAGACCAAGCTGGTCTTGAACTCACAAAATCCTCCCAGCAGAAGGTGTTCACTTGATTTTAAAAGTCTCCCCTCCCATCAGTAGATTAGGTGTTTGAATTTTATTTAAACTATTTCTATGGGCTGCTTACTTTGACGTTCACTTTTGTTTAGAAATATTTGAGTGATTTGTAAGGTTAAAGTTGGTGTGCGACAGTAGCTAACCTCTGTTCCCCATGTGATTTATCCTTTTGGATAAATTTATCCTTTTCCCCATGAGTGTAGAAGATGTAGATGTAGTACTCAAGAAACCTGAAGTTTCTCTGGACTAGAGACATGACCCAGCACCAGAGCACTTGCTGCTCTTCTGGAGGACCTGAGTTTGGCTCTCAGCACCCATATCAGATGGCTTACAACCATCCATAACTCCAGCTTTAGGGGATCTAATGCTTCTGACTTTCATGGGCACCTGTACCCTGGTGTACATAGCCACATGTACACGCACATCTACATATAATTTAAAATAATAAAAATAAATCTTAAAAACAAAAGAAATCTGAAGTTTTAGACTTTTATTTTTTAATTTCATGTGTTTGGTTGTTTTGCCTGCATATATGTCTGTGTATCACATGTGCAGTCTCATGCACAGGCCAGAAGGGCAATGAATTCCCTGGAGTTAAGGAGGATTGGGAACTGCATTGTGAGTGCTGGGAATTGAACTGTGATCCTCTGGAGAGCAGCCTCTTAACCCATCTTTTCAGCTTGAAATCTGAGGTGGGTTTTGTTTGTTTGTTTGTTTGGTTCTTTTTGTTTTTAATTTATAATGTCAAGAAGTCTGTCCTAGCAGTTTGAAGCTTAGTCCTAGCTTCTGGAGTTTAGTCATAGTAGCACTTGGCAGTGGTTCCAATTTTCTCCCCCTTTGAGTCATGAACCATATTCTGTTGACTTGTCTCATTTTACCCCTTTTCTGGGGGGAGGGTTTCTTTACTACTATTTTCCCACTGGGGTTAGATTTCTATATTTAGGATATAACATTATGCATTCATAATGTTATGTATACAGTTGTCTTTGCCTAGCCTTAAAACATTTTTGCCACCTAAAAGAAACTTTGACCTATTAGGCAGTTAATGCCTCTTTCCCTCCACCCCCATCTCATTAATCTGTTTTCTGTTAAAATATCACAAAAATGTGGCTCCAAGAAGTCGAATTAGCATAATATTGACCTTCAGAACATGTCATTCATATTAATAAATTATATAACCTTTTGTGGTAACTGTGATTTCTTAATTATTTGTATGCCTTTGTAACACTTAAAATCACATTTGCAGTGGTAGTGTGCTCTCTATATTTTAATCACATGGTTAAAATACAAATAGTATACATAAGTTTACAGATGGGATAAACTGACTTCTTTACACTTTTGGTAGGGTATAGAATTCTTTTAGGAATCAAGGGTTTTGTCAGACGATCCTAGGATAAGAAATGCTTTAAATTTGTATTTTCCTCTGGAAGTACCAGGTAGACCAGTCAGCATATTTGTCTTTATGGCTGCTAGTATTTCATATCTTTATGACTATTCTCTCTTCTTTATACTACCTTTTATTTCATTTTGCGTATTCTTAATTCTTTTGAATTCCCATTCTGATTTCATGTTTCAATGTTTGGCCAGTCTTGATTCATGTACAGGTTCCTTTGTTCATAGAGTGTAGTTTTGGTCCTTGTTTGTGGCTCTTGGTAAGTTGGATTCTATCTTTGCCATTAGCTGAATAATGTTGTTAACCATAACGTCAAAAGTGGACTTGTGTCTGTTGGGTAGTCCTATCCTGATGTGTAAATATCATTCCACTGTGTTAATTTTAAAAAATGTGTTTTTATATTACATTAGATTAATTAAAAAGACAGAAGCACCTGAACAGTAAGGCTGATAGAAAGGTGGCATGTACTGAAAAGGAATACCCACCCTTTGCCTGTGTTACATTTCCCAGATTTTATTAGATGTGGGGACATTATGACTTATTAATACTATGCATCTAAAATCATCTACATGCTGGGCATGGTGACACAACCTTTCATTCCGGCAGTCAGGCCAAGGCAGCTGAATTTTTGTGATGAGCTCCAGGCCAGCTAGAACTACACAGTAAGACCTTGTCTCCAAAAATACGGTGTGTGTGTGTGTGTGTGTGTGTGTGTGTGTGAGTGAGAGAGAGAGAGAGAGAGAGATCTCTGAGAGAGAGAGAGAGAGAGAGAGAGAGAGAGAGAGAAAAGCAGGGATACTGAACATAAACTTGTATCCTGAATGAAATAAATGAGTGAAATATTCTCACTTTAAATTGGAAAAAATTCTCATGACTAGACCATCTTGGAAGTTGATATAAGACTGAGGAAGGTTGACTTATTGAGAAAGCATTATCAGTGTTGAGCAAACAAGTGTCTGTGGTTATTAGATGTAAATGTCACATAAGTCATGTTATGATGTGAGATGGCAGTGTCCAAATGTGCTGTCCAAGGGTTACCTGGAGATGGGAACTAGGATGGTAAAAGCAAAGTTCTCTTGTCTTCCCTGTTAGATAGCATGTAGCTGGAATACCTAATAGAGCAGAACACCTAATTAATAACACAGCTTTTGTTTTGGAGCAGTATTGAAACAGTTACTGATGAAATTGTACTCCAATGAAATTGTACTCCAGTTTGTGACTCATGTTGAAAGACACAAGGCTTCATATAGTTAAATCAATACTTTTTTTTTTTTTTTTTTTGGGTACTTGAGGTCAGTTTATTAAAGGGTATACATTTATTTTAATGTTGAATAATAACCTCCCCACCCTTGAAAGAATTACTAAAGTATACCCTTACTGTCCCAATATTGAATATCAAGAGGCTAATGAAAAAAACTAATAGTAAGTAATTAGGGTGTACTTTTTTTCACGTTTATTTGTCTTGTTTTTGAGTTTCTGTAAGGATTGGAAGCCAATAAACACTTGGAATCTAGAAGGCTCCTATCAAGATCATTACAGGTTTATGTAATAAAACCTGTAACTAGTTCATTTGTTCTTTCTTCTTTTCCTCCTCCTCTTTCTGTTGTTCTTTTTCTCCTTCTTCTTCTACAGGGTCTTTCTACATAGTCCTGGTTGTGTTGAAATTCACTATGTAAACCAGGTTAGCCACAAACTTAAGAGAGATCCGCCTGCCTCTGCCTCCTGAGTGTTGGGATTAAAGGCGGGCACTGTCAGTCCTGGCTTCTGTAACTTGCTTTGATTAAAAAAAAAAAATTATCTTTTAAAATTTAAAATGTTCATGGTCTTCTTAAAGTTGCACAAATATGACTGGAAAGTTTTTTGGAGGGGTGGGGCCCTTGCATCACTGTTCCACAGAAAAGGCAAAGCTTTTCAACAGCTGAAAATCGACACAAAGGCAAATCCTCTATGCACCAGTGAAGCTCTCCTTCCTCCCCTTTTCTCCAACACTCCTTCCTTCCTTGACTTTCCTTCCCTTCATCTCTTCTTCTGTCCTTCCTTAGTGAGTATCTTAAAACTTGCATTTGAATAAAGCCATTTTCTTTGATTTTTTCATGACTGATAGGGGCATATTAGGTTTATGAAGTTTTTTTTTTTTTTCATATTTTATTTACATTTCAAATGTTTCCCCCTTTCCAGATCTCCCCTTTGGAACCTCCCCATTCCCTCCGCCCTCCCCCTGCCTCTATGGGGATATTCTCCAACCCACCTCCCCACCCCACCCCCCACCCACTCTCGTCTTCCCTCCTTGATATTCTCCTAAACTGGGGGATATAACACCCTCAGGCCCAAGGGCCTCTCCTCCCCCTGACGGGTAACAAGACCCTCCTCTGCAGTCTTTGTGGCCAGCACTATGGGTCCCTCCATGTGTATTCTTTAGTTGGTGGATCAGTCTCCAGAAGTATGGGGGGTCAAGCCAGTTGCCAGTGTTGCTACCTCCCTGGGGCTGCACACTCCCTCAGCTCCTTCAGTCCTTTCTCCAAGCCCTCCATCTGGGACCTCGTACTCAGTACTACTGTTCCTGCGAAGTGACTCTTGGGTATTTCAAACTTTTAGGCTAATAACCACTTAACAGTGAGTACATACCATGTTCATTCTTTTGTGACTGTGTTACCTGGCTCAGAGTGATGTTTTCAAGATCCATTCATTTGTCTACGAATTTCATGAAGTCATTGTTTTTAATAGCTGAGTAGTATTCCATTGTGTAAATGTACCACATTTTCTGTATCCATTCCTCTGTGGAGGGACATCTGTGTTGTTTCCAGCTTCTGGCTATTATAAATATGGCTGCTAAGGACATAGTGGAACATGTGTCTTTATTACATGTTGGAGCATCTTCTGGGTATATGCCCAGGAGTGGAATAGCTGGGTCCTCAG
>JADRCH010000113.1:0-35786 GCA_019843965.1 Rhynchomys soricoides
AAGAAGAAGAAGAAGAAGAAGAAGAAGAAGAAGAAGAAGAAGAAGAAAGAAGAAAGTCTAGTTTTATATTTTGTATTGAGACAGGGTTTCATTGTGTAGACCTGGCTGGGCTTGAATCAACAGATTCACCTGCCTCTGCTTCCTGAGTGGTGGGATTAAAGGGGTGCTCCATCACACCCTGCGAAAGTCTAGTTTTATTGTTTCTTTGAGACAACATCTCACAGTGTAGCCCAGGCTGGCCTCAAACTTCTGATCCATTTCCTGAGTGTTGGCATTACAGAAGTGTGCAACCAAATCTGGCTGAAGTCTAGATTTTTGTTGTTGTTTTTGGGGGGGTTGCGGGGGTGGAAAGGTGGGGGTGATATGGTGCTGACTTTACTGGGTTAGCCTTAACTGGCTGGAGGAGACCAGCAGCTGCTCCTTGGCCACTTGACTTCCATAGTCTCCACCATTAATAAGCATGCGCCTGCCCAGCTAGAATTCCCATAGAAGTCCCTGCCAGCTCCCATGAGCTCTAGTAGGCTGGATGGTCAGAGCAGGGGTCTCTGATAGTTTTTTTTTTTTTTTTTTCTGTTGACTGTGGACCTCAGCTCTCCTGCTGCCTCCCCGTGAGACGCAGGGAGCCTTCATTGCTCAGTCCTCCAGCCTTGAACTCACAGCTTGCTTTCTTCTCTCAGCTCCAGCGATTTAAGCGTTCCCTCTCCCTCAAAACCATCCTTCGAAGTAAGAGTGTGGAGAACTTCTTTCTTCGCTCAGGCTCTGAGCTGAAGTGCCCAACAGAGGTGCTGCTGACACCGCCAACCCCACTGCCTCCTCCTTCTCCACCACCTGCATCCACAGACAGGGGTCTACCCTCCACAACACCTTCCCCGTGCCCGGTCCCTCGCCCCTTGGCACCACTCAAGCCAGTGAGGCTGCACAGCTTCCAGGAACATGTCCTTAAGAGAGCCAGCCCTTGCGAGCTGTGTCACCAGCTCATTGTGGGTAGGTACCTACCTGGGCACTGTGGCAGGCTGGTGGGCATCTGGGAATAAGCCATGGAACTGTCTGACATTGGAGTATCGTAATGCAGGGTCGCACTTCTGACTGTGTTTCTCTCCCTGGGAAGACAAATGAGTGTTGGATGGGGGCTGGGCTTCGGCTCACAGCTAGAGCACTTGCCTAGCATGTATTCATCCTTGGATTCTGTATTGCCAACTCTGGGAAAGAACAACAGAGTCATGAGTGGTGGCGGTACCCACTGTTGCTCCAAGCTCACATGTTGGCTTTGCTGCCACTGATGACATCTTCACTGTAGGAGGGAGAGGTGCCAGGCCCTGAAGCCCAGCACAAAACTATTAAGCATCTGCTGCCTTTCCTCCTTGGCTCTCTCCAAGCTGCTGCTTCTTCTTCTCCTTCTCCTTCTCCTTCTCCTTCTCCTTCTCCTCCTCCTCCCCTCCCCTCCTCCTCTTCCCCCCTCCCCTCCCCCTCTCCATCCGCCTCTTCCTCCTCCTCTTCTTTTTTGGTTTTCTGAGACACAATTTCTCTGTGTACCCCTGGGTGTCCTGGAACTCACTCTGTAGACCAGACTGGCCTCAGACTCAGGCGTGCACCACCACCACTGCTACCACCGGGCCCTTAGCCAGGCCTTTTGTTGTTCCTTGTCTATAGGAGTGTCCTTTCTTGGACATTTCCTCTCGTTGAACCCACAATCTCTTCTAGGAAACTCCAAGCAGGGCTTGCGATGTAAGACATGCAAAGTCAGCGTTCACCTCTGGTGCTCTGAGGAGATCTCCCACCAGCAATGCCCGGGCAAGACAGTGAGTGAGCGATGTCATGTGGTAGAATGGCTGAATGGAGGAAGCTCAAGGCTGGCTCCTCCTGTGGGGTGGCACCGGGCTTGGGCAGGGCCAAGCCCTCCATAGGTCATTATGTCTCTGTTTTCTCTCTGCCTCCTTTCCCTCAGTCCACATCTTTTCGACGCAACTTCAGCTCCCCACTCCTGGTGCATGAGCCGCCACCAGCCTGTGCTGCGAGCAAAGAGTCCCCACCTACCGGTAAGTGACCCACACTCTAGGACCCCTGTTCTCAGAGGTCCTGTAAGAAATCCACACCACTCTCAGTCCCATACCTGAGTCACACAGGCACTGCCGGATCCTGGCACTCCCTACTCCGCTTCCCTGGATACTTTTACCCTGAATGCAGGCTCCATTTATTGACTTTTCCATTCATCTCCCAAACAGCAATTTAGTGAGCACCTACTTAGTTTGAGGCACTGGGCCAGACACTGAGACACCACTGAAGGAGATGAGACTGAGTTGGGTGTGGTGTTCCACACCAGGCATCCCAACATTCAGAAGGCAGAGGAAGGAGGATGAGTTCAAAGCCACCATTGCTACATAGAGTCTAGAGCTCTATCAGACACTGTCTTAAACACCAAATACTAATAACACATAAATGGAGCTGGTTTGGGTTAGGGTTAAGTTAGCTCAGCAAGTAAACCCATTGCCACCAAACCTGGTGACCTGAGTTCTATTCCTGGGACCCACGTGATGGAGCTTCAAGGTGAATCCAGCTTGGCAGCTGGGTGCCAGGCATTGAAGGTAAATGCTCTTCAGGGACCAGCAGGAAGGTGGACCCAGTTTATGAGACCCTGCGCTATGGCACCTCCCTGGCACTGATGAACCGATCCAGCTTCAGCAGCACGTCTGAGTCCCCCACACGGAGCCTGGTATGCTGGGCACAGATGGGGAGGCCTAGGGGAGGGTACCGGAGCATGACTGTGGGCCGAGGCTGAACCTCCTCCTGTTTCTCCCCAGAGTGAGCGTGATGAGCTAACAGAAGATGGGGAAGGCAGCATCCGCAGCTCAGAAGAGGGGCCTGGTGACAGTGGTAAGCCAGGGTGAGAAGGCCCCAGGGATAGGAAGAGGATGGGGAAGGTATTTCTTGAAGCTTCACATTTTGGCCTGACCTTGATGTTTCCAGTATTCACAGCCCCAGCAGAGAGTGAAGGCTCAGGACCAGAGGAGAAGAGCCCTGGACAACAGGTATGCCTGGGGTTAGCTTGGAACCCACAGGCCAGGGTGGGAAGGAATGTCATTTCTTGTCATCGATCAATATGTACATAACAACACATTACATAGGGCACTGACTGACTGCTTCCTCCCTCTTGTGTCCTCAGGCCCCAGAGAGAGGCCACAGTCAAGAAAGGAGCCATGGTTGGGATTTAGCTCAGTAGTAGAGCACTTGCGCAGCAAGCGCAAGACCCTGGGTTCGATCCTCAGCTCTGGGGGTTTGTGGGAGCGAACAAGAAAGAAGCCATGAAGACTAGGAGGGGTCTCCACTGTCTATCACCCACCCCTGCTCTCCCAAGGGAAGGCCATTCTTGAATACAGCAGACCGAGGGTGTCTTCCCTCTCTGGATCAGTCCTCTCCCCACCCAGGGTTGGGGGGGATACACATTAGGCCCTATTACTTACCAGAAATTCACTCTATCCTACCTCACAGACCCTGGGGTAGGCATGCACATTCACAGCAAGTGGACAGTGGGTGGAACAAGGAGATGACCCACCATCACTGACCCAGACCTTTCCTACAGCCCCCAAAGCTGCCCCTACGGAAGGACGTTGGGCCCATGTACTCCTATGTGGCCCTCTACAAGTTCCTGCCTCAGGAGAACAATGACCTGGCTCTGCAGTAAGTCCTTTCTGAAGTCCTAACCCCCCCCACAGCCCTCCTCCCCCGTTCCTGCCTAACCCCCACTGACCTCAGAATGCAGGGTGATTCTGTACTCAGAGGAGCTGCCCGGATTGGTGTAGTGTCCTGCCTCCTGTCCAATTCTGGACTGACTCAGGGAGCCTGAATTCAGGGTCTCAGTGGCCTCTAAGGGCACTGAAAATCCTTGTCCACTTGAGAGGGGAGTGCAGGGCACCTGGGTACTCACATGCTGCCCCAGCTTTCTCTTTCCCAGGCCTGGAGATCGGATCATGCTGGTGGATGACTCTAACGAAGACTGGTGGAAGGTAACATGGCAGGATAGGGTCTGGGGCCGGGGTGGGGGTTGGGGGTTTGGGGGGAGTGATCCTTGGGTCTTGCTTTCAGTTTCCCTCCCCCTCTATCAACCCCCCCCTTTGCTTTCCAAGGCCAGAGGCCACACCCAGCTAGGGGCTGGAATAATGACAGCCCAAGGTTTGGAGGACGATAGTCCTGGCTCTGAGTAGGAACTGGGTCTAGAGAAAGAGTGGGAGTAAGCTGATGCTCATGCTCACTGACACCCTCATCCCCAGGGCAAGATTGGCGACCGGGTTGGCTTCTTCCCAGCCAATTTTGTGCAGCGGGTGAGGCCAGGAGAGAATGTTTGGCGATGCTGTCAGCCCTTCTCTGGAAACAAGGAGCAGGGTTACATGAGCCTCAAGGAGAACCAGGTGGGTGCCAGGGCCCTGCTGGGCATGTACTGAGGGGTCAAGTGCCCCCAGGAGGATCTGAAGGGTACAAGCGAGGGAGCAAGCAGGTTCGAAGGGAAGACATTAGAGCTGAGAAAGTCTATAGACTATAGCTGGGGGCGCTGATGGTCTGCTTGCTCTGGGTTCCATCCCCAGCAGCAAATAAACTGGACATGGTGGCACATACCTGTAACCTAGCTAAGGCAGGGGGATTGTCTTGGCTCTAAGACTATATAGCAGCTAGGCGGTGGTGGTATACACCTGGGAGGCTAAAGTAGAAGGATTTCTGTAAGTTTGAGGTCAACCTGGTCCACAGAGGGAGTTCCAGGACAGCCAGGGCTACACAGAGAAACCCTGTCTTGAAGAAACAAACAAACAAACAAACAACAGAAAATAAAGGCTGTATAGCAAGTGTCAGGGCTCTATAGTGAGACCCCATCTCTGAAAGACAAAAGCAAAGGAACAAAGGGATCGGGTGGTAGGTCCTCCCTGGGGACTTGAGCTGGTAAACAATTGATGTCAGCGGCAGCTGGAATAAAGCAGAACACTGAATTATGAATTCACAGACTTGGCTATTTTCGTTGTTTGTTTTTAATTTATCTTTTAAGTGTAGGGGTGTTTTGTCTGCATGCATTTCTGTTCTTTGTGTGTGTGCCTGGTGCCCACAGAAGCCAGAAGAGGTTGTTGAATTCCTCTGAGACTTGAGTCACAGATAGCTGTGACCTGCTGTGTGGGTGGAATTGAACCCAGGTCCTCTGGAAGGGCAGTCAGTGCAGCTCTTCACCCAGTGGTCCTCAACCTTCCTAACACTGAGACCCTTTAATACAGTTCTTCATGTGAACCCTAACTATAAGATTATTTCATTGCTATGTCATAACTGTAATTTTGCTACTGTTAAGAATTGTAATGTAGCCGGGCAGTGGTGGCGCATCCCAGCACTCAGAAGGTAGAGGCAGGTGGATCTCGATGAGTTCAAGGCCAGCCTGATCTATAAAGTGAGTCCAGAACAGTCAGGGCTACCCAGTCTAGAAGAACAAAACAAAACCACCACCACCACCACCACCATAACAACAACAACAAAACCAGAGAGAGAGAGAGAGAGAATCTGATGTGCAGAAATCTGATATTTGACCCACATGTTGAGAACCACTGTGACTTAAGCATTGATTTATCTCTCCACCCCTGCTTTTTGTTTTTATTAGACAGTATTTTACTATGTAGCCCTAACCTTGGCTGGCCTGGAACTCACATACCAGCTCTATGTAGGCCAGCTGGCCTTGAACTCACATACATCTGCCCACCTCTGCTTGTTTTTATTAGGCTGTTTTATATGTAGTTCTAACCCTGGGTGGCCTAGAACTCACTATATAGGCCAGGCTGACCTTACTAGACATCTGCCCACCTTTGCCTCTGGAGTATTAGGACTTAGTGTGCCCCTGGCTAGTTTAAGCACTAACTATGCCCTCTGGCTTGCTGGTCACCTCAGGCTAGCCCTTTCCTCTCTGCCACGTCTTCTGTGACATGGGATCAGGACTGGACGTTGGTTTAACTGATCACCACGTTCAGCTCTGATGCTGATGTGCAGCTTGCTTGCTATCCCCTGGGTCCTGGTTTTGTTGCTGATCCCTCGTAGGATCTGCTTGCATCAGCTCTATCCGCAGGAGTTATGCTAGCCCCGCCCTCCTCTGGGGCGTGTCCTTTGGAGTCCTGAACAGTACTCATTCCCGGTCTCTGTTTCCACTCAGATCTGCGTAGGCGTGAGCAGAAGCAAGGACAGTGATGGCTTCATCCGCGTCAGCAGTGGCAAGAAGCGGGGTTTGGTGCCAGCCGACTCCTTGGCAGAGATTTGACAGAAACCGAGAGAACCCAGATGCTACCCCTGCCCATGCCTGGCTCTTGCTTCTGGCCTGAGAAGGAAGCGGGCATTCTGGCCACACACTTCCTCTCCCTGTCTCTCTCCTAAGCGTCGCCCGCCCCCACTTAGGAGCCTTCTGCACTGAGGAAGGTTTTATTTCTTGGGTGGGGTATCCTGAATGGGGTGATCTTCTGGGGCTTGGGGAAGGGAGTCAAAAATGGGAAGAAATGAGGAAGCTACAGGTAGGTCCACCCAGAGCCCAAGTACCACCTAGTCGGGTTGCCATAGTGAGGCCCACCCTAGGGAGTCGCCTGCTGTCTTCCAGAGACTACCTGCCCATACTGCCTTTGCATGCCTGACTCCTCACTGCCCACAGCCTTTGCTTGGGTCTGTGTATCCACCTCTTTGCAAGTGGGGGCCTTGAGAGAGGACCTGTTGGTGTTCCTCAGCCCTCCCCTCTGGCTTGAGAAGACACTGAGGACTATGGGAGAACCCTAAGTTCACCACCTGTCACCCCTTCAATTCTCAGGAAAGTTCAGGAATCTTTCCAATTACTTGAAACCTGAGCGATAGAGCAGGGTCAGGGCTGAGGGCTGGAAGGGATGTAACACGTTAGGAGTCTGTTCCATTCAGGACAGTCCCCACAGAACCAGCTCATTCTCCTTTGTCTACGAGAAACTGGTGTCCAAGAGCAGCCTGGACAAAGACCCAGTTGAGAACAAGACACTGGCCCCTGCTTGGTCAAAACATTTCACTGTTAGGACTCCGGAAATGCCTATCACCAGAAGCAGACAGCTAGGGAGTCTGAGATTGTGAGGTCTGGTTTCTCTAAAAGCCCTGCCCTCAGATAGACCAAACTTACCTTCTCACTGGGCTCAACAGGGCCCATCCCTGGGAGGAATACCTTGGGAGATTGAGGAAAGATATGGAAAGTTCTTTTTGGCCACCATCAAAGGATGGCCTAGAAGCCCTTAGCCCTCCTGGGCAGGACAAAGGACCTCTTCCTCAAAGGCTGCTTTGTTTTTTTTATTTTCCTGGTACCAGCCCCCCTCCTTCCAAGCTCAGACCCTCCTTTTGTGCCCTGATCCTGTCAGCCAATGCCACCCCCAGTTCTGGGCACAGTCATGCCTTCCATACAGTGAGAGGACACCAATTCTCTACCCAACACACCTTGCCCCACTTTTTCCCCTAAAAGGGGACCTAAGCCACACTGCCCTGTTTGCTGCCATGAGGCCCCCCCCACAGCAAAATCCCCGGGGCGGGCCCAATGCCCACTGTACATGAGGCTGCATGACGGGTCTGCGGGGGCGTTGCTGAGCCCCCAGGCCCATAATTAAATGTTTCTTGTCTCAGCTTGCTGGCTCTGTGTATCTGATTGGTATAGAGAAAGCAAGCTGGGACGGGGCGGGGTGTGTGTGTGTGTGTGTGTGTGTGTGTGTGTGTGTGTAAGGTATTGACTTCTGAGAGGAGGGGAGTCAGAGTAGGATGTGTTAGCTTAGGGACCACAAAATGACGTGGAAGGACCCGAGGAAGGCGGGAAACAAAGTCAGGCCAGGGAAGTGGGGCTGAGGTCACTTCTGGGTTCTTTATGCATTTGAATCGTGCAGGGGACAAACCCACAGTGACCTTGTTGACCCAGACCTGCAGGCTTCGGCTTCGGGGAGTCGCCTCTCCCTGCAGCCCCTAAGCCAGCCGGAGATTCAAACGTGGTGGAGGGGACAGTAGAGGACGCTGGGGCCAGGAGATGACTCAGCAGCGTCCGTCATCAGATGCCTGGCATGGGGGGAGGGGATAAGGAGGGGACGGTGGGGGGAAGGGTCGCCCACGCCCCTCTGGGGCTGCCGCCCACCTGCTCCAGCCAAGCGGCCGCCTTCCCGCGCCTGCCCGGCCGCGTCACTCACTGCTCGCGTGTCCTGAGCTATTTATAGGCGCAGGGGGGAAGCAAGCGAGCCCGAGGCTACTGCGGGAGTGCCAGGGCAGTGGTGGTGCTGCCAGACCGCAGAAGGTGGGAATCTGCCTGTCTTGACAAGTACCGGCTCCTCCCTCCACCCTCGGAGTTAGGTAGGCTCGCTGGGACCAGGCTGTGGCGCCTCCTCCTTGAGCATCCTTTGGGCTCCTTCATCCAGTGAAAGCAATGGAGATTGAGGGTGGAGAAAGAAGACAGGCCTCTTCTAGAACTCCTCGGCCTGGAACTGGGACACACACTCACACACCAATCTGAAGAGGTTTTGTGGTTTTGGTTTTTTTGTTTTGTTTTGTTTTTTGGAATGGGGTCTTGTTTTGAATCAGTAATATCCTACTTCAGCCTCCCAATTGCTGCTGGGATTGCAGGTAGAAGGCACCACACCTGCCTCTGAAGACTGTAGCTAGAATTATGTAATCCAGGCATCTACTCCTGAATTTCTTGATCCTTCAGCATCGGTGCACCTCTCTAGTAGCTGAGATTACAGTTGTGAACTGTCTGGAAGAGGAGTTCACAGTTCACGTAATTAGACACCATGTGTGGTCCACGGAGCATGTAGGAACCTCAACATGCTACTTGGTCTCCTCAATAACTCAGACCCTGCTGAACCCTTTGACAGATGAAGACACTGGGGTAGAGATGGTAAGTGGTTTATCCACTTTTTACAGGACAACCTGCCCCTTTTACGCTTAAGAAAACTGATGCCTATCAGAAACTAATGACTTGTCCGGGGTTACCAAGCAATCAGAGGCCTAGACATCTTCCTGCTCTATCCTGTGTCCCTCAGTGCCTTAAACCACCATGATAGAGGACAGCCTGAGATGCTGGGCCAGGAGCCCCAGAAATGGATGCTCCCATCTCACTAGAGACAAGTGAGAATGTTGAATTCAAGCCTTCCAAGCATACCCAGTGTCTGCCACCAGCCAGCAGCTGGCCTGGACCCCCTCCCCCAGTCTGTTTGCTACACTGCTGATCACAGCAGCTTTTTCGGGTGGCTGAGCCACTGACAGCAGGCTCCGAGCCTAGGGGCTGGGAACAGCTGGTGTCCCCACCATAGCCTCTACCCTCCTCCATGCCTGTTTTTGTGGATCTGTATCAGCCACACTACTGGCCTGGGGATGCCCAGAAATCTGCTCTAGTACCATCTCTGACTTACACGCATCCTTCTCTTCCCTTGAAGAATAAAGTAGGAGCCAGAGATGGGGAGACCTAAAAGGTCAGAGTAATAGAAGCTGGAGGTGGGGGGGCTCAGCCGGTGAGGCTCTTTGTGTGATCCCACCACCCTGGTAGCCTAGTCCCCTCTCCTCAGTCTCTTCTGTTTTAAAGAGGTTGCATAGCCCATCCTTGTCTCAGCCTCACTGGTGCCACCAGGGAGGAGGCCAAAGCCAGCATTCCTTTCCCAGCTCGTCTCCAGCTCACAGCCTATATCCGTGGCTCCGCTCTGTGGCACTGCCGTAGCAGTACTGAGTCATAGCCACCAGACTTCCATGGTATTCATAACTAGAAAATGCTGAGATTCAGCCAGGCAGTGGTGGCGCACGCCTTTAATCCCAGCACTCGGGAGGCAGAGGCAGGCGGATTTCTGAGTTCAAGGCCAGCCTGGTCTACAGAGTGAGTTCCAGGACAGCCAGGGCTACACAGAGAAACCCTGTCTCGAAAAACAAAAAAAAAAAAAAAAGAAAAAAAAAGAAAAAAGAAAATGCTGAGATTCTAGGAAGTCACTGGGGCCTCAGTTTCTTTATCTAGAAAATAAATAGGGTAGCCAGGTGATGGCACGTGCCTTTAATCCCAGCACTCAGAGATGGAAAAGGTGGATTTCTGAGTTCAGGGCCAGCCTGGTCTATGGGATAAGTTCTAGGACAACCAGGGCTACACAGAGAAACTCTGCCTTGAAAACACACACACACACACACACACACGGGGGGGGGGGGGAATGAGTTGGCTTTTTTCCAGGGTCTTTACCTGGTAGACAGTGAGCCCCTTGGAAAGATATACAGAAGTATTTGATGGGAATAGTTCTATGCTTTTGTCCTGTTTTTGCTATGGAGCCCAGCTGACCTCAAACTTGGAGCAATCAGGGTCCTGAGTGCTGGGATTTCATGTACCTCCATGCTTGGCTTGTTGCTCTGGCCCCACTCACTACCATGCTTGTCCCTCCGCACCCACCCCCACCCCCACCCCCCACCCCCCAGCTCCGTTGCTGGCTGTAGCTGTCTTCAGACACCCCAGAGGAAGGCATCAGATCTCATTACAGTTGGTTGGGAGCCATCATGTGGTTGCTGGGAATTGAACTCATGATCTTCGGAAGAGTAGCAGGTGCTCTTAACCGCTGAGCCATCTCTCCAGCCCTTTTTCTTTCTTTGCCCTGTTTCTTTCTTTTCTTTTTTCTTTCTTTTTTTTTTTTTTAAAAAAAAGAGAAGGGCACAGGGAGTCAGCTGGAGCTGCACCACCAGGAGAAACACCTTTCTTTTCTTTTCTTTCTTCCTTTCTTTCTTTTATTCATGAGTGCTCTGCTGCATGTACACCTGCATGCCAGAAGAGGGCATCGGATCCCCTTACAGATGGTTATGAGCCATCATGTGTGTTCCTGGGAATTGAACTCAGGACCTCTGCAAGAGCAGCCAGTGCTCTTAACAGCTGAGCCATCTCTCCAGCCCTATTTAGGGATTCTTTATGTTTGAAGCTCCCTGAAAATTAGACTCCCTTCATATATTTTCCTGTAAAAGTGTCAAGAGTCCATGGTAGGAGAGATGTTCCTTCCAGGCCTGGGGTGGCTGTCAGGAAAAAATGACAGTGGGATATAGTTCAGTGGCAGAGCATTGTCATGAGTGGTTTGAGACCCCTAAGAACATCTATCGCCTCCTGAATCTTTGCTTAGATTGCTTCTCTGTCACTGTGTGAAAGGGACTGAAAACAACTTGGGCGAAGACAGGGTTTACTTGGGTTACAGGTTACAGCCTATCACCAAGGGAAACCAGGGCAGGAACTCAAAGTAGAAACCTGGGGTTCAGAATGGTAGCAGAGACCAATGGAGAGTACTGTTTACTGACTGGCTCAGGTCTTAAGGCTGGGCACTGAAAACCTAGTTCTTAAAGAGCCACTGGTTCGTAGTCAGTGATGGAAGCCTGGAAATGCTGGCTCTGTCATCAATGAAGGTGGCAGCAGGCGGGTAACTTGGTGACACAAGAGATCAATCAGGCAAAGGAGTGATTGTCCTTCCAATGTGGCCCTTTTTTATCTGGACCATTTCTCAAAGGTGCCACACACCTTCAAGGGTAGGTCTTCCTAACGTCTATTATTAAGGCAATCCGAATTCTTCAGGTGAGGTTCCCTGCTGGGTTGATTCTAATTTGTGGCAAGTGGACATTAAAACCAACCATCATAGGGCTGGAGAGTTGGCTCAGAAGCTGCTCTTCCAGAGGATCCGGTTCAATCCCTAGCACCCACAAGGACGCTCACAACTATTTGTAATTCTAGTTCCAGAGGACCTGGCATCTTCATAGACATACATGTAGGCAAAACTCCACTGTACATAAAAACAAGTCCTTTAAGAAAACAAAAAAAATCATAACCTTTCAAAATAACCCAATGTCAACCAATTAAACAAAAAGCCAGAGTGAAGCCTGAGTCTACAAACCAATGGGTGAGCAGCACCATCTTCTGGCTTGGAATGGAACTGTGACTGTTTGGATCACTGCATTCCCCTTCCCTTGGGCTGGAGACAGGTCCAGGCTAAGCTGAGAGCTTGGCCAAGCCACTCTTCCTCTGGACCTTGGAAGCTTTACTATTAGTTAGAGCCCAAGGTAGCAAATGCAGGCAGCTATAATGGCCCAAACGAGTTCAGAAATGTACACGGCGACATCTGAACGTCCTGTGAGTGCTTCTGAGTCTGGCTTTGCAATCTTCTATCACCCACCTTCTCCCCTACCCAGAACTAAAGAGGAAGCAGAGCTGTGTGTGGGGTTCACTGGGCCGTGCCTCTATACACCCGCCTCCTCCACCTCATTCCTTCCCCAGCTCCCTTGAAAGGCCCTGCTACTGAGCAGTCACCCTAGTACACAGCTGACAAGGACATAGGGGGCCACAAGTTTGTTTAATGTGGACCCAACTTTCCCTGGTGATCCAAGTGTAATCAGAGCTCACAGCCAACCAGTTTCCTTCATCCTCACCAAAAGCTTGCAAAGGAGGACCTGGGAAGCAGTCTGAACTGCCTTGGCCCAGCCCATGTTCACCTGTCAGCCACAAAATGGCCGAGGCTGACCCTGCTTCATTAGATTGTGAAGACTAGAGGGTCAATGGTGCTTGACTCATAGCAATTACTAAAACCCTTACAGACAGCTAAATGGAAAAATGTTTCGTGAGATCCTAAGACAGGTTTCAAGCAGCTGAGCGCACACAGGCATACCAGACTTTGTGACTAGGACCCTTCAAACAGGCTGCTTGATAGAGAATGGATACATCATCACTTAAGCCTATGAGAAGTAGATGACCCCCTGAATTAGTCCCAATACCACCCTGAAACCAAATTCTAGGCTGACATCCCAGGCTCATGTAGTCAGCTCTGGACCTCGAATATTAAGACAAAGCAGCCAAAACTGCTAAAAAGAGGGCAATAGACAAAGGCTTGTCTTATTTTAATGACTGATCCATGTGAGGCCACAGCCAGGCCACTATGTACAGACACGAGGGAAGCTTTATTTCTTGGTCTCTTCCTCCTTGGACAGAGTCTTGATGATCTCTTCCTTCTTAGCCTGGAGGCGCTCCTCCCGGCGCTTCCGTGCTTCCTTGGTCTTTGACCTGCGAGCCTCGGCCTGGTCACTAGTGCAAGGAAAGGACAGTCAGTCTGGGCACAGATGGACAGCTGGGAAGACAGCACACGCCCAGACCTCTAAACCCTTGGAGCTGCATCAGCCCAAAGAACAGCAGCTCCTGTCTCAGACCAGTGAGGATGGACAGGAGGTAGGCATGACAGCGGCTCACAAGCATCCTTGTGTACCAACCACGTGCAGCACTGCTCTCCCAAGGTCATTCTTTTATCCCCCAACATTTTTCAAGAATTATTTTATGTGAGGACACTGTCACTGTCTTCAGACACACCAGAAGAGGGCATCAGATCCCATTACAGATGGTCATGCGCCATCATGTGGTTGCTGGGAATTGAACTCAGAACCCCGGAGCCATCTCTCCAGCCCCCCAAGATCATTCCTGAAGAAACTTACGCCAGGAGCTTCTTGCGGGCCTTGTCTGCCTTCAGCTTGTGGATGTGCTCCATGAGAATCCTCTTGTTTTTGAATACATTCCCTTTGACCTTCAGGTACAGGCTGTGATACCTGCAAGGAACAAGGACCAGAAGCTCTGGTTACTAATGAGACTCGTGGATGGCTCCTCTCCCCAAGGTCACTAAGCCTGTTACTATGGTTCCCAAAGACTTCTGGGGCAGCTCCTACACGGAACTTGCCTGGCCAAATCTTAGGCTACTGATAGCATAGGGGATATATAAGGGGTGCATAAGCGTTAGATTTAGACAGCTGCTCTACCCAAAGCCACCAAGACAGACGGACGAAAAGACAAAGCCATAAAAGTGGCAGAGGGTGGGCTTACATATGGCGGTCAATCTTCTTAGATTCCCTGTATCTCCTGAGAAGCCGGCGCAGGATCCTCATCCTTCTCATCCAGGTCACTTTCTCAGGCATCCGAGCGTTGGCAGTACCCTTCCTCTTCCCTGAGCAAGAATTAGGAATGAGACTCTGTAAGTTTTAAGTCAATTACCAGAGACAACTGAGCTGTTTCCCCCTCAATCAGCCATCCTTCATTTTAAGAAATATTAACTCCAAACACTTAATTACAGCAGAGGCAGCTAGCTTGGCACAAGACCAGTCAAAGCTGTACAGGAGAAGGTCTCACAAACATTAACAATTTCTCCTTTTACGGCTGGGAGACAGTGTCAAAGCTGGCCTTGAAATTGAGATCCACCTTCAGCTCAAAACTCAGAAATTACTATCCTTTTATCCTAAAAGCGTGGTTACTGACAGGACAAATGGTAGTTTGTATGACCGTTATCTCTTTAGACAACAATGGCCCTAAAAGTCATTTTCCAAAACCATGTGGAAGAACATGCATACAGGTGAACCATGAGTGCAGTACCAAACTTTACATCCTCTGCATGAGCAGTAAGTGTCCCCAACTTCTGAGCCACCCCTTCAAACACTCAGGATAATCCTCAGCATAATCAGAATATAGGGACTTAATGTTGAAATCTTTTCCCCATCAACAAACCCAGTGCTAGTGCCAACTTGTATCCACACAAGGGAAAATAGTTATCATCCAGCAATGGCACAAGATAGGAGAAAAAGATCACCAGTGTCCATGTAGACCCCAACGAGGTACTTGCTGAGCAAGTATTCTACCACCGTACCCATTGTTTAAGAGGCAGAGGGAAAGGCTAGATCATTCTCACCTATGCCCATATGCCTGCCCTTCCGTCGGGCCAAGGTGTTCTTCCGGCAGCGAGCCCGGGAATGGACAGTCACAGGCTTGCGGATGATCAGCCCATCTTTGATCAGTTTCCTGATCTGCTGACCTGGGAAAGCACAACACACCTGTTCAGTTAGAAAACTGCCAGCCAGAGAAAACTCAAGCTTTTATTCTTGACCCAACATCCTGAAAGGAGCTGAAATCCTGGGACGCTTATTTTAAAAAGAATATTTACCTCTCACTTAAATACTTCATGGCATATTTGGTGTATCTGAAATGCAGGTTAACAAGGTTCTCGGAGCCACCTGTCTGATACTAACAAGCCTTGCTTCTGTTGTGACGCCTCACCCAACATCCTCTAGTCCTCAAATATCTTTTTAAAACTTCCATGCGGCAATAAAATACTCACTTTTCTTATAATTTATTAATGTACACTGGATGGTTGTATCCTATAAACTAATGCAAAGGGGATACACACACACACACATATGTATACACATATATCCTTGTAGGTAGGTGGTAAGGGTGAAGGATCATACTCACGGGAGTTGGCATTGGCGATTTCATTGGTTTCATTGGGGTCCAACCAGACCTTCTTTTTACCACAGCGAAGGACACTAGAGGCAAGCCTCTTCTGCAGCCTGAGCATACTGGGGTACACAGAAAGCACTACTAAGCCCTGGAAGTCACATCTGAGTAACAACACTCCAAACAAAACCTTCCCTCTAAAGTCTTAGTATTTTTTTTCAAGAAAATGAAAATACCCACCAGTATGCATACGTCATTACTATTAAGGGCAAATATACTCTCAAGATGTACAACTTTTGCTACCCCTTCCTGTGCTCTATTTCCAAAGCAAGATCTTAAACCCAAACCAAGGCCTGGGCAGTCAACGAGGCCAACGTGGATGGCCATTTGGCATCTGTGGGTGGGGTGTGCTTAAAGCTCTTCCAGGTATTTGGCTCTGTGAAGACTTTAACGTGTTAAGGACCAGACACCAATGGATCAGGACTGTGACACAGCCTGTTTACCCAGGACAGGAGCAGCTATTTGCTTTCTGGGCTCTTTTTTACATTAATAAACGCCATCCAGCCGTTCGGGTGGAAGCCAACCTGGCGCCTCACTCTCCGCACTCGGAGGCCTGGGCTTGCCCGAGACTTGTCCCATGTTACATGGCAGAGGTGTACTGGGCTCCAGCGCACCAAGGAGCCATTCAGTGCCCAGTCGCTGTTGCTCTCCCCGCGTGGTGCCCCACCACGCGAGCCAAGCAGAGCAGCGCCCGCCGGAGGTCTTTTCGGGCCTCGGCGTCCCGCGGTCCACCCTCCCTAGGCCCAGGCCGTGCGTGCTCTCCGTGCTTCGGGCGCGGCCGCTCCACGGCCGCCTCCCCTCTCCCTTCTGCCATCCAGGGTCCCGGCCCCGACCCCCTCCAAGCCTCGCTGGTCCTGTCGGCCCCGTCGGCCCCAGCGGCCGGGAACCGAGAGCCGAGCCCGCTCACCTCATGGCTGCGGACGCAGCAGCAAAAGGAAAGAGTTTGCTAGCCGCGGTCTCCTCCCATTATCTGCGAAGGGGAGAGCCCAAGCCCCACTGCACGATTATCCGTATTTCCGCTACGCTATTTCATCATCCTCCGTCTCACACTCACTTACTTACTTCCTACAAAATCGTGATCATAGATGCTCAAGATCGAAAATCGTCTTTGAACTTTAAAACACAAAAGATGTACCCCTTTCGTAAGGCAAAATGGTTCAGTCCAACTCCTCGCCACGCATGCGCAGTGAGAGCATTTGATCACGTGGTTATGTGAGTAGCCGGAAGTCACTCTAAATCGCGCAGGCGGGGTGTGGAAGGTTTGGCATGGAGGCCTAGTCTGCACAGAGGGTTAGTGGTCTGTGGAAGGTTATTAAGTTAGTTGGAAGAAAATTAGCGGAAGAAGTGTTAGAGAACATTGACATCAGAGAGTAAGCAAACCCTGCCTCGCTTTCGCTCTCATAGAGTAAGAGCTCGTGTGCAGGCTAAACCAAGAGATTTTTCTCGGTGTTACCGCAAGTCCCTAATCTCTGGGTGCTACAAATTTCCTCCATGGTAGTCCGAACCTAATCCTAATATTTCTGTCATCCACTTGTGAAAATCATATGCCTCTACTTTTACAAAAAAGGCATTAGCACAAGCAAGTGGAACAAATCTTGTTTGGCTCAATCTGTACTGTAGCAAGCACACGAGAAAACCTACGTTGGCGGAGTAAATGAAGGGGTGTCAGAACAACAACCAAGACCAACAGCTTTGGAGACCCCTGACTGAAAACCCAAGGAGAATGTTCTTGGGGGGCAAAAGTTAAAATCTCTGGAGATCCGGAGCAGAGCAGCTGCTTCCTCCTTTAATCCTAACAGTCAGGAAGTGAGATAGTTTAAGGCCTTCCAAGCAATCTGGACTATAGAATGAGACCCTATCTTTAAAACAAAAACAAGCCAGGCAGTGGTGGTGCACGTCTTTAATTCCAGAGGCAGGTGGATTTCTGAGTTCAAGGCCAGCCTGGTCTACAGAGTGAGTTCCAGGACAGCCAGGGCTACAACAGAGAAACCCTGTCTTAAAAACCAAAAAAAAAAAAAAAAAAAAAAAAAAAAGAAAAAGAGATCTGGGGAGTGGGACTAGAGAGATGGCACAGGCTTGCATGTTTGCAAGGGATTGCAGATGGGTTCCCAACATCCATATCTGGTGGTCCAAAACTGCCAGTAACTCCAGTCCTTGAGATCTGGGGTATGCTGACATACATGTACACATACAAATAAATAAAAATAACCCTCATTTTTTTTAAAGTCCTAGACCCAAGCTGGGCATGGTAATGTATACCTTTAATTCTAGCACTCAGGAGGCAGAGACAGGTGGATCTCTGAGTTTGAGGCTAGCCTAATCTCTGTATAGAGAGTTCTAGGACAGCCAGGACTCCACAATAAAGAGACCTTGTTTCAAAATACAAACAAAAAACCAAAGTTCTAGATCAGGGTTCTGGCCCTCATTCTTTTTTTTTTTTTTTTTTTTTTTGTTTGGTTTTTCTGAGACAGGGTTTCTCTGTGTAGCCCTGGCTGTCCTGGAACTCACTCTGTAGACCAGGCTGGCCTCGAACTCAGAAATCCACCTGCCTCTGCCTCCCAAGTGCTGGGATTAAAGGCGTGCACCACCACTGCCCAACTCTGGCCCTCATTCTTACCTGGATCAAGAGTGTTCCTCTTTTTCTCTGCTTGTTTTTGAGACAAGGTCCTGTTATATAGCCCAGGATGGCCTCACCTCTATCTCCCCTGCCTCTATTTTCTCTTGAGTGCTTGAATTGCAAGTACAGGTCTGTGCCCCCATGCTTGGTTGCTATCTTCTTCCTCTGAATTTTCTAGTCTGTGAAATGAGCTGAGAGGAAAAGGAAAGGGCCAGGGTAAAGACCATATTTATGCACTGCCTCAGAAATATACAACTATTTAAAAATCTTCATTTTGGTGGTGGTGGCACATGCCTCCAAGTCCAGCACTTAGGAGGCAGATCTCTGGAAGTTCATGGCCAGCCTGGTCACTGCTCTTAGCATGTTGCAGTCCAGATGGGCTACATAATGAAACCCTGTCTCATTCAATCAATAATCAATCAAATAAAACAAAAGAATCTACTTCGTTTTACAACTTATGTAACAGACAGAGTGTCTTTCTTTTCTTCTTCCTTCTTTTTGAGGTAGGATCTGAAGACCTTACCCAGCCTGCATTTCCTCTATAGACCAGGCTGGCCTTGTGCCCACAGGGACCTGCCTGCCTCTGCCTCTGGAATGCTGGGATTAAGACTTCTGCTGTCATTCCTAGCTAGAGAAGCCCATGCTGCCTTCTCTTGCCAGGCTCTCTTGTCCTCAGTGTGCAGACGGGAACCCTGCCAGTGTTGGCGATGTTCATGGAAGGATACAAGGTTTCCTCACTGCTCACAGTCCTTATCAGAAGATGATGTGATCAGAGGATGAACGTTCACTTCTCAGAATCCACAGCGAGGAGTCCAAACAGCTCATGCGCTCCAGGCAAGCAGAACACAGAAAATAGTCTTTATTTTAGGGCACTGGACCTTGGCAAGGCTTTGTCTTACTTATGTCTCTGCTCTTTGAACAGAGAGCTGGGTGGAGAAGAAGGAACTAGTCCTCTTGCCATAGATGGCCCCTACATTGCTCATTAAGCACCCACAGAACCCCAGCCATTTTTTTTTGTGGGGCATTTTTTTGTTTGTTCATTCATGTTTTGTGACAGGATCTCTCTCTATGTAGCTAAGGATGGCCTCAAGCTCATGATGTGATCTAGGCTGGCCTCTAGTCCTCAACATTGCTGTACACCATCATACTTAGCTTCCAGGCTTCTTAATGTTCTCTCACCTTGCCAATAATTTCAATGGGCAAAGATACCACAGTATTAGTAACATTGTAGGAAAGGAAATAAAGAATGACTTATTTATTTGAGACGGGGGTTGGGGGGGGGGAGCTTGCTTCTCTATGTAGCCCTGGCTGTCCTACAGGTCACTATGTAAATGAGGCTGGCCTCAAATTCACAGAGATCCTCCTGCTCCTGTCTCCACAGCCTTGGGATCAAATGTGTGCCCCACCGCTGCTTGGCTTGAGGATGACCCTTTTAGGATCCAATACCTAAGCTGAGCCTGAGCCAAAACTGGCACCTAGTTGCTAGGATCCTACTTCTAGCCACAGTTCTGGGACATTTGTTACTCAGTCAAGGATAAAAGAGGGCCGGACAGTGGCGGCACAAGCCTTTAATCCCAGCACTCCGGGAGGCAGAGGCAGGTGGATTTCTGAGTTCGAGGCCAGCCTGGTCTATAGAGTGAATTCCAGGACAGCCAGGACTACACAGAGAAACCCTGTCTCGAAAAACCAAAACAAACAGACAGACAAACAAACAAAAAAGGATAAAGGAGAGACAAGCCTAGGTCAACAGTCATGGTATATAATTTTTAATAGCCCCTCCCCCATCTTCATACTTCCTCCTCTTTCCTTTCTCTTAGAAGCAACAGGGACTTTGCCAAGCCTGACTCCTGGCCTTATGCAAGAGCCTGGGAGACTGATGAGGCCGAAGAATTCCTGGGCCCCTGGACAGCACTCCTGTCTCTGTTGGCCTTCGCCTTTGGACACTCACCCCATCCATCCTCAGCCCATAGCCAGGAGTTCTAGAGCCAGGTTGGAGAGGGAGGTCTACTCAGCTAGTTTCATGGCGGCCTGGGCCTTACACTGGGGAGAAAGGAGTTAAAGCCAGGTCCCAGGATCACAGGGACCGGGAAGTTCCGGTGGCCCAAGCTGGAGTAGCTCAGGGAGACCAGCTGAGAGAGTAGTTTGGGACAGAAAGGGAGGCGGTACCAGTCGTACCAATCTGCGCTTCACCCCCCATCAACGCTTGGCACATACCGGTAAACGCCCCCCACCTCCACCCCAGCCTCAAGGCCGTTTTCCTCTTAGTCCTCTGCAGGCCGTCCTCATCCCAGACTAATCGGAGGACAGCGATCGAGCCCCTACGCGTTCTGGAGGCCAGCCGGGCTCTGTCACTCGGCCATTGTCTGCGCGCAGCCGGCGGAGGGGCTCGAGGGGCGGGGCCGCGGCGCGGGGCGGGAGCGAGGGAGGGGCGGGGGGGAGATGCTGAGCCTTCAGGGGCGGAGGCGGCGGCGGCGGCGGCGGCGGCGGCGGCCGCAGAGAGCAGATCGCGAGCCGGGAGGGCAGCGAGGCGGCGAGCGTGAAGCCGGAGGTCCGGCTGGGCGACTGCACCCGGTGCTGGCTGCGCGACGCCGCGCTGCTCTCGGCTCGGACGGCCTCTCCTATGCGCTGAGGGCGCCCGGCTGGGCCGGGAGGGCGGCCGGACCGGAGGATCCTCTCCATGGTCCAGAAGAGCGGCATGTCCCGGGGCCCTTACCCACCTTCCCAAGAGATTCCTATGGAGGTCTTCGACCCCAGCCCACAGGTGAAGTGAGGTGCCAGGCTCGAGGGAAAGGACCGCTCCTGCGGACCTTGGGGTCGGCTCAGAAAGCCCCGGGAAGGAAAGGGTTATACGCCCCGCGTGGATGGGAGAGGGGTGTCTGCGCGACCCCCCATCCCCTTCTCGAAGGTTAATGATTGATGGACTATTGGCCCGAGTCGGGCTGCGGTGCTGCGGAGCGGAGCGGAGGCAGGTGGAATGCCTGTCAACCTCGTCCCCAGGTCTCCCCCGCGTCCAGGTCCCTGCTGCTGGGGTACCGGCTCCAGCGGGCTGACAGCGG
The DNA here is from genome assembly GCA_019843965.1 of Rhynchomys soricoides. NCBI lineage: Eukaryota > Metazoa > Chordata > Mammalia > Rodentia > Muridae > Rhynchomys > Rhynchomys soricoides. The sequence goes on from JADRCH010000113.1 coordinate 20,975, forward strand.
GGATGCTGATGGGGGTTGGGGGGAATCCAGGCCTTGAGAAGCGGAGTTGGAGGGAGGCTGGAGAGCGAATCAGGCAAGGGGGCGACGCAGAGCACGTTTAGGGGCGCTAGTGGGTGTGGGTGGGGCGGGGGTAGTACTGGGAAAAGGCAGAGACGATGGTCAGAGGGCGTTGCCAAGAGGCCTTAGAAGGCTTAGACATTGGCTTTCGAAGGTGGGGAAGGGATCAGCTGGGAGGCCCTCCCCTAGTCACCTGGTCTCCATCCCTCTCTTGGATGTTTCCCTACCCCCAACACCCACATTAGCTTACCCCTCCCCCTGCCCCAAGGGGTGGGAGCCTCCAAAGTTTGGAAAGTTGGATGGGTGCCAACTCACTGTCTTGGAGTGGAGGACGCTGTTTTACCTGGGGGAGGGGCGCTGCCTTCTGGCACGCTCACTTTTCCTATGTGCTTGAGTTACCCCTAACTAGGGGCGTTCTTGGGCATACAAGGCCCCCATAGAATAACCAGCAGGGTATGTGGTGGTCATGCCAGGGGATTTCTCTAGGATTTGTCCTTCTCCAAGGATAGCATTAACTCTTGCATTGCTGTGGCCAGCCTGGAGCAACTGTAAGCAACATGATGTGGTTGATGGGTGTGTATGGGGGGTCAGGTCAGACCTAAAAATACTTCGTTTCTCCACCCCAGGCCCCTTGGAGTCTGGGAGGCAGCTGACTGATGCCTTCCTTTCAGCTGTCCCCTGTCTCTCTGAAGGCCACTCCCTTTGCCCAGCTGGGGTGAGGTAGTGGTGTGAAAGAATCTGAGGTTCGCTGTAGAATGCTCTTAGGTCTGTAGAGAGCCTCAAAACTAGTTTAGTTGTATGTCTAGTTTTAAAGAAGGAAAGAGGATCATAGAATATTCAGTCCTATTATTCGTGTGTGTGTGTGTGTGTGTGTGTGTGTGTTAGTATCTTATAGTCCAGGCTGGTCTTGAACTTCTGATCCCCCTGCCTCTACCTCCAAAGAGTAGAGAATTACAGGTGTGAGTCACTGCCTGGCTCACCACCTTCCTTGTTACCAGGTCTCAGGAGCCAGAGCCTGCAGTGTGGTTGAGGTGCCTCTAGGTTCTTTGGTCAAAGAAAGTCTGGGATAGAGGCTGGGGGCAGGAGCTCTTGGGCGTTCTACCCATTCTGTACTGGGCAAGGGCCAAGAATATGAATGGGGGGGGCACGGAAGCAGCTCCCTTATGGGAAGCATAGAGATGCTCAATGCCATAACTTTGGTATGTGAGAGGTCAGGCAGGATCCCCCACCCCAGTTAGAGCCCAGTAAGAGAGAGTAACCATCTTACCTGGTACTGGCAAGACTATATGTCCTAGTCGCAGCTTGGGGTGGGGCAAGAGGGCCTTTAGATTGATGGAGCAGGGTTAGTACCATGGGGATGGGGCATGGGCAGTAGCTGCTGGTGTGGGAGTAGAGTGGATCCTGCCCTGGGGAGGCATATAAACACCGATTGCCAGGTCGGAGGCTGAGAGAAGTTCTGCCTGTGGAGGCGAGAGTGGGAAGCTGAGCCTACTCAGAGGCACCAGGCCACAGGTTGGATGTTTACTTTCCCAATACGGTTTTTCTGTACCTCCTCCCTCTTCCTTCCTCAGAAACGTGACTTTGGGTCTTCAAGAGCTGACTGTCTTTCCCTCCCTACTCCGGGAAGCAGAAAGCACAGGAGTTGGGCTCAGGGGAGGAACCAAGCCTGGCCCTGGGTTGCCTCTCCTCCTCTCTCTGGGGGCACAGCACACTCTGCCCCCTCAGCTCCAAATGCAGGGGAGAGGACATCCCCCTCTCTTCCTCCGCCCCCCAGCACTGCAGGCAGCCTCTCCCGCCCCCCCACCCCAGGCTGCTGCAGCCTGCCCAGCATCTTAATTAGCTTTGCTGCCTAATGAGCCTCCCATTCCTCGGGCCTTCTGCTTCCCAACCTTGGGCTTGATTTGGGGATTCCTGTGTGTGCATCCCAGGCTCTCTTGCAAGGTTCCTCATGGTGACTGGTGTCTGGGCACTGTCAGTGAGGTGGAAGACCCTCTTTCCTTTCAGGCTGTCCACCTCTAGAAGAAGAAGCTGGGGATAGGGGTGGGGCAGAGCAGGGAGTCCCCAGGCTAGGCTGGTTACATATAGCACCAACCCTGGGAAGGCTGGTGAACTGGGAAAGCGTCTTTCTGATTTCACTCTTGTTCCTTCCCCACCTCTCCAGGGCAAATACAGCAAGAGGAAAGGGCGGTTCAAAAGGTCAGATGGGAGTACCTCCTCAGATACAACATCCAACAGCTTTGTCCGCCAGGTAACAGGGAAGAGGGATTGGGAGATGCTGCTGGTTGGTGCAGGCTGGCTTGCACTTCTCCAGGCACCTTTTCTGATATCACTCGTCACCTGCCTGGAACCACCACACTCGACACCCCGTGACCTCTCTGCACCCACTGCTTCCGCCCCTCCTCCAGCACCAGCTCCCAGCCCCTGCTGCCTGCCCCTGCTGCCTGCCTGCCTGCCTGCGTCATCTCATTCAGGGACAGCCTGGCCTGCCTCCTCCTGGCTTGCTTCGGGCTGTCACCCACTCCCCCTGCCGGCTGTCTGCTTCCATGTCCTCCCCCAGAATCTGTGATGGGGTGGGGCTGAGGCAGGTGCTTGGAAATAAGCTGAGATACCGGGCCCTGGTTAGGTATGGGTCAGGAACATATTCTCTTCACTTCCAAATATGACTCTGTAAATATGCACAGAGAGAACAAGATTTTGGATAAGGGGTGTTTTGTTTTAGAGGGATGTAGCCTGCATCCCTAGCTGGACTTGGTGCTGACAGTAGTTCTCTGGGCCCTCATGCTGAGCTGGGAAAAGTGCCACTTTCCTCTCTTCTCTCAACCCCAGGCCATCTTAGGCTGGGGAGAGGCAGTGAGGAGGCATGTGGTTGCTATGACTACTGAGCATCTCAACAAAGCCTGGTACCCAAAAAAGGCAAGAGGGGCTCGGATCAGACAAGGAAAGGAGTGTGGCTTAAGGAGATAATAGCCAAGCAGAGTGTGAGAGGGCAGAGGACACTTGGTAGGAGGAGCCCCCTGGGGCGAGCCCCACTGGGTCCACCAGAGAAGGCAGTATCGGGCAGATCCATCGATGACTGAACTGAGTACTTTCTTTTTGATCCTTCTGTCTCTGAGTTTTCCCGGTGTGAGCCCAGGCCTAGCTCCAGAGACTGAAGGGTGTTTTGATCTGAGTGTGTCTAAAATACACAAACAGATGGGAAGTTCTTTCCTTAATCATCCCTTTAGCCTTCCTATTCCAGAACTGGCCAGTGCCAGGTCTGGAAACAATGATGCCATGCTTTTGTTGTTGAGGCAGGGACAGCCTTCAGTTTCCGCCTTGCCAGCCAAGGGGTTAGACCCCCACAGGCTCCTGTTCTTCCTCCTCCTAGATCCCCAAGCCCTACCCCCAGTAGGTGGCGGGAGTGGGGGGCAGACCTTGCCACATCTCTGAGCTAAATATACCCTAGCAGTTTGCACATGTAGCAATTCTGCTTGTAACCTGAGCTCCTGGGGGAACGGGCTGTGTGGGCCACCCCTAGGCCGGCAGGGCCGGGCACTGAGGGCGCAGGGATGGAGGTGCCCAGCCGGACCCTGGTAGTGGTGAGCTGGGAATGGGGCAGGTGGTGGGTGGGTGGAAGAACCCCCCAAACTGCTGTGGAGGGCCTTTCTCCAGCCTATCTCTTTGCTCCTTTACTCTTTTCTGACTCCCATTTCTGGTTGTGTGTATGTGTGTGGCCATATTCGAGTCTGTTGGGGTCAGTGGGCAACTCTCAGCCTGCTCACCTCTGCTTGTCTCTGTCTACCTGGGCATCTGTTTTCTAGTTTTGGGGGGCTGTGTAACAAGGGAGAATGGGGGTTCTTTTGCTTCTCCCTCCCTCTGGTTTTGTGTCTCTCCTCCAGCTTTAATTAGTGTACCAAATCTTGAGCCCACCCCTCCTCCAGTGAACCTCCCGTTTTCAGGATTTTCCCTAGGAAGGTAATGCCTGCATCACCTGATGATTTGGGGAGAAGTAGGTCTTGGCCTCCACTCTCTTGTGCCAAACCAATGCACAATCCCAGCCAAGTGACTCTTTGCTGCCCTCAGGAGAGATCCTTCACACACTTGTAACTCCACATCTTCTCCATATTCCCTCCTAGACTTATCTGCCACACCCCACACACTCCAGAAGTCACACCCAATCCATGCATCCTGTCCTCTGCCACCCCTTGTTTCCCACCCTCAGGGACATAGACCTCTGGGGCACCCTTTGTGACTCGATTGTTCACACCCAGCATACACGGTGGAAGATATGTTCTCAAGCGCACTTTTTATGTTCCCAAATGTACACACATGTCTGCACATTCATGACCAGTGCCATGACATCTGTATAGCTTCCATGTGTCTCGTGTGTGTGTGTGTGTGTGTGTGTGTGTGTGTGTGTGTCTACCAGAGTCCTTGGTACTCTGGGATGGTGACTGTGGTCCACGTTGGGTTCTTGTCACACTCAATCTTCCTAGTTTGACTTACCTTGCAATCTAGCAGCCTAGTGTCAGATCATCTTCTGCTCTCCCCTCACAACTCCTGCTGAACTTCCCTGAAAATCATAAGGCAGCTTGGAGCTGCCTCAGAGCAGCCCTATTCAGGAATTCCCAGCTAAAGGACTAGGGGAAGTGGGTATCTTGATCCCCTGATCAACAGTTTTGGTGTTCTGGTCATTCCAGTGGACCACCTATGGGCAACGGTGAGGATTCAGGCCTAAGAAGGTGACCACAGTACCTGGAAAGGATGGCATTGAGTTTCTGCTGTGCCTTCTTGGCCATTCAGGGGCAGGGCAGAGAAGGAGCAGCTGGGAGTTAGAGTCATCCCCTGGCACTCCTCTCTTGGGCTGTGCCCCTATCAGGTTCCCACCCCTCCCAAGCCCCAAGCAGCTGTCATTAGACCTGCCTTAACCTCCAGCTGGTTGTTGTCACCTTTCCTAGGGTCACACTCATCCCACAGGCCTGCAAACTTTGACCCCTGGCCTCTTTGTTCTAATAACACCACCTTTCTAGGCCTTGCAGTATTGTGCTGGGCTGATGGAGCATTGGGTTTTTAGAATGGGTGGCACCTCCATGCTGTCCCTGGAGCCAGAAGAAGTGGTGCTGGCCTTCAGCTGGTCCCCTCTGCTTTCAGGGCTCAGCAGAGTCCTACACGAGCCGACCATCAGACTCTGACGTGTCTCTGGAGGAGGACCGGGAAGCCTTAAGGAAGGAGGCAGAGCGCCAGGCCTTAGCCCAGCTCGAGAAAGCCAAGGTAAGACTAATGGTAGGAGAGGACCTGTGGGCATTATCCTCATCCCATCCCCTTCCTCCATCCTGAGAGAGCCTGGGCAGACTTGGTCAAGTTTTGGACCAGTTGCTTACAGAGGTCTGTCCCTGTGTCTTTCCCCTGTGAAGAGAGTATTATGGGCTGTTCTAGATTCTTCTTCCTCATACAGCCTTTGAAGTGTCCGATGCTATTTCCACATAGCTTGATAAGTGATGAACTTGCTTCTTCCTGGGCTAGGGATGTAGCTCAATGTAGAGGGCTTGCCTAGCTGGCACAAGGTCCTGGGTTCAATCTCCAGCACCACAAGTAAAACAAAACCTACTTTCTACAATCAAACAAACATCCTAGACTGGAACCCAGCCATGGTCGTTGTTTGTCCTAGAGCAAAGTCTGTTTATGTAGCCCATACTTGCCTTGAAATTCAATGCTTCTGATTCAGACTTCAGAATACACCCAGCTTCTAGGCCTGATCCCTGCACCCGCACATACACACATGTACACACACACACACACACACACACACACACACACACGCACACACACACTCATGAGATTGATCTTAAGGACTTGTTCATGCCAGGTAAGTGCTCTACCACTGAGCGATATCCCCAGCCCCTTCCACTTTTTTTGTCAAGACAGGGTTTCTCTGTGTAATAGCCCTGGCCATCCTGGAACTCACTCTGTAGACCAGGGTGGCTTTGAACTCAGAGATCCACCTGTTTTTACCTCCTAAGTGCTGGCATATGCCATCAGCCCTTTTTTACAGAGGGTGTTTGCTTTTTTTTTTTTTTCAAGACAGGGTTTCTCTGTGCCCTGACTGTCCTGGAACTCACTCTGTAGACCAGGCTGGCCTCGAACGCAGAAATCCACTTGCCTCTGCCTCCCGAGTGCTGGGATTAAAGGTGTGCGCCACCACTGCCTGGCTGGGTGTTTGCATTTTTAAAAATCACCCTTACTCTCTTATTTGGGGAGGGGGAAAGAGACCATGCATGTTGTACTGAACACATGGAAGTCAGAGGGCAGACAAACTGTGGACAGTTCTCTCCTAGCAAGAGATCCAATTCAGGTGTCAGGCTTGGCGGCAAGCTCCTTTACATACTGAGCCATCTTACCGGCCCTCTTCCTTGGTGTTTGAAACAGGCCTCATTCTGTAGCCCAGGATGTCCCAGAATTTACAGCAATCCTCCTTTTCAGCCTCCCAGGAGGTGGAATTACAGACTTAGCCACCACATATGGCTGGTGGAGCTCTGTGTGTGTGTGTGTGTGTGTGTGTGTGCGCGTGCGCGCGCGCGCGTGTGCGTGTGTTTATGGGGTACACATGTGTGTGCACTTGTATGTGCAGGTACACACACCCACGTCTGCTGTAGTGTAAGCTAGAGGTCAATGTTAGGTGTCTTCCTCATTCTTTAGTGATCCTGGTGCTTTCCATTTTGGCTTGACTGGCCAGTGTGCCCCGCCTAGATTTACCTATCTCTGCTTGTGGAACCCCAGTGCTCAGGTTCCAGATGTGAACCTCCGTTCCTGGCCTTTACATATTGTGCTAGGGTGCTTGTCTAGGGATGGGACATTGCTACCCCAAGAGCAGATGACAGCCAGAAGTCTCAGGGCTGGTCTCTGACCATGCCCACCCCCAGCACACAAGCATGTTACCTACTGAGCCATCTCACACCCATTATGGTCTCCATTTGCCACTTTTCCATGATACCATAATGTACACAAAACAATGTACCTGATGCTCTGGAAGCACCAACAAAGCTAAATGTCATATTATAGGTTCTTTTTGGGTTTTTTTGTTTTCTGTTTTTTTTTTAGAGACAAGGTTTTTCTGTAGCCCTGGTTGTCCTGGAACTTACTCTGTAGACCAGGCTAGCCTCCAACTCACAGAGATCTGCCTGCTTCTGCCTCCTAAGAGCTGGGATTAAAGGCATGCAACACCACCAGCCCCACCAAATTCTAGATTATTTTAAAAAGGCTGCTTTATTGGGGCTGGAGAGATGGCTAAGGAGTTAAAAGGATTATCCACCACTCTTCCAGACGCCCTGAGTTCCATTCCCAGCAACCACATGGTGGCTCACAACCATCTGTAATGTGGTCTGATGCCATCTTCTGGTATGTAGATGTACTTGCAGATAGAGCATTCATACACATAAAATAAATAGGTGAATCTTTTTTTTTTTTTTTTTTTTTGGTTTTTGGAGACAGGGTTTCTCTGTGTAGCCCTGGCTGTCCTGGAACTCTGTAGACCAGGCTGGCCTCTAACTCAGAAATCCACCTGCCTCTACCTCCCAAGTGCTGGGATTAAAGGCATGTGCCACCACTGCCCAGCAAATAGGTGAATCTTAAAAGAAAAAATTGCTCTATTTATTTGTTTTGAAACAGAGTCTCATTATATAGCTTTGGCTCTCCTAGAACTCACTGTATAGATTAGATGGGCCTCTCAAGTGCTGGGATTAAAGATGCCCCCTACTGGGCTGTAGACGTGGTGAAGAGCACTGACTGCTCTTCCAGAGGTTCTGAGTTCAATTCCCAGCAACCACATGGTGGTTCACAACCATCTGTAATGGGCATCCGATACTCTATTCTGGTGTGTCTGAAGACAGCTGCAGTGTACTCATAAAAATAAAATAAAGAAAAAAAAAAGAGTACTACCACACAGGGCCTTAATCAATCTATCTATCTATCTATCTATCTATCTATCTAGTACTTACATGTATGTCTGTATGCTAAGCATACGCAGGTGCCCACAAAGGCCAGGAGAAGGCATCTAAAACCTGGAGCTGGAGTTGCAGTCCATTGTGAGCCACTTGATGTGGGTGTTGGAACCACCCAGGACCTGTCATCATCTGAGTTTGTACTCACATCAGTGTGTTTGACATTATTGATCGTCACTGAGCTGAGAAGTGTTATGGACTTCACAGGGAAGTTACACTGGATGAGTGATCAGCTCAGGCTTTATTTGAAGCTCAAGGCTCCTGAAGAATGGCAGCCTGGACTGGGGATGTAGGTCAGTTGATACAGTGCTTGCCTAGCATAGATTTGCCCCTAGCTTCAATCCTCAGCATCACAAAACAAAACAAACAAACAAACGGAGGCTTAGCAGCACATGTCTGTAATCCCAGCACTTGGTAGGCAGAAGCGGGAGGAGAAATCCAAGGTCATCCTTGGCTACATAGTTGGTTCAAGGTTAGCCTAGACTGAATGAGACCTTTACTCCTGTCTGTAAAAAAGGAAAAGAAAAGAAAAGAAAAAGGGTGTGGGACACTGGTAAAGTTGCTCAGTTAGTAAAAGCCCTTGCAGGGCAGGCCTGACCATCAGAGTTCGGTTCCTGGGACCCACTCCTGACCAGACAGGCACTGTGGCTCCTGCACACTCATTACCTGCCTCTCTCATACACATAGGCGCACACATATATATTTATTTATGTATATGAGCACACTTTAGCTGTCTTCAGACACACCAGAAGAGGGCATCAGATCCCATTACAGATGGTTGTGTGCTGGGAATTGAACTCAGGACCTTGGGAAAAGCGGTCAGTGCTCTTAACCACTGACCCACCTCTCCAGCCTCTAGATTCCATTTTTAAATGTATTTATTTTGATTTTCCATCACCCATCAGTGTGTTGCCTGAATGTTTGTCTGAATGAGGGTGTCAGATCCCCTAGAACAGAAGTTACAGACAGTTGTGGGCTGCCGTGTGGTTGTGATGGAACCCAGGACCTTTGGAAGAGCAGCCAGTGCTCTTAACTGCTGATCTATCTCTCCATCCCCTACATACCATTTTTAAATACTTAAAAATTATCTTGCATTTGTTGTCTGTGTTGTATGTCATGGCATACATGTGGAGGTCAGAGTCCAACTTTGGGAGTTGGGTCTGACCTTCCACCATATTAGTCCTGGGGCTTGGATCCAGGTTATCTATCTGTCAAACTTGGTGGCAGATGCCTTTACAGGCTGAGCCCTAAATTCTAGTCTTTGTTTTCTTGTGAATTGATTAGTGTGTGCGCTCTTATGTGTGTGTGGGCATGGTGCTATATTTGTGAAGATGTGTATGCGGCAGTACACTTGCGGAGGGCAGACGATACCTTTGTAAAGTCAGCTCTCTCCTTCGGTTCTGGGGACCAAAACAGATTACCAAGCTTACACCACGAGCACCGTTATCCGGTGAGCCATCTTCCCAGTGCCCCACCCTTTTTATTGTAAAAGTTACAGGAAACCACACAACCCATCCAGTATACATTTTAATGAATAATTTACAAAGCAAACAACCACACGGTCACTATCCCAGTCAAGCAAGATACTACTTGGCTGCAACCCTCCACCTTCATCCACCTCATGTGTCCCCTCTAGACCAAACCGGTGGCTTTTGCTGTTCGGACAAATGTTGGCTACAATCCGTCTCCAGGGGATGAGGTGCCTGTACAAGGAGTGGCCATCACCTTTGAGCCCAAGGACTTCCTGCACATCAAAGAGGTGGGCAGAACACTTGGCGCCCGGAGTGGGGTGAGGGTGAGACATTAGAGGTGTGTGGGAGGGGTGCCAGGAGAGGGGGCTATATGGAAGCCTAGTTGAGAAAAGCTGCTGAGCTGATTGCAGCTGGGCGGAGTCTGCTGTGCACCCTTAGGCAAATCTCTTCACCTCTCTGAGCCCCATGAATTTTCTTTGGTTGGTAATTTGTAAGTCACAGAGATGCTGAGATGGCTTGTTGTGAGCCCCGTGATAAAGCGGTGGTGTGCCCTGTGCATGTGTCTGCTTTCACTCCTACCCACAGCATGAATCTCAGGGAGGAAGGAGCCTTCTTACCTTCTCTCTAACCGAGGGTGGTCCATGGTCACAGAGGGTCCTGGTCTTGGCCATTGTCTTGGGAATTGGAAGGATCTTATCAGAGGCTGAAGCCAGGGGTGGGGCTTCTCTGAGGGAGCCATTTACTGGCGGGTTGGCAGCTGGAAGTCTCCCTAGAAGGTAGCCATGGCTCCCACCTACAGTTTCCCTCTTGGTCTCTTGTTCGCAGAAATACAATAATGACTGGTGGATTGGACGGCTGGTGAAGGAAGGCTGCGAGGTCGGCTTCATCCCTAGCCCTGTCAAACTAGACAGCCTCCGCCTGCTGCAGGAACAGACCCTGCGCCAGAACCGCCTCAGCTCCAGGTGTCTGCCGAGGGGGTGGGGAGGACACTCGCTATCCCTGGTGAGGCCAGCAGGGAGGGGGAGTCCTCAGAGCTAATCCTTGACCTCCAGGGCCTGCCCATGGCCTTAAGGAGTGAGGGGGTGGGGGTGGGGGGAGTTGGATAACTACCCAGCATGCACCTCTCGAGCACTGAAGTCCCCCGGCCCCACGCCCACCTTTGCTCATCAGTTCCTTTGCTTCTCTGCCCACACAGCAAGTCAGGTGACAACTCCAGTTCCAGTCTGGGAGATGTGGTGACTGGCACCCGCCGCCCCACACCCCCTGCCAGTGGTAAGAGCTGCCTGGAACCCAGGGGAGGGAGGGTTTTTCCTGGATGGGGTGGTCTCTCCACAGGGGTGGTCTCTCCTCCTTGCGATAGGAGGTGCCCCAATTCTGAGTCCCCCAAACACATGCAGTAGTACCCCTCCATTAAGGATAGGCTATCATCCGAGCTGAGTCTGTCACGTCTCTCCTATCCCTCTCTGTGGTAGCTCCATCTCTCTGCCTACCCCCTTACCCCCCATCTCCCATCCGTTCTCCTAGCCCTGTTCCATTCACCACTTCTTTCTTTCTTCCCCATCCCACCCTTGTGTTCTACGCTGTGTCTCCGTGCTCATCTCCCTCCACCTCTCCCTTCACCTCCTTCCTGACTGGTCCAGGTAATGAAATGACTAACTTTGCCTTTGAGCTAGACCCCCTAGAGTTAGAGGAGGAGGAGGCAGAGCTAGGGGAGCACGGCGGGTCAGCCAAGACTAGCGTGAGCAGCGTCACCACGCCGCCTCCCCACGGCAAGCGCATCCCCTTCTTTAAGAAGGTAATTCTGTCTGGTTTCCTGTGAGGGGAGTCAGGACCCAACTCTTGGCAAAGAAAAGAGGCTGGAGTGGTCTAGATGTGGTCCATTCTGTACTTCAAGTCTCTGGGCTTTCTGCCTAGCTGGCTGTACAGGGCTGGGCTGGGCTGGATCCACATCTCTCTATATAAAAGCCCTCTCCCTAACTCCTCAGAAAGAGGCAGCTCTTGCTTTGTCTGGTAATAAACACATCCAGCTTTGTCCTCATGACTAATATATGCTCCACTCTGGACGGTAAAGGATGGAATGGCATTCATTTGCCCCTTTCCAACTCTGAGTGGATGTACGAGAGAACCTACTAGATGCAGAACAGGTCCTCAAGGGGACCCTTAAAATATACAGGAAGATACACTTAGAGGCTTCCAATGTCTGAGGCTCTTTTCAGAGCTAGATCTAGGAGAGCAGGAGGCCTGACCCACTATTCTCAAGTCCACTGGATGACTGTTGGTCCTGCCTCCAGCCTCCAAGGCCACCTTTGGCTCCCCTGTGGCACGGGGTCTCATTCCCTCTCTGGCTCTGTCTGTCACTAACAGCATGCCTGTTATTTTTCCTCGTCTACCCGCTCTCTTGCCCCTTCTGTCCTGGCTCCTTCCCTGCCCTCTCCCCCTGCCTGGTGCCTTCCCCTCTCTCCTTCTCTTCCCCATCCTGACAATCTCTGGACACAGCCAAACAGAAGCAGAAATCGGTGAGTATGACAGCTTTCTGTGTCTGCCCACTGGGGATGAGCTGGGGGACCTTCTAACACCCGTTTCCAGATCTTTCTCCCTTTACCCTCCTTCCTGGTCCTGCCTGGCCATCCCTACCCCCAACCCTCTGACACCGACATTTGGGCTCTGGGGTCAAAGGGAGGAAAAGCTGCATGGGGAGCTTAGACACTTGGGGAGAGGGGCTGATGCCATCTCTACTTTGGGGTTTCCCTTCCCTGCTTCCCTCCCAGACAGAGCATGTGCCCCCTTATGACGTGGTGCCTTCCATGAGGCCCATCATCCTGGTGGGACCGTCGCTCAAGGGCTATGAGGTAGGTGCCCTAAAGGGCAGCCCAGATGGGCCCAGACCTCCAGAGTGTGCAGATATTCCAAAGGGTCCCATATCCCCAAAGCTCAATACCTTCAGAGAAAACCCTTAAGGGGGCCTGACCCATGGGAAGTCCATTCAGGAGGGCCCAATCTTCCAAGGAAAATTCTTAAGAGCTCTTTTGGAGATGCCATGAAAGAGACCAGTGAAATCAGGCTGCATCAGAGGCCCCAGTCCCTGAGGAAGCTCCCTCCCTTCTAGAGGCCTCTTCATCTCAAGAGTTTTGAAAGAAGGTGGAAAGGGATGGTCCTGATGCCCAGCAGGTGGACCTCCTGGGGGGGGTTCAGGGCCTGACTCCCCCCTTCCCCTCTAACCCCTGCATGACAGGTAACAGACATGATGCAGAAAGCATTGTTTGACTTCCTCAAGCATCGGTTTGATGGCAGGTAGGACCCTGAGAGTGGGCTCTCCACATGACTGGGGCTCCTTCCACCCACTTGGGGATACGCAAGAAATCTAAAGGGACCACTCTGGGACTCTTAGAGGCAAGGGTAGCAGGCATAGAGCCAGTGAGTGGACAGTATGTTCTTGTGCACCCAACCCTTGACCCCTTCCCTGCCTGGTCCTTCAGGATTTCCATCACTCGGGTAACGGCTGATATTTCCCTGGCCAAGCGCTCAGTCCTCAATAATCCCAGCAAACACATTATCATCGAGCGTTCCAACACGCGCTCCAGCCTGGGTGAGCTGCCTGACTACTCTCCCCCTCCCGGGCTGTCAGGGTGGGTGGGGCGCGAAGCGCTGGGAAGTCTCCAGAAGCTTTCCTTCTCTTCCTGCCTCCTGGGGGAACCTTACGATCTCCTCCCCATCCCCATGCCCCAGCTGAGGTACAGAGTGAAATTGAGCGCATCTTCGAGCTGGCCCGGACCTTGCAGCTGGTCGCCCTGGACGCTGACACCATCAACCACCCAGCCCAGCTCTCTAAAACGTCACTGGCCCCCATCATTGTTTACATCAAGATCACATCTCCCAAGGTGGGTGCAGGAGACTGGTTCTTATGGTAGACACAGTCTACAAGGCATGTTCTGGAGACAGGCTGCATGGGTCATGATGGGGTGCTCCACCTTTAGTTTCCTCCTCTGTAAGACCCATGTGGGTATAGGGACTATTCAACCTCACATGGATGGGAAGAGTTGGGTACACTGTACCTTCTGTGTATTCAAGATTATAAATGTTGCCGGGCAGTGGTGGCGCACGCCTTTAATCCCAGCACTCGGGAGGCAGAGGCAGGCGGATTTCTGAGTTTGAGGCCAGCCTGGTCTACAGAGTGACTTCCAGGACAGCCAGGGCTACACAGAGAAACCCTGTCTCGAAAAACCAAAAAACAACAACAACGGCACATTGGGTAGTGGTAGGGATGCCATGAACTTTCTCCTTCCTTCCCCCCACCTTTAAATTTCTTTTTTTATTCTTGTTAATTGTGTATATATGTGTGAGTATGTGCAAGCAAGGCCAGAGGCAGAGAATCTCCCTGGAGCTGGAATTTCAGGTTGTGAGTTGTCCCTCATGGAGGCCGGGACAAACTTGAATCCTTTCAACCACCGAGCCAGTTTTTCCGTTTCAAGGCAGGGTCACCTTGTGTAGCTTGAACTTGCTGTCCTCTGCCTTAGCCTGCCAAATACTGTGATTCAGACATGTGCCTTGCTCCTGGCTCCATGAACTTCCCCTTGTAGATGCTAGTAGATCTGAGAGACATTGGGGAAGGATTTAGGTGATGGTTTTGTTCTTAATTTTTCACTCAGTTAATCGATTTGGAGCCTAGGCTAGCCTTGAACTTACGATCCTCCTGCCTCAGCCTCTCCAGGGCTGGGTTACAGGCCCAGGCCAGCACACCTGGCTCTCTGAACTTTGAGGGATCAGAGGTGAATGATTTAAGGGTCCCTTGCACAATCTAGGTGGTGAGGGCAGCCAGCAGTAGTGACTGTCTCTCCGTGGGCGTGTCCTGTGAGCTAAGAACCCTGGGCCATTTCCTTAAGCTTTTTGAGTCCTTGGTGGGATGGGATTTACATACCTGAGCATGGAGAGGTTGCAAAGATCAAACAAGGTAATGGATGCAGAAACATTCTGTGGCCTAGAAAGTAACAGAGGTTCCGCTTCCCCCACTGAGGCTGTGGGCGTGGGCTCCGAGTGCCTGTGTTTCCTACCCCGGGCTGTCACTTAGCGTTACTGTGTTCTCCTGGCATCTCATGTCCCATCTCTGTGCCCTAGTTTTCCCATCTTCTGCGTAGTCACGCTTCAAAGATCACTGTGAAAACTTAGTAAATGCAAAGAACCTGATGCCCACGAAGGTGCCATATTCCCTCTGTTAGCTTGGTTTCCAGTTTGGGTTTTTTGTTCTGAGACAGGGTCTCCTCTGTCCCAAACTAGCCTTGAACTTATTGTGTATCAAAGGATGACATTGGT
>JADRCH010000113.1:35886-58830 GCA_019843965.1 Rhynchomys soricoides
TGTGTGTGTGTGTGTGTGTGGTGTGTGTGTGTGGTGTGTGTGTGTGTGTGGTGTGTGTGTGTGGTGTGTGTGTGTGGTGGTGGTGGTGTGTGTGTTGTGGTGTGTGTGTGGTGTGTGTGTGTGTGGTGTGTGTGGTGTGTGGTGTGTGTGGTGTGTGGTGTGTGTGGTGCGTGGTGTGTGTGTGTGGTGTGTGTGGTGTGTGGTGTGGGTGTGTGTGTGTGTGGTGTGTGTGTGTAGGCCAGAGGACAATCTCCAAGTGCCATCCAGACTTTTTTGAGACAGGATCTTACTGCTCTGGTAGGTAGGCTAGGTTGACTGGTCCCAGGGATCCATCTGTCTTTACTTCACCAGCACTGGAATAGTGGTCACAACACCATGCCCAACTTATTTTTGCTTTTCTGAAACAGAGTTTCTCTGTGCAGCCCTGGCTGTCCTGGAACTATCTCTGTAGACCAGGCTGGCCTCGAATTCAGATCCTCTGTCTCCCCAAGTGCTGGGATTAAAGGGTATACCACCTGGTTCACCATGTCCAATTTTTTATGTTGATTCTGGGGTTCAAACTCAAGTCTTCAGGCTTGAGAGGCAAGCGCTCTACCAACTGAGCTACTAGTGTGATCTTGAGCCTTTGGTCTGCTTAACTCCACCTCCTGTGTTTCATTTCATTGCGTTTTTTCATTGCTAGGGACATCTTGTAAGTGCTAAACAAGCGCTGTGCCACCTCTAGTCCAATTTTATCTTAGTTCACTTGATTTATCTTTGTTCTCATTTTCTTTCTTTTTTAAAAAATTATAACATTTTCTCTTTTCTTTCTTTCTGAGACAGGGTTTCTCTGTGTAGCCCTGGCTGTCCTGGAACTCACTCTGTAGACCAGGCTGACCTTGAACTGAGAAATCCACCTGCCTCTACCTCTCAAGTGCTGGGATTAAAGGTGTGCGCCACCACTGCCCAGCTCTTTTCATTTTTTAAAGATTTATTATAATTGTATAAGTACATGGTAGCTGTCTTCAGACACACCAGAAGAGGGCACCGGATCCCATTACAGATGGTCATAAGCTACCATGTGGTTGCTGGGAATTGAACTCAGGACCTCTGGAAGAGCAGTCAGTGCTCCTAACCGCTGAGCCATCTCTCCAGCCTCTTCGTTCTCATTTTCATTATGTAGCTAGCCATTGTGCTCAGCTCCAAGTTTATTTATTATTTTTGTGTATGGTTTTGTTAGAGACAGGGTTTTATACCATGTAGCCCTGGCTGGCCTGAAACTCACTATGTAGACCAGTTTGGGGTTACAGAGATGACCTGCCTCTGCCTTCTGAGTTTGGAGACTAAAGGTGTGCACCACCACATGGGCCTTTCATTTCTATTTTTAAGATAAATTATAAGCTCACATAAAGTATAAGCCTCTGAATTCTGTTCTTAGCATACACTTAACAACAAATCTTATGTCTTCATTCTGTTTACTTCAACATGTGTTTCTTAAGGCCAGGAGCTTTTTGGGAGAGTGAGTCAGTAGGATCAGAAGTTTGGGTTAGCCTTGGCTACATTGTGAGTTCATGGACAGCCTGGGCTTGCCTCAATGCCTCCCCCCCACCCCCATACCCTATGTTATCTAAAAATGTGGTACACACCTTTAATCCCAGCACTCAGAAGGCAGAGGTGGGTGGATCTCTGTGAGTTCAAGGCCAGATATAGTTACAGAGTGAGACCCTGTCTCAAAAAACAAACAACAAAAAAGCCCATATTGAGCTTTTTAAATTGTCCCAATAATTCCCCCTTATGATACTATTTTCCATAACCCAGGATCATACTGCATGTCTTCTTCTGCCCCCTTTTTTTCTTCTTTTTTAAAGAATGATTTTTTTAAAAAAAAAAAAAAGTGCATTAGTGTCTTGCTTGCGTGTATGTTTGTGTTGGATCCCCTGGAACTGAAGTTACAGACAACCATGAGCTGCCATGTGGGTGTTGGGATTTGAACCTGGGTCCTGTGAAAGAGCAGTCGGTGCTCTTAACCACTGAGCCATCTCTCCAGCCCCACATATAGTCTTCTTAATATAGTGTAGCTCTTTAGCTTTCTTTAGGTTTTTATGACAATGGCGTATTGTAGTAGTATAGGCCGACCATGTTGTAGACTGTCTCTCCATTTGAGTTTGATGTCCCTCCGTGTCTGGATTTAGTTTCGGGAGGACTGAGTCGATCATATAAAGAAGCATAGAAAAGCTACTCAGGAGAATAGACAGGAGGCAGCAGATTACTGATGCCCAGGACCTATTGGATACCAGCCTGGGTGATACAGCAAGTCCCCATCTCAGAAACCAACAGCCTTGGAGCAATGCTAGTGTCCAGCAAGAAGCTTCTCCATGGACTCATATGGACAAGAGGGAGTGAGACTGAAGAACTAGAATAAAGTCTGTGGACAAGGTGTGAGTGTGTGTGTGAGTGTGTGAGCATGCGTGTGTGAGTGTGTTGCGTAAATATATGAGTGTGTGGGAAAGTGAGAGAGTGTGTGTGTCTGTCTGTCTGTGTTGCATGTTGCCCTGAGCCTTGTGTAGTGGACATGGAGCTTGTGAGCTCATTTTGGCAGAGATGCTCAGGGCAGAGAACCATGGAACATTCCACCGCTCTGACTCTGATTTCCCACTGGCTCCAAGCAGAATCTGCCTTTTAGACTTGGGTCATTGCCTGTGTCCTTCTAGCTTCCTCTCTTCCCCTCCAACCAGGTACTGCAGAGGCTCATCAAATCCCGAGGGAAGTCTCAATCCAAACACCTCAATGTCCAAATAGCAGCCTCGGAGAAGCTGGCACAGTGTCCCCCCGTGAGTGCTCAGACCCAGGGGAGGGAAGGGAAGGTGTCCTTTGGGGTTCTCCTGTTTCCTTCAGCCTGCGTGGAAGACAGCACCTGGGACAGGTCTTTAGGTATAAACCGGTCTTGGGTAAAGAGGGATGGCTGGTTAGCCAAATGGCTCAAGTACTCCTTATTGCGTGCAGAGCCATGGCCTGATTTCCCTATCCCTAGTATGAGAGGGAGTTGAGCTGAGTTCGGTCTTTTGTAGGTCTGAGTGTCCTTTCCTTACTCCACATCCAGAGGCCTTTTAACCTTGTCCTTCAACCCCTTGACTCCACCCACTGCACCCAGGCCACACCTTCAACCCTTGGTCACGCCCCCGCTCATCCCAGCCCCGCCCCTAACCCCACCTCCACAGGAAATGTTTGATATAATACTGGACGAGAACCAATTGGAAGATGCCTGCGAGCACCTGGCTGAGTACTTGGAAGCCTACTGGAAGGCCACACACCCGCCTAGCAGCACGCCACCCAATCCGCTGCTGAACCGCACTATGGCTACCGCAGCTCTGGCTGCCAGCCCTGCCCCCGTCTCCAACCTCCAGGTACAGGTGCTCACCTCGCTCAGGAGAAATCTCAGCTTCTGGGGTGGGCTGGAGGCCTCACCGCGGGGAGGCGACGCGGTGGCCCAGCCTCAGGAGCACGCCATGTAGCCGATGTCCCTCCGGTTTTTCCTCCCACCCTGGAGTGCAGGGAACATGAGGAAGGAAGGGAAGAGCTTTATTTTGTAAAAAACGTGGTGAGCGGCAGTGTCTGGTGTCTGTGGTTTTTGGTGGGACTGGGGGCTGGCTGTTGCTGCCTTCCTAGGATTGCCCCTTAGGACTGCATCTGCTGTCTGTTGGACTTGAAGCCTGATGGGGACCTCTTAAAAGTCCAGGCACTAGGAAGAAAATCTGAGGAAGAACAATAGGCTTGTTCACTGGACTCTACACCCTTTTCTTTTTGTTGTTGTTGTTGTTGGTTTTTGGAAACATAGTTTCATTCTGGCAGTAGCTGGCCTGGAATTTTCAGTGCTCCAGACTGGCCTCAAACTGGAGGCAATCCTCCTGCTTCAGCCTCCTGGATGCTGGAATTACAAGCTAGCACTACAGCTGTCGGCTCCATATATCCACGTTAGATCTAACAGAGTGGGGGCAGTTGAATCCAGAGAACTTGCCTTTCTCCGGCATCCCTCAGTCCTTGAGGGACCCAAGCTGAAGCATCTATGAGCTAAGCTGTACCTTCCACGTCTCCCAGGGAAACGGAGTCCGGGAAAGGCTCTCCTCCCACGGAGCCAGAGCCCATCTCTGAGCCCACACCATTAAGTGTATGGTCTGGCTTAGAGCCAGAACACCATGAAGTCATTCTAGACTGCTGCTGCATCTCAAGTGGGTTTTCAGCAACAGAGCCCACTTGTTCAGTGAAGCTGAGCCATCCTGGATCTGTCTACTCATGGGGAGCAGGGGCCTAGCTTCCCCTTACCAGCCTCAGGGACCGCAGAAGCACTTCTTTGCCCAGCCCCACTCTGCCATAAAACAGCTCTAGGAAGCAACTTGGAAATTGGTGCTGCGGTGCAATTCTCACCCCCTCTAACTAGGAGATGATACCACAGAGAGGATGGCTCCTTCACGCAGCTTGAGATGGCAGGAGCTGTCAGCTACTGGTGATGAGGGCATTGGGCCACCTGGTGGTCTCCAGCTGTGGGTGTGGAGACAAGGAGGGTAGAGACGTTGAGTCGTGTGCCTTCTTCAAATTGGCTGCTTTGAGTGCTTTATAGGGGGCAGGAAAGGAATCCTATCAACCTTGGAGACTCAGGGTTAGTGTAAGGAAGAAGTGTGGGTTTCTGAAAGCCTGTGGCTGAGGTCTAGTGTGGGCAGAGGAAGCAGAGGCAGAAATCTCAGTGTATTGGGGCTTGACTAACCCAGGCAGCGGCTAATGAGCGGCAGTACTAATGAGCTGTTAATGATGCTTAACCCAGGAAAGCATTAACAACCTGCACTGAGGAAGCGGTGACTAATTATTCAGGGCTCCTTACCATGGTAACTAGGAGAGTTCAAGCTCAGACGAAGTTAGGTGCCCTCAGGCCGCTAGTGGGAGGAGCAAAGGGCCTAAGTAAAAGTCCTGTGGCTTGCCCTCAGGCTCAGCTCTAGAGCGATCGCCCTGCTCCTGGGTGCCCCTCCCCCTAGAGCCAGCGCCCTCCAGGAGCCAGGCTGGTGTCTTGGCACCAACACTAACCTGCCTTGCTTTGTGTTTTTCTCACCCCTGCCTGATCTGCATGGTGCGTGCCGTCTGTCTGCTAACCAGGGACCCTACCTTGCTTCCGGGGACCAGCCGCTGGACCGGGCCACTGGGGAGCATGCCAGTGTGCACGAGTACCCAGGGGAGCTGGGCCAGCCCCCAGGCCTTTATCCCAGCAACCACCCACCTGGCCGGGCAGGCACCTTGCGGGCGCTATCCCGCCAAGACACCTTTGATGCTGACACCCCCGGCAGCCGAAATTCTGCCTACACGGAGCCGGGAGACTCGTGTGTGGACATGGAGACAGACCCCTCAGAGGGCCCAGGGCCTGGAGACCCTGCAGGGGGAGGCACCCCACCAGCCCGGCAGGGCTCCTGGGAAGACGAGGAAGACTATGAGGAGGAGATGACCGACAACAGGAACCGGGGCCGGAATAAGGCCCGCTACTGTGCGGAGGGTGGTGGGCCGGTTCTGGGGCGCAATAAGAATGAGCTGGAGGGCTGGGGACAAGGCGTCTACATCCGCTGAGAGGCAGGGGCGGTTCTGGGAGAGGAAAGGCTCTGAGCTCAAGGAGGGGAGGGCAGAGGGTCACAATATCCAAGATGTGTCTTGCCTCCAGGGGGCGCTGTGTCCCTCATTTTCAGATGCCTTGGCTCAAAGCTTGGGGTTTCTTTGGTGGTTATCATCCCAACTCCTGGGAGGTCCTTAATCCCCAGCTGTAGGTTTTTCCCTAAACTGCTGTGGGTGGATGGGGGAGTATCTACTTTCTGAAGTGCCCCCTTTCCCCATCTTTGGGGGCTCTCTCCCTCCCAGAGAAAAGGTGCACTTCCTCTTTCTACTGTAAGCGAAGGTCCTAATTGGGGTGGGGGTGGGGCTTCTTCTACCAACACAGGGGGACTTGGGAAAGGTTGGGTGCTTTTCCTGAAGAGAGTCCGCTGAATCTTCCCCAAACCCCAGACCCTGGATTCCCCACCATGTCCATCCCATAACCTAGTTTCCTAGCAGCATTCTCTGGTGGGTGAAAGCCACAGCTTGGAAACCCATGTAGAGCTTGCCTTGGGGAGCAGAGCTGGGTGCAAGCTGACGGGCATCAGTGTGTGCTCTCTGCCCTCCATGGCCATGGCAAGAAAGCAGGGCCTAGAAACTTGAGGAGTGAGCAACTCAAGATGCTGCCCCCTTCCCTCCAACCGTTCCCTCCCCCAGGAATGAGCTTTATCTACAGCATACCCTGCCTGCTGCCATCAGAAGAGAGGGGCCCTCTGCATCTGAGCCCCACATCTCCGTGCCACCTGGGTGTGGAGACCATGAATACTTTGGTCCACCTCATTCTAAACCAAAAAAACTGCTCCTTCACCTTCACCCTGAGGCCCCAGGGAACAGGCACTGTGTTGGTGCCCATGAGGTGACCACCATCCAGGGGCTTCCTGAGGATCTTGGGTCTCCCCTAGGGGTCTTGGTTTCTGCTGCTTCTCTGTATTTGCCTCTTGTGATCCTGTCCTTCCCCAGTGTTCACTTTCCCCAAGAGAGGCCTTGGTAGCCCCTCTTCCCTGGGGTTCTCTTAGCCTCCGCATCCTGATAGTCCAGCACACACACCCCCCCCCAGCATCACAGCTGGTCCAGAGAGAGCCGATTGTGCCAACGAGGACTGGGTCCTGCCCAGCTGCCCACCTCAGGGATGGGCACCTCACGCCTGTCTCGCCACCTCCTGTGCCAATGTTGCCCCACCCCCCCCGGGGGCGGGGTGCAGCTTCCACTAACAGGTTAGAAGATAGCACTGCCCAACCTTTCCCTCCGAGTCTACTGTCCTGTGCCCATCTGTCTGTCTGTCTGTCTGTACTCCTCTAGGAGAGATATTTTGCCACATATAAAACCACAGTTCCGTCCTTTGCGGCCACCTCCTGAGCCTGTTTTCTTTGTTGCCACCACACTTTTTGCAGCCTCACTGGCTCTCAGTCTTGGGAGTGGGGACCTGTTGGGAGCAAGGGGGAGTGCAAGGCAAATGCTCTGCCCCAGGGCCCTTGAGGCAAAGGAGAGATGGTACTTTGTTTTGCTGCTTCTGGATTGTCTGCAGGTGTTCCTCATTCAGCCACAAGCCCACATCTTACCTGTTTCTTCTCTGAAAAGGAGGATGGGGGTGCTGCTGAGTGAGGTGTTGCTCACGGGGTGGGCTCAAGCCTCACTGGTTCACTTCTTAAAGGCACATTCTTCATTTTATTTTTGCCCCTTTCTGCGTTGACCTCCCTGTACCCTAGCAGTTCACCTCACTAGGGAAGAATGAGCTTCAGCTCTGCTGGAACTCAGAGACTTGCCTGCATCTTCCTCCTGACTGCTGGGATTAAAGACATATACCACCACACACACAGCAACCAGTTTGTTGGGGGGTTTTGTTTGTTCACCCCTCCCAAGACAGGGTCTCACTAGATAGACAAGGCTCACCTGGAGTTCCCCATGTATCTCCAGCTTTCCTGGGCTTCAGCTTCCCCAGACTATGTGTGAACCACCATGCCAGAATATTTTATTTTGGGACAGGTTTACAATGTAACCCTGATTGACCTGGAGCTGAGGTGGGACTCAAACTCATCGTAATTCTCCTGCCTCACCCTCCTGAGTGCTGTGATTACAGGGTTACAGACGTGCTAACACTGCTGGGTGTGGTGGCGCACGCCTTTAATCCCAGCACTTGGGAGGCAGAGGCAGGTGGATTTCTGAGTTCGAGGCCAGCCTGATCTACAGAGTGAGTTCCAGGACAGCCAGGGCTATACAGAGAAACCCTGTCTCCAAAACAAAACAAAAAAACAGATGTGCTACCACGTGGGTCCTGAGAACCAGCTTTGGACTTGAGGTTATCTTGACTTGTGTCAAGAGGTGGTAGAGACCAGCTCCTTGAGACATGTGAGAACTGAATAAGCAGGTGGCAGGCCCCTTCTCCATCACCAGCTGGCAGGATGTGTGCTCTCATATCTGTTACTTCTATCGCCTGTATCCTGCCTCACAGCACCTGCAAAGATTCCTTTCCTTCCTGGGTCTTGTTTTTGAGGCGGAGGCTCTAGAGGACTTAAATATCTGAGTTGTCCACCTGAGTGCTTCTGCTCATAGCTTGTGTTTAAGGGTCAGTGTGATGTGTGACATCAGACCCTGATAGCCTCCAGATGAGCCAGCAGATCACAGACAGGGAACTGGGCCGGCCAGGGGCAGAGTCCCTTGGGGAATTGATAGTTGGGTTGTTGAGAACTCCTGCTCTGCCTCCCAGCCTTCCCCACTACCTTTGCATGGGAATCAATCATTCACTTCTATGTTTAGCTATGGAGCCAGCATTTATTAAAGATCTCCTATGTGGTAGGCACAAGTCAAACTTGAAAACACAGAGAGCAAGCACTCTGAGTTTCTTGCTGTGGGGAGTGTTTGGTACTGGGAGCATCAGTCCCTTAACCAGGGAGGTCAGAGAAGGCTTCTAGAGGGAGGTGAGGCTCACTTGAAACCTGGGAACAGGGATAGGTTAGCCTAGGCAGAGAAGTGGGAAGAAGTTCTTAGTGCAGAGGAGATAGGGGACGTGCTAGTGATGCCTGACTAGCAAAGCATGGTGACAGCTGGTGGCCAGAGCAGCTTGGCAGGAACAGGTCACAGCAGGCCTGTTAAGGAGTCTGAGTTTTGTTCTGAAACTGCTATGCAGAAATGGAAGGACTGTAAATGATAGTGTCGAGATACAGCCTTCCCTGCAGACAGTGCTGATCCTATACTCCTGGGAGGGAAACAGCTCAGGCCATAGTGGGAAGCAGTCACTGACCCTGAGAGGAGCCCAGCGGGATTTGAAGCTCTCAGAGGGAAGTAAGTTGGAAGTGACTGGTGAGAAAATTGGGAGTCATCTGGAGCAACTTCAGCAGCCCCCACACATATCGTCACGTGCTGCCTGTGACCCCCAAGTTCAACTAATTCTTCTGCTCCAGGAAATACTAATTTTGGGAAGAGTCGAGGTCAAGAGGTCGAGAGGGAGGAAGCAGATGTCCGAATATGTGTTGTCTCTTTCTGAGCACCTTCTGCCTACAACTGCATTTGCTCAGTACTTACAGGTAGGCATTTCTAGCTGGCACAGATAACAGAGATGGGGAGAAAGTCTTTTTTTTTTAGGCTACCCACTCAGGCTGCTGGGTTAGCAAGCTTGTGGATGTGAACACAGGAGGATTTTAACAGCCATGACATCAGCCGGCTTGCTACCGCCACCACGTTCGGGACTCAGAAGCTGAGGCAGAAGGACCCTTCCTAACTGGTTACTGTTACCTTTCCCTCACTGCTTCTCTGACTAGCTGCCTCCATCTCTGGTGAATGCTGCCTCCATGACCTGAAGTGGAACAGGCCACAGATCCCAGGTCTGCCTTGAGGTCTACTATCCTGAAATAGACTGGGTTAAGCTGAGGCCACTTTGGCCCAGGATGGGCTCATGGTTCCAGTCCAATACCCTGCATCATGTTTTAGTTTCTATAGTGGCTATCTAGGCTCCCTTCTAAATCAAACCTTCTTAGAGAAGAGTGTGTGTGTGTGTGTGTGTGTGTGCGCGCGCGCGCGCGCGCGCGCGCGCGCAAATGCCATGGAGACCAGAAGAGGATGGTGATCCCCTGACCTAAATGGATGCTAGGAACCAAACTCTATTCCTTTGGAAGAGCAGCAAGCCACTCTTAACCTCTCTTAACCCAGCCTGTCCAGCCCCCATGACAGTTCTTTTCTGTTCACTCAGTATGTCCCAGCTTGCCTAGTGTCACTTTCAATTCTGCAGCTGGTTGACAAAGCAAGATGCCTTTCTCCCCCTAGGAACCAGATGGCAGCCATGCTTAAGACACGGGTAATGTCCCCAAATACCTTCTGTACCTGTGTCAAGCCTCACAGCCCCAACCCTGGCTCCCTTCCTAGGGCTGAAATGGAAGCAGCTCAGATGAACTGTGTGGATCGTGGCTGTCAGCCTTGTATTGTTCTAGCTCTGTTCACCAAAGGGAAATGGGATGAAGATGTGTTATATGTGCCTTGGGGGGGAGGGGTCAGAGGCCAACTTCCAAGGGTTGGTCCTGTTTGTCCTTGCTCACCACGAATGAACGTCCCAGTAAAAGGCTTCCAGGTGTTTCCTTTTCAAGGCATTCACAGTAGAGGAGACGCTGAAGCACGGGCATATATGAGAGATCTGGCTAAGATTTGGGGTCTGAGTGAGGACCAGCGGACGGAAATGATGCAAAGGCAGGCAGGCAGGCAGGGGCTGTTTATGGAGGTTCTTGAAGACCACATGAGGGAGCTGCTTTGAACTCAGTGGGCATCAGAGAGCCATCCAAAGCTTATGGAGTAGGGAGTCACGGACCCTGAACTGTCTTTAAGAAAGGTTAGTAGGACCTGAGGAGGAGGGAAGCCCTGAGAGCAGTGGTAAAGTCCTCGCTAAGGGGCGCTGCCTTAGTAGAGGGCAGACAGCCATAAAGGGGCCTTGGGAGGACACTCCAGTGTGGGGATGTAGTGACTACAGCCCCGTTCTTGAAGTCTGCCCTGATTTATGGTGTGGGAGAAGTATATCAAAGATCTCCAGTTTTCTCAGGGCCAAAGAGAAGATGTGGAGTCTGGGACTCTGAGGTTCTCAGCCTAAGGTCAGCTTGTCTTTTCCACTTTTCATATGATTTTTCTAGGTTTCCCCCAGGTTGTAAAATTCACACACACACACACAAAACAAAAAACAAACAAACAAACAAAACACATTTTTTTCCCCTCCCTCTTCTTGCTGCTGTTTTCCTCGTGACCCACTGTTGGGTCTGCCTGCTGCTGGAGCCTGTGAGGCCAACACTCAGAAGGTTGAGGCAGGAGGATTAGTGGCATTCAGAAGTTTAAAGCCAGCCAGGGTGACAGATCACATATCCAGGTACTCTGAAAAAAACAAACAACAAACAAACAAACAAATCAACAAGTAATAAGACTTTCTCCTCTGCTGAGAGAAACTGGTTGGTTTATATTCTATGTAGCCCAGGCTGGGTGTTTATTATTTCCTTTGGGAGGGGGAGGGACTTGGAAGTCACTTTGTAGACCAGGCTTGCCTTGAACTCAGAGATCTGCCTGCTTCTGTCTCCCAAGTACTGGGATTAAAGACGTGTGCTAGCCACCACCACCACACCACCACTACCACCACCACCACCACCACCACCACCACCACCACCACCACCACTACCATGCAGTTTCCCAGGCTGGTTTTTAACTCAGGATCTTCCCACCTCAACCTTCCCCGGACTGGAATTACAGATATGTGCCATGACCCCTGACTCCTCTATTTGGCCTTCCTGCCTGGGACCCCTCTGCAGAGTCACTGGCTGGAGGGTCTTGTCCTTAGGCTTCCAATATTGGCCAACCGCCAGAGTGCTTGGATTGTCAGTGAATTGCAGAAACAACCTTGATCTTTCCAGAAAATGACTAGGGGTACCCATAAGAAGACCAGAGACCTCTTTCCTAGGGGAACCTGCTTTGAAAACTCCCTACTAATGAGACCACTGGAGACCTGCTGGAGGCTGGAATGTGATCTGTGAGCCTGCCTGAGGTTAAGTTTGTTTGTTTGTTTGTTTGTTTGTTTTGAGACAGGGTTTCTCTGTATAGCCCTGGCTGTCCTGGAACTCACTCTGTAGACCAGGCTGGCCTCAAACTCAGAAATCCACCTGCCTCTGCCTCCCAAGTGCTGGGATTAAAGGCGTGTGCCACCACTGCCTGGCAAACAGACCACTAAAGTTTATTTTATTTTTGGTTTCTTTGTATAGCCCTGCCTGTCCTGGAACTCTCTGTAGATCAGGCTGGCCTTGAACTCAGGGATCCACTTGCCCCTACCTCCTGAGTGCTGGGATTAAAGGCATGTGCCACCACACCTGGTCATGATGATTTTATAATTTCATTTTTATTATTTTTAATTATATATAGGTGTGTGAATTTGCATGTGGGTATGTGCACAAAAGTGCAGGTGTCAGCAGAAGCCAGAAGCAACAAAGTTCTCTGGACCTGGAGTTAACAGAGAGTTGTTATCTGTCTGACGTGGGCTGCTGGGCACAGAGCTTGGTCCTCTGGAAAAGCAGCAACTCTTAACCACCGAACCATCTCCTCAGCCATCATTATGATATTAGGCATGTCTAACCTGCAGGCTGCATGCAATTGCATGCAGCTAAAGATAGTTATGAATGCCATCCAACACAAAATGGGAAAAATTACAATATTATGTAATTAGGGGCTAGCCAGAGGGCTCAACAGTTAAAAACACTTGTTGCTCTTCCAGAGAACCTGAGTTGGGTTTCCAGTATCCAAGCTGGGATCTGAGGACCTCATCTGGCTTCCAACAGTACACATGTATCCAAACGTGGCATGTGGCACAGACACACACACACACACACACACACACGCTCAAAAAATAATTTTTTAAGAAGTTGGGCTTAGTGGTACACGCCTTTAATCCCAGCACTCAGGAGGTAAAGGCAGGTGGATCTCTGATGTTGGAGTCCAGTCTGGTCTACAGAATGTTCTAGGACTGCCAGGGCTACACAGAGAAACCCTGTCTTGAAAACCAAACAAAAATAAAAAACAAAATGTTTTAAAAATTACGAGATTGGGTTTTTGAAACATTTTGAGGTTCTTCGTTGTTTGTTCTGTAACTCATTTGCAGGATTCTTCCGTCTGAACTTTGTAGATGAGAACGCTGTGTTGCAACCTGAGAAAGTTGGACCTGCTCTTGGAGGGTTTTGTCCCAGTTGTGGCTGTTGGGGGGAGGAGGGAAAGAGCAGACATTCCCATTGCACATTGCAGACTCTTATTTGCAGCACTAGAGCAGATAGTCCCAACTTAAGTTTTCTCAGGGTAACGAGGACTCTGAGATTTTCCTTGCACTTTTAGGGTCCTGGTCAAATGCCTGGTCTTCATGGTGACGTCACTTAGTCCCTCCGCACGGGCAGGGAGCCAGCGTCCGATGGGATTCCCAGGTCTCGGGGATAGGGGTGGGGGTGGGGGTGGTGGTGACGCTTGGGGTTCTCCACATCTGATAGGAGCAGCGAGTCCGGCCTTCCCCCAGGCGGGGCTTTGAAGATTTGGGGCCAAACTCTGGCCCCAGAGGCTGCTGAGCCCCGCTGGCCCCCGGCTCTGGGAGTGCCATGGGACAGCTGATAGCCAAACTGATGCGAATCTTTGGGAGCCAGGGTAAGAGGAGCACCGGGCATCCCAGTGACCTCTTTGATTCCGCTGTTTTGTGGGGCTCTTGGGATTTTGGAGTCAACTGGGAAGACTGACTGGGAACTTTGAGCTGCTAGAGTTCGTTTTGTGCACTCTCATATGCTCCACCGCCTCCTGTCTGCTCTCCTCCCGTCCCCCCTCCCCCGACTCTGCCCTTCACTGGGCTCACTGCACAGGGATGGGAGAGCCTTTTGCCCCCCACCCTACCTCCCAGCAGAGCTGTGCGTGACTCGGATGGCCCCTAAAGTCAGTTTCCTGAGATTGTGATTTAGAGCCCAGCATGCTTCGGACCCTTCAGACAATTGCTGTCTAGAAATGTAGACAGAGGTGGGATAGAGGTCAGGAGGGGTGCAGGGGTCCAGTCCGATGGCAAGTGAAGTGGTACAGTCACCGGCAGAGGTCCCCAGCCGGCCGGGCACGCGTTTTCCTGCGCATCCTAGGAAAGGTATGGGAGAGGGCACACAGAAAGCTGAGATGCCGAGCTTTAGCTCCTTGTGGTTGGGTTCGGAGGTTGATGAGAAATGGGTGGAACCGGGAGAGAAGGCATCCATCCAGGCAGGAGCGTAGGTGGGGTAGGGAAGAGGCCAAGACGAGAAGCCTACTGAGGATACCCAAGCCCGTGGTCATCCTGGTTGACTCTGACCTTCCCCTTCCCCTGGTTGCCTCCAGAGCACAAAGTCATCATCGTGGGACTGGACAATGCAGGAAAGACCACCATTCTCTACCTGTTGTAAGTAACTATTGTGTGGACAGAGAGGGCTGGGCCTCACACCAGACTGATAGTCATTTGCACCAATCACCAGAGCCCTTCCCTGGGTTAGTGGGTAGTTGTAGTCAAGAAAAGTGATAGGAGGACGCTTGTGTGACCTTCTTGATTTAGTGGCTGCCGGCCTGGATTTGAATCCTGCCAGCTATGGGTGACCTCAGGTCCCACCGCCTCCCGCAGGTATGGAATGCTCGCTGCTCTTGGCTGCCCCTGGAGGCATGATACTTTCTCCTCACCCTTGCACCTTACACTTGTTAACTTCTGTCTCCTGCTTCAAACCTCAGTCACGGCAGACCGCGAGCTCTGCAGCTCTGGGTCTACCGTACATAAGCTGTGTAAACGCTACCCTCGCTTTCCCGGTCGTTTGCTCCTGATGGAGTCTCTCCTGATGTGGAGACTCTACTGAGAGCATGTGCTCCCTGAGAAAGTAATATATGTAAGATAAATTAATTTAATTCTATTAGAAAAGTCTGGAGGTGTTGGTTAGTGGTAAAGTGCTTGCCTAGAATTCTTGAGACTCTAGATTCCTGACATTGTTACATTAGGAAAAAAAATTAAAACAGTACAAAGATTTTACTTTCAATCTTCTGTCCTTATAACTTCTTGGTAAGCTTTCATAAAACATATTTAAACAGGCATTATGGTCTTTGCCTGTGATCACAGCACTCTGAAAGTTAAGACAGGAAGATCTCATATTTGAGGTCATATAGTGAGACACACGTACACACACCCCAAACACATAAAGCAAAACATAAACAAAAACCAAGACAACCAAACCAAACCACCCTAAACTGAAAACAAACAAAAGTTTCCTTTTTTTTCTGACCTTAAACCAGGGAAGCGTCTGATGGCCTTGCTGGGATCTGTCTGTTTCTTCACAGCTCCTACAATTCCAGTGTGGTCCCCAGAGCTTATTAGTACTGCAAGCCACCAAGCCTCAGGGATCCTAAGCTGCATTTAGACAAGACTCCCAGGTGTCTCTGCCAAGTCTGAGGATTTAGGATTGTTCTAAGAAGCCTCTTTTAGGCTCTCCCATGCCAGGCCCACTCGACTAACTCATACCTTTCTTTCCCCATATCAACTGGGCCTTGGCCAGTGCTTGCTCACCCAGAGCTCGGTTGTTCTGAGTTGGACTCAGCTGCTTTGGGAGTCGAGGGGTGATAGTCTGAGCTGGGAGTGAGCTGGGCAAAGACCTTAGGACCTGCTCTTGCCTCCCTAGCCTGACCAACGAGGTTGTTTGCATCTGTTCCACCATTGGTAGCAAAGCGGAAGAAATTGTTCTTCAGAAGACCCATTTCCTCATGTGGGATCTAGGAGGCAGGAGACACTTCGCTCCACCTGGGATAATACTACTCTAATGCTGAGGTAAGGAGGGGACCAGGTCTTGGAGGACAAAGAGGTGGCTGAGCATTAGCCTGTTAGTCACCTGCAGTTTTCTTTGAGCCTTCTGCCACCTGGGACATGATTGAATGGTGGTCACTTCAGCTGTGAGGGATCGTAATAAATGTTGTGCCAAATAACCCAGTGTCGCATTTGGGAAGAGGTTTTAAAAAAAGGCTTAGTTGTTTATAAGCACACTGTGGCTGTCCTCAGACACCAGAAGAGGGCATCAGGTCCCATTACACATGGCTGTGAGCCACCATGTGGGTGCTGGGAATTGAACTCAGCATCACTGGAAGAGCAGTCAGTGCTCTTAACCACTGAGCCATCTCTCCAACCCAAGATTTTTTGAATCCTAAAAACAAAAGATAAGCCAGGCAGTGGTGGTGCACACCTTTAATCCCAGCACTTGGGAGGCAGAGGCAGGCAGATTTCTGAGTTCGAGGCTAGCCTGGTCTACAGAGTGAGTTCCAGGACAGCCAGGGCTACACAGAGAAACCTGTCTCAGAAAAACCAAAATAAATAAATAAATAAATAAATAAATAAATAAATAAAATAAAATAAATAAAAATTTAAATATATCAATATGAAGAAGAGAAAGAAGATTTGTGACTCCTGAGACATGTGTGGTGTGTCATGCCTATAATCCCAACACTTGGGGGACTGAGACAGGAAGCTCATAAGCTCCAGGGCAGCCTGGGTGACATACTAGGATTTTTGTCTCCAAAGAATAAAATATAAGGTGATTAAGAATGAGCCCAGCCTAGTGAGATTGGCAGATTGCACAGGTCCTTTCCTGTGGGGCTGGCACTTGGGCAGAGCAGAGGCCAGTGATCAGAACCATAGGTAGGAAGCATGTTCACCAAAAGGCAGGCTTGTAGCTCATATCTCAGTCTTGCTGGACAGTTTGTCATCCTTGTGATAGATAGTACAGACTGGAATCGGCTGTAGACCACTCGGGAGGAGCTGTATAAGATGTTGGCCCATGAGGTAAGCCTCCCGAACTCTGCTGGAAGCCATCCAGTGAGACCAGCTGTGCACTCTCAGACTGCTCACACACCCTCTCTGAGGTTCATGTCTGAGGTGCCCTATCCTTGTAACATGGGGAGAGCTAGTTTACTACAGATAAAGGGTTCAGTGCCCTCGGAACCACTGCGCACAGAGTTTCTGGTTCAAGGGTTAATCTTGCCTCTCATCTGTTGTGAGACCCTGAGAGAGTTGTTTCATTTCTAATAAGTTGCTTCATGTCTACTAATAGGGAGGATCATTAGATCCTATCCTGCAATGGGAATGGTGGCTCTTACCTGCAATCTGGGAAACTGAAGCAGATTGTCATGAGGTAGAAGCCAGCCTGGGCTCCATATTGAGTTCCAGACCAGCCTGGGCTACAGAGTAAGATTTTGTTTTGAAAAAACAAATGAGCAACAACAATAGCCAAAGAAGATCCGAGGCAAGCGGTGGTGGCTTTAATCCCAGCACTGTAGAGGCAAGGCAGGCAGATCTCTGAGTTGGAGGCCAGCCTGGTATAGAGCAAGTTCCAGGCCAGCAAGGGCTATTCAGAGAAACCCTGTTTCAGGGAGAAAAACAAAAACAAAAACAAAACAAAACTCACAAATATCTGAGGTTCTTTTCTTTTTTTAAGTTTTATTTTTAAATTATTTATTTATTTTATGTATATGAGCACACTGTAGCTGTCTTCAGACACACCAGAAAAGGGCATCAGATCCCATTACAGATGGCTGTGAGCCACCATGTAGGTGCTGAGAATTGAACTCAGGACCTCTAGAAGAGTAGCCAGTGCTCTTAACTGCTGAGCCATCTCCTCCAGCCCATATCTGAGGTTCTTGTAACCATCCCGTGAGCAGCTGGAATATGCTTCATGAGCTGTGACATCATTAGATGGGGCTGCTAATGTTGGGATGGGCCTCCACCTCTCTCCCACCTGGCCATGGGCCTCTCTTGCTAGGACAGTGGGGCAGGGATCCTAGAAGATTGTAAGAGGAATGCTGGGCTGGCTGGCTGGCTGACCTGGGCTGCTCTTCTGCCCACAGGCACTTCAAGATGCTTCAGTGTTGATCTTTGCCAACAAGCAGGATGTGAAAGACTCCATGACCACAGCAGACATCTCCCAATTTCTCACACTCAGTGCCATCAAAGACCACCCATGGCATATCCAGGGCTGCTGTGCTGTCACGGGAGAAGGGTCAGTCCCCCACCCTCACCTGCCCTGGCCCATCCACTGGGCAGAAGGTTACAGGAATCCCTTTCTTGTCTCTTTCCAGTCAAAATCTAGCCTACAGTTGGCTCCAGGTCAAGTAAGATGGACAAAGGCCCACAGCTAAGGTGCTGTGAGCCTGCAGAAAGCCTGTGCTCCAAGGGCTTGTTCTAATAATGGTAAAGGCTGAGACTCCCCCAGAAACAACAGTGATTCTAGGGACTGAGAAACTCTTTGGAGAAAGTGAAATGGATAAAGTGGAAGAGAGTCAAGGGTTAGTCTGAGTTTGTCTCCAGAGAAGGGGTTATCTAGGACCCAAAGAAGGAGGAGGAAGAGAAAGAGGAAGAGGAAGAAGAGGAAGAGAAAGAAGAGGAAGAGGAATAAGAGGAAGAGGAAGAGAAAGAGGAAGAGAAAGAGGAGGAGGAGGAAGGGAAGAAGAATCAGAAGAAGCAGCAGCTACAGAAAGACCTTGCAGGAACAGGCCTTCAGGGCAAAAATCACTGACTCTCTGACTTTCTTACTTGTGAGGGGAAAGGGGTCTCCTTCCCTCTCCCCCAGTTCTGCGAGAGTGATTAGCATGCTTTCTTCATTAGACTTTTTAAATACCAACTGGGTGCCAGGTACTATTCTGGGCACTGGGAAAATGGTGGCTAGTAAACTAGGCAGAAAATGCCTGCCTTGGAGCTGGGGGTGTGGCCTCACATGAACTATTGCATACCTGTAATCTCAGCACTTGGGAGGGAGAAGCCAGCGGATTATTAGTTCAAGGCTATCCTCCACTATGTGGTGAGTTCAAGGCTATCCTCCACTATATGGTGAGTTCAAGGCTATCCTCCACTATATGGTGAGTTCAAGGCTATCCTCCACTATATGGTGAGTTCAAGGCTATCCTCCACTATATGGTGAGTTCAGGCTAAACTGGGCTACATATGAAGTCCCTGCCACAAAAACTAAAGCCATAACAAAGAAACAAAGTGATAAACAGGAAGATGGAGAAAGGAAAAGATTAGGGATATCTGGGGAAAACTCACAACGTGCACCTGCCTGTGCTGAGTGTAAAGGATCCTAGTGCTTGGATTGTGAAGGGCTGGACTTCTCCAAAATGGCCTTGCATGAGGACAATTCCTTTCATCTCCCATGTCTGGACTTTTTTTTTTTTTTTTTTTTTTTTGATGAAAAGAAAACTTTAAATAAGTAAATCCAAGAGCTTATCGCCTGAACCCATTAGGGACTCTCATGTTCCAACCTAGTTCACAACACTCCCTGGGGCCCCCTGTGCCGTACCCTGAGGCAGGCATGGCTGGGTGGTGACAGACAAGACCATGTTTCCATGTTTGTTCTGGAGGTGTGTTTCTCACTTCATGAGGAGCTTGCTTATGGAGCCTCTTCCCAAGCCTTTGAGGTCACCCTGCCACTGCCCCCAGTGACAAAGCAGAACAACAAAAGACTTGTCCAGAAATACTGCTCAGTGGCCCAGGAAGGAGAGTCTCCAAGGTGCCTTCTCAGAGGAGCCTCCCTGGCTCACAGACTCCCTATTTGTTGGGTTATTCTCCAGGCCTTTCTGCTAGGCTGTGAGCCTGGTAGGGTGACTGCTTCTCCACAGGAGCCTCAGCCTCTGGCACAGTGGTGCCAATGTGTCCTGGAACTCAGCTCGATTCCCTTCTACCATTAAGTGATTGAATACAACCTTGGCTCCCCTCTCAGTCTGTCCCAGGCAGAAGCTTGGGTTTCCAGCCATCATCTTATGGGAAATGCTGATGGTCCTTTGTGCCATTCCTTTCTCCCCGCAGGCTGCCAGCTGGGCTCCAGTGGATACAATCTCAGGTCAATTGATGCCCCAGCCCAAGGCCAACCAGAAACCGCATGGTTAGCACCAGTGAGAAACACCAGTCGTTTGTTGGTGGAAAGAGGGTGGCTGTGGGCAGAGAGATTCTACAGTCCTCTCAATTGTCACTGAGAGCTGGATCAAAGACTTCAAGTTGGTGCAGCCAGGACTACAGATGAATCTGTCCTGCCCACTCCATCACTGCTGGTGTGAGGAGACACCAGGGAACTTGCTGGGGGTGCTGGGGGCATCAGGTCTCTCTCAGCCCTCACCTTCTGTCTGCCAGGGAAGCAAGAGATTTTTGACATTGTTCCGTATCCACTGGACGAAGGAGATCGGGATAAAGGAGGCAGATGGACCTGGCCAAAAGCTGGGGGATGGGGGTGGGGTAGAGAGTTGATGAATGGAAGATAGAACATTCCAGACAGATGCAGTTCTTCACACTGCAGGGTTCCAAGCCCTTCCACCTCCACCCCCTCGCTGGCTACAGCTTTCGGGGCCTAAGTCACCACGTGGAATCTCCTTCCCTCTCAGCATCCTTCCGGTGTGAGACCTACTCCGCTGAAATGTCAAAGATTTCTATAGGATCTACTTATTTTGTCTTTGTGTCATGATTATTATTTTTTTTTAAATCGCATTATGATTTTAAAAGGAAAGGTACATAGTAAGTGCCCCTGAAAACGCCTCACCTCTTGTTTCTGTTTGTTCCTCAAACGGGCTTTTGTTTTTTTGCAGAAAGGTTTTGGAGAGCGGGGACTGCCGCAACGATCCGATCCGTTTGGCTAGAGAACTTGGTCAAGGTGAAGGGCATTGGCAACAGCTAACCAGGACCAGGGCTCTTGGCTCTAGTGGGGATAACGATCCACTGAGAAGGGGACCCCAGGGAGATGGAAAAGCCCCTGAGTCTTTTAAAGGCGGTGCTAAAGATGGATTGGAGGCCTGTGATGTCCTTCTATATCTAGGGACCGAGACAGTATAGCCTTTCCCCTTTTCAAGCAGACAGGGGATCTCTGGGGGATCCCGGGCAGAGATATCAAGGACCCAGATCTTTAAGTTTGTAGCTCTCCTGAGATTTTGTTATAAAGGGAGAGCTTGTGAGCTTTAGATATTTCAGTCATACTTTGGATTTTCATTAGGTTTTCCTTGATAGGACGAAAAATTGGAAAGTCTGTGAATACTACCATGCCACGGCCTCATTGAAATCTATTACAAAGAAATTAATTTAGGTGAAGCTGATCTACTGCGTTGGGGGTATAGCTCAGTGGTAGAGCATTTGACTGCAGATCAAGAGGTCCCCGGTTCAAATCCGGGTGCCCCCTCACACAATGCGAGCTTTTTGCTCTCAGCGCACCTTGCTTTGAGACCTTAGAGAGGAGAGTCGGGGACTGCCCCAGCCCACTCTATTTTGCTGGCTTATGCTGTCTTACTGTGGCTGCAGTTAAGTGTATGTCCCTGGCCGAAATGTAACGCGAGCCTAGTGTCCAAGCCCACGGTATGATTCCCGTAAGCAGCCGATCGTGACCCGCAGGGCGCGCCGTGCCGGTTGGCGTATTCGGGTGCGGGTGATTTCCGCGCCTGTCCCTTAGGGAGATCTGAATGTCTAGGATTGGGGCCGGGTTGGAGGCAGAAGGTCGGGAGAGGTCGCGCGAGCGTGTGGGAGGGAGAGAGAACGCGGGGAAGCCGCGGCGGAGCTACAGAGTGAGACCCTTCCCGAGGAGCACCGGACAGCGAGGCGTCGCCTCTATCTTTTGGAGGACGTATGCTTGTGCCTTCAGAAGGAGTCTCAGATGATCAGGAAACAGCTTTTGTAATGAAGCTAGTAATCCGGCACGTTAGTTCCTTGTGTTTCTCGATAACTTCGGACCAGATTCTCCCCTTCTAGAGATGCTTTAGTGCGCCTGCGCTGGAATAGCACTAAGTGATAACTGACGCCAAGCTACCAGCAGAGGGGGTATAGCTCAGTGGTAGAGCATTTGACTGCAGATCAAGAGGTCCCCGGTTCAAATCCGGGTGCCCCCTAGCAGATCTTTTATTTCCGTAAATTGTCTTTCTTACATTCCTCAATTTTTCTTTCTTTCTTTTTTTTTTGGTTTTTCATTTCCCATGCCAGCTCCCACAGTCCGGGAGTGAAGACATCGGTAAGGAACCAGGAATTTCTAGGCCAGTGTCTCTCCGAGTGTGACTAGCCGCAACACTTGGGCCCGGGCTAGACATGAAGATTCCTGGCCTCATCTCTGACCCAGTGAACTATCCTGGGGTGGGGCTAGAAATGTGCGTTCTGAAAAGTGCTTCCCCTGCGTGCTCAAGTTCCAGAGGCTTACGTTAAGGAACTTGTCCACATCGTTTGCTTCTAATATTTCCAAGTAGTTGCTTTTGCCTGACTCCTAATAAAAGACTTTATAACATAGAGCGCGGGCACTGAGACCGACCGCGCACGACGACACCAGAATGGAGGCTAGAAGTCCATCCTGGGACACTATAGAGGCCCTCCGCGGCGCCTGCGAGGGCAGTCTCTTAACTCTTCAAGAGATCAGCTAAACGGCAGCCCCGTGGCTCATCACGTGTCCACTGGGTGGCGGTAGGAGGTCACAGCTGGAAGGGACAGTTTCTTCGCTCCCCCAGAGGCTGTCCTGGGAGAATTCTGGCTAGGCTTTAGAAATTCAAAGGCCGGCTGGGTTTGGTGGGCTCACGCCTGTAATCTTTTCAGTAGGCTGAAACAGGAAGAATGATTATGAGTTCAAGACCAACCTGCTCGACAACCGTACTCCTTGTCTGGAAAAATAACAAAAACCCCTTCAGTTGCGGGGCTTGCCTTGGCTCATAGTATTACATAATATTACATTGAGGTCTTGGGGAGGCCACCTCTAGGCTTTTGGACACAGAGGAGAGAGAAACTGGGATTCTGAGAGATGAGAGAATCTAGTCTTCATTTCTTTCTTCGGTCCTCCTCTTTTGACATCAGTGTCAGACCACCCACCTACTCAAACCCACACTTTACTTCTGTCCCCAACTGCACCCTTCTTCCCGGGATATGCCCCATGAAGCAGTCTATGCACCTTTTCTTTCTGCACTCTCCAGGTCCCCAGCGCGGAGGGAGCCAGGGGCCCCTAAGCTCTCTCCACTCTCTAGGTCCCAGTTCTTCGCCTTCCCACGAAGTAGGTCACAGGCACCTTCGTGCCTTGACCTGATTCCATGCCGTCTATTAAATCTCCTAAACTGCGGGTATTTTTATTCTATCCTAAAAGGGGGGAAAAAGTGCCCTATTCCGAGTCCGGTAGAGTGTGGTGGCAGTAGGCGCCACTTCTGGTTCTAGCTTGGACTGATCTGGCCTTCCTAGGGAGGGGGCATCCGATCGGCTTCAGAGTGGGAATGTGCCAGACTCCAGCACCTACATGTCTCCTGGACGGTGTGTGTGTGTGTGTGTGTGTGTGTGTGTGTGTGTGTGCTGGAGATGGGGTGTGAAGCAGTCAAGTGGGGGCATGCAATTCG
>JADRCH010000113.1:58840-76491 GCA_019843965.1 Rhynchomys soricoides
CGCTAAAGTAGAACACCAGGAAGCTACAGAAGTCCAAGAACCAGCTTAGAAAGTCGCATGCTCTGGGGATGGGTGGTGGGAGCCAACGGCCCAAGTAGGAGCGCTTCCTGGGGTCCTCCACCTCGGCCTTTTCCTTAGGTTTCTGGGGCAGCAGGATTCTCTCGGTGACCAGAGATGTCCCGGAGCGGTCCCGAGTCCTGTGGGGTGCGGCGCGGAGCTCCGGGAGGCGGGGACCCTGGCGTCGCGCCCCGCCCTCTGGGTCCTCCCGCCCGCGCTCCCCAAGGCCGCAGCGCCGCGCTTCGCTCGCCGTGCCCGCTCCGCTCCTGCTCTCCACTTGCCCAGCCCCGGGCCGCTCCCTCTGCAGCCGCCGCTTCCGCGCGGACCCGGAGGTCGTCCGCGCCCACCATGCAGGCTCAGCTCTGGTTGCTGCAGCTGCTGCTACTCCGCGGGGCCGCGCGCGCGCTCAGTCCCGCGTCAACCGCAGGTAGGATGCACGGCCAGGGCAGGTGCAGACCCGCCAGCGGGATCCGGGTGCTGTCCGCAGGACGCTGGGGATAGGGGACAGGGACCCTACTTTCCCAGTGTGCGCACTGAGGGTGCGCACCTCCTACTTCTGTCGGAAGGACATGGAGGGACCCAGACCGGGGTCCCCAGAATAGTCACAGGGACCCGCGATCTTTCCAGAGATGCGTTTGCTTTTCCTTGCTCTTCCCTGCTGCCTCCCTCCGCTGCTCCAGGTGGGGTCTCAGTTGGGCTTGGAGACTGCGTGGGAGCCGCCGGAAGATGGGAGACATCCTGGCACCAGCGTGGCCGTCTAACTTGCTTCCCCTACCAATTGGGTACTGGTGGAGAGGCAGGGACCCCAGGAAAAAAAAACAGCTTGCTGCTCCCCGATCTCCCAGGGTCAAGGGTCCCCTTCTCCCTCCTGCTTGATTCTGCTTGGCTCTCAGTTGCACCGGTTGTGCGTGGAAGCAAGGGCGGTGAGGGTGGAGGAGGAGCTTCCTTCCATTCTACACACGCCTCTTTCCTTTAGACCAGTTTCTCAAGCCATTTCTTCCTTTTGGAGATACTTTGAGAGATCTACTTTGAATCCCTCATGTTATCAAGAAAGGCCATTTTTAAATATATACTTTAGGTTCTACACCCAGGCTTTCTCAGGGTCTGGGAATGAGGGTGATTTTTCAAGTTCCTTAAAAAAGAATTGAGTGTCCCACACTTGGGGGCAGGGGAGGGATAGTTCATGGGGCGCTGCTATTGGCTGTTGTGTCAGCATAGTGCCTAACTGTGTTCTTGACTTTGATGGTCTGGTATGTAGTCCAAATGAATCTGGGTTGGGATGAGACGTACGGAGGATGCTAGTGCTGACTGTGGGGGCAGACGACAGAGAAGTCACATGTCTAGAGACTAGTGTGGAGCCATCAGTGTTCAGGGAGGCCCCCAAGAAGGTAGCTGGACACTTGGCTTTTAGTTCTGCTGTCTCACTTGCTGTGTGACCTTGGGCGAGTTACTTACTTTCTCTGGGCTCAGTTTTTGATTTATAAAAAGAGGTTATTGACAATATCTTTAGCTCTTGAAAGTGGAATCGTGAAAGATTATTCCCCCCCCCCTTAAGATATTCTTTCCTTCTCAAACATGTACAGGCAACTGATAATTTTATTTTAAAATTGTAACTAGGAAGGGACTGAGTGGGTTAATTCCTGAGTTCTTTTCAGCCTTAGCCTGGTGTGTTTCCTGAACTCAGATATGGCTGGGTTGGGGAGGGGTTTGGGCCGTGGAGAGGATTGAGGAAGGAAGATGGCTACATCAGGGGGCCCAGGGATACAGACTACTCGGCCTTCTCTGCTTTTAGATTCATCTAGAAGATGTGGAGGGTCTGCGGCAAGTGAGATTGAGGTTAGACCTAGAAGGCTGTAAAAAACCATCAAGGTAGTTGTTGACTCATCCCAGGTTGGGCTGGGTTTGGTGGTGAGGTTTTGTAGAGGCCGTCTGAGGGTGTGTGTGAGTGGGGACGGCTGGAGGGGTCCTTTCATGGAGACTGGCTGCTGGTTCTGCATGATAGAGCCCCCGTGGCCAGTGAGAGCAACATGGCTAGAGGAGGGAGGGGGACCCAAGGAGGCCTGGCCCCACCTGGTGTCCCTGTCAGAGCTGGAGGGCCTGTCAAGCGTCAAGGTCCCTCCATCCCTACAGCCTTGTTCTCACATTCATCCTTACAAGGGAACGGAAGCATCCAGGACCTGAAGAGGGAGTCTACCGAGGAGAGCAGAAGCAGCCAGAAGTCAGCCAGAGAGAAAGATGGCCTCCAGGCCCAAGGGATGGTCACTGAGGGTCTGGTCCCAGGGGAACCAGAGGCATCCAGGACACACACAGAAGGGAGAATCTTTCAGGCAACCATTTTGAAACCCACAAGGAGCCTCGACATCCTCTTACTTTCTGAGCTAAGGCTGCCTGTCTCCAGAGTCTGAGCTAAGGCTGCCTGTCTCCAGAGTCTGAACAGATGTCTATGTCTTATAACCCAACCAGCCTAAAACTGCTTTTAGTTTCCTCCTTGCCCACCAGGGCCTCCCAATAAACTAATATAGTGTGACTAAAATTCAGATTCCTCACAATGGCTTCTGAGATTGCTATTGCTTCCTGTCAGCTGCAGTGTCCTGTCCTCAGAGAGATCTACCCTGCTGGGAGGTCCTGGCAGTACCCATACTCTGTCCCGATTCACTGTGCTGTGTCTATGGGAAGAAGTCTAGAATACTTGGGCTCAGGATCATGCTCACTTGTCACTGAACTCCTCCACACCCCCACACCCACCCACCCACACCCTGTGCAGAAATCTGCTTAATAAATGTGTGTGGAAAAGATGAGTATGGTGGGCCATACGAGAGCAAGGCCACTTGGAGGAAAAAGGATCGGAAGTTCAAGGTCATCCTTGGCTACATAGTGAGTTTGAGGCCAGCCTGCTACAGGAGACCCTGTTTAAACAATAAAAAAAAAAGCTGTTCAGCAGTGAGCATGTACACAGGTGCTTCTGCCTGAACCCTTGGGGTAATCTTCAGAAAGCAGAGCCCCATCCCCCACCCCACCTCTGCTACCTTATGTCCCTCTTAAGGTGAGGGGCAGGATCTTAGCAGGAGGGGCAGTCATAGGAGGTGGGATTTGTTAAGCCTGGGACAAGGTTGTCCCACAAGGTTGTGTGACCTTGTATGAAGCAAAGAGCAGGACTTTGAGACACAGTGTCATATAGCCCAGGCTGGCTTTGAACTCACCATGTAACCGAGGCTGACTTTGACTTTCTGATCTTCCTACCTCCACTCAACAACACTAAGGAATGGGATTGCAGGTATGATGCCATCATGTCATGTTTATATAGCACTGGAGAACTGAACCCAGAGCTTTTGACATGCTAGGTGACTTGCTAGGTGACGAGTACTCTACCAACTGAGCTACATCCCCTGCGCGCTGCCTGGGAGGTTGGTTTAGCTGGAGCTGCTTTGTGTAGATGGTTAGATGGTTTGTTAAAGATTCAGCCTAGCAAGTGGTAGAACTGTTCTCATCTTGTCTGTCAGAGATGCAGGCTTCCGGAGAGTCTTGTGGCATTCTGGTTCAAGGTTGGACCTCCAGCAAACCTGTGTTTTTCAGTGTTGTGATAGGACAGTGAGGGTCTCCATCAGGGCTGTGCTCAAGGGAGGGTCTCTGTGTATAAGGCTTGGTGCTGAGTTTCTCCCTCCTCCTGCCAGCCTCCCACCTCCTCCACTCACTGGTGCCTCCTGAACACTTGTCCTTGCAGTACCCAGAATTCTAGATGCAGAGGAGACCAAAGGCATGATGGTCCGGTAGACCAGCTTGGGTGGTACCCCTGGCATCTGGGTGAAGGGGAGAGAAGCGTCAGGGAGACTCTGGGAAGCAATGGCAGCTTGTCAGACTTGAAGGATGAGTAAAAACTCACGGGGAAAGGGTTATTTAGGAGCAGAGTTGTCTTGACTGAGTAAACTTTGTGAATCTATGGTGGCTGAATAGCAGGGCTGGGTCCTAGAGGGCCAGGAGGGATGTGAGAGATACAGAAAGGGAGGAGCCTGGCTATAAGAGCCCTCAGATCAGCTGCAGGGGTGCGGCAAGAGGGACACAGGAGTGATGGATCATGTGGGTCTTCTACCTGGCTTGCTCTAACTAGAGTGTGTGGGTAACTGGCTCTAGGGCATACAGGGTAAAAGGAGAAATGAATACCCAGAGAGAAGAACATCAGCGGCCAGAACAATATGGCAGTGGTGTAGCTAGAAGGGTTGGTCAGGCCCCAGGTGGTATAACCCAGCTCCTCCTCAGCCCTAGCACATTGCAGCAGGGCTGTGCCAGGTCAGGGGAGGACGCATGATCTTTGCACTCCCCTATATACAGTCCTGGTTGACCCAAAACTTGCTGTGTAGGCCAGGCTGGCCTTGAACTCACAGAGATCTGCCTGCCTCTGCCTCCTGAGTGCTCAGTTTAAGGGCATGTGCTGCTACGCTTGGCCTTACTGCACTGTGCTCTATGGTTCTGATCAGGATGGAGCCAGCCAACCTCCGTTCCAGTCCTGTTGTGGAATGAGTGGGTGACCTAGAGGTAGGTTGTTAGCCTCGTTTTTTTCCCATTTATAAAATGGGTGTAAAGCTAATGCCCATCTCCCAGGGGATGAT
Source organism: Rhynchomys soricoides (assembly GCA_019843965.1). NCBI lineage: Eukaryota > Metazoa > Chordata > Mammalia > Rodentia > Muridae > Rhynchomys > Rhynchomys soricoides. The sequence goes on from JADRCH010000113.1 coordinate 63,502, forward strand.
TGGCATGGGGATGAATGACTAGTGCCCACTAAGAGTGGCTGGCAGTCCCAGAGCCACTGCTGTCACACCATGCCATTAGGGCCTTGAGAGACGGAGTTCAGTCTGTTCCAGAGGCAAAGGACTGAATGGGAACTGAGAGGCGGAATTAGTGTCTAGGGTGTCCAGGGGTGTCTAGGCATGGCATCGATGTAAACCTGTTAGGCTGCGGCTTCCATTAGGCTTCAAGGCTGTGTGACCAGACATCTATGTGGTCCTGAGCCTATGTGACCAACCAGCGGCACTGGCTCCTGGCGTGGACCGGAAGGGCAGACTTGCTGAAGCTGGAGACACACTTCTGGGAATTCCTAGCTCTTAGCCTCCTCTACTCTTACTCCATCTTCCCGCATAGAACCCATAGCCTACTCCTGGATGGTTGGGATGCCTGGGTGTACTTGGATCAGCCCTGCTATGGCTGTGATTGTTACATAGGGAAGCTACAGCTTAAAGAGAAAAACTGCCAGGTCCTAGCTTAGGGGTGGTGGGCTGGAACCGGAAGCCCAGATGTTTTTCTCTGCCATCCTGTGGGCCTCCTACCCCCCCATCTAACATCTCTTTCCAAGGTCAGTCCAGATTTGGTACTTCCTGCCTGTCCACCCATCAACCTCTCCACTTGGCCTACATGTGTGACTTTCCAGTCCTAGATCCTGCCCTGCCCTTGGGGACACTTGCTAGAGGACCTGGGGAGAAGGCCACCCAGTTTAGTACAAACAGACTGGCCACAAACAGCTGCGGCCTTGCTGATGAGGCCAGGCAGCTTGCGTGGGGCTGAGTGGTCGGCAGCTGCCACCCAGCGCTGGGCTTTCAGCCATTCGGTAGATAGCTTGGGGAAGAGGTCAGAACTGCCCCTCTGCCCATATTCTCCAGGAGCATCTGGTTATGATTAGGGGCAGAGACATGAGAGGGGCCCGGCAAGAGTCCAGCAGGCGCCAGCAGCCAAGAATGACTTAATTGGATAAAATGTCTAATGACAAATCAGAGCCCTGCAGCGGTATCCTGGCCGGGCCTCAGGGCTGGTCCAGCCAAGCCCTGTTTCAATCTCTGTCCTGCTACCAGAGAGCTATCCCCTAGTGTAGTGTCCTCAATTAAGCAGTGATTGAGCACTTACTGTTTGCCAGGTACTCTGAGGTGAGTGGAGAGAGGCCTGAAGAGCACAGGTCTCCCTGGAGAGGAAACAAAGTGGCCTCGGGGAGGGGGGGACAGTGATAACCACTAGAAGAGCTTTGATGAGTAAGGCAGATGAAGCCAGAGGTGGAGAGGAGAGGGGTATCTGACCTAGAACCCCAAATTGATGAAGGCTACAGGCAGGGTGGTCTGTGCCTTACATATATCCAGGGCAGGAGTGACAACTAGAATGCCACTCCTTTGGGAATGGGAATTTGGGCACAGCTTTGGGAACCTACCTCTCTGAAATGGAGAAGGATGCTTTTCAGGATCCTTCAGAATTAATTTATCGGCCCCAAGAGAGCTGGATGCTTGGAAGATCTGCCTCCGTAGGGCCACTTGCCAGTCCTGTGCTCTTGACAGACATTACTAATCGATCATGACAATCTCTGCTGCTAAACACAGATGAGGCTTTGGGATTCCTGTCTAGAGTGCTTCTGGCTGCCACTAATTAATGGGAGATGGCATTTGAGATGAAAACCTCTGTGCCATCCCAGCTGGTTTCTGGGTCCCTCGTTACACAAGGAAAGTGATTTGCCTGAGGTCCAAGCTTGAAAACAGTGATGGAGCTAAAACATTGCCCCTCAGTGGGACAAGGGGGCCAGGGTGGCAACACACACCTTTAACCCTAGCACAGTAGGGGCTGATACAGGCAGATCTCTGGGACTTAAGGCCAGCTTCATTTACATAGCAAGTTCCAAGTCAGCCAGAGCTAAGTATTGAGATCCTGTTTCAAAACAAACAAACCAAATCAAGTTTGCAAGGGAGAACAATTTGTTTCCAAGAAGTTTCTGTTAAAGTCTGAAGGGACTTTCAACTGTCAAAGCCAGTGGGGCAGGGAGGGAGAGAGGGGTGCAGCTGGGTCTACTAGGTAGAGAGAAAAGATGCTACTAAGTAGCTTCCAGAACAACAATCCAGGCCAACAAGCCACCAGGTTTAAAATGGGCCAAAGACTTAAGCTTTTTTCCAAAGAAAGTGCACAAACAGCCAATAGCACGTGAAACGATGCTCACCCTCACTAATCATTAAAGAAATGCAAGTCAAAACCGAAAGCATGTATCACTTCCTGTCTACTGATTAGAATGGATTCTATCAAGACCCTGGAAAAGAACATAACTTGATGAGTCTATTAAGAAATAGGAAACCTCAGGCACTGTTGGGAATAACATCTGTCCTTTGGGGCTGGCCAGATGGCTTAGTGGTTGAAAGCACTAGTTGGGATTCCATGTAAAATGGCTAGAATGTCTGATTGTCAGCATCCACATAGCTGCTCACAACCATCTGCAACTATGGTTCCAGGAGATCCAATGCCCTTTTTGGGCTCCATGGGCACAATATGCTGGCAAATTTGCCAAATATACTAAATAAAATAATTTAAAAATATACAAAGCGGCTGGAGAGATGGCTCAGTGGTTAAGAATACTGACTGCTTTTCCAGAGGTTCTAAGTTCAATTCCCAGCAACCACATGGTGGCTCACAATGATATGTAATGGGATCTGATGCCCTCTTCTAGTGTGTGTCTGAAGAAAGCTGCAGTGTACTCATATACAATAATAAATAAATAAAATTTTTAAAAAACAAAAACAAAAAATAAAGTAAAAAAATACAAAAAAATGAACTAGCCTAGCCATTTTACATATAGAACAGTATGGAAGGAAACTGAATTACTATATGAGCCATTTCTGGGCAACCCAAAGAATTGAAAATAGGTCCCCAAAGAGATGCTCGAACCCTTTGTTCCTCTTAGCATCATTCACGGTAGCCGACTCATGGGAACAACCCGTGTTTATTGTTAGATGAACAGATAAACAGAATGTACTGTAATAGGGAATACCATTCAGTCTTCAGAAAGAGCATGTCTGAGCCTTGAAGACATTGTGCTAAGTGAAATAAGCCAACCACAAGAGATGTAGTGTATGATTCCACTTATATGAGATGCAAAGAGTATTCAAAAGACAAAGACATAGAACATAGAAGGACCTTGTTGGGCATGCAGGTCAGTGGTAGAGCCTGGCACCTGGGAGGCTCTGAGTTCCAGCACCTTTAACCCCTGAACCTGCTTTTGGTTTGTCAGACATACCTTGTCCACTGTAGATGGCTGAGTGGCTTTAGTATTGCGTGTGCATGTTTCTGGGCATGGTTTGAGACACATGGCTCTCAGTCTGTGTTGTGAACCTGCTGTCCTGGTCATCAAGTATCCCCAGAACAAATGATGGTGTAGTGTTGAGGCTTCTGCAGGATAGGTCTGGATCTCTTCTCACATCCTTCCTCAGGACCACCACCATTCAAGTGTTCTGTTCCTCCTCCCAGGTCATGATGAAGGTCAAGGCTCTGCATGGACTGCCAAGAGGACCAGGCAAGGCTGGAGTCGGAGAGCCCGAGAGAGTCCTGGGCAGGCATTGAAGCCAGGCAAGACCCAGCTAAGCCAGGACCTGGGTGGGGACTCCCTGGCCATCGACACACTTCCGGACAACAGGACTAGGGTGGTGGTGAGTGCAGAACCAACATGGAGGGAGAGGGGAGCTGGAGCCTGCCTCGGTGTCAGATACGGAGACTGGGATGCATAGGATCCCAGAGAAGAGGAGGTAAGCCAGCTCCAGGCTGGATCATAGGATCAAAGCATCTCAGAGTTTCATAGGCTACTGGCCTCTGCCAGGACCCAGAGAGATGAAGTAATCTGCTCCAGGAGACACGGTGCAGGCTCTGAACTCCACCATGATTTAAAGAGAAAGCTGAAGGTGGTAGAGTTACCCCGAAGCTGCCAGTTTAAGCCCCGCTTCACCACATTTCTGCCTCTTTAGACTGTGGGGCCCTAAAGGTTAAGAACAGGACCTCGGTCAGAGGCATCCTGAGGTGGCTGGAGTGGAAGAGAAAGCAGTCCAGGTGTCACTGAGGTAGAAGTTCCTGTGCCTGCGGGAGGGAAGCTCTGTGGGAGAAGGTAACTCTGAAGGCTGAAGGGCCTCTGCAGCTATGGTAAGATGGAGGAGCCGTGTACCTGTGGGTGAGGAGTTTTGCATATCCAGGGGCTCAGATAGCCACTTCCGCTGGCAGCTAATGTCTGGGATGAGTGTGAGCAAGTGAGCATTGAGTGTGTGATGGAAAGGGAAGACAAGGGTGGAGGCTCAGGATGCACAAAAGCTACAGAATGAGAAGCAGCAGTGAAAGGGTAAACGTTGCAGCATCTACTTCCTTATTTCCATGGACCTTTCGGAAGTGTCCAACCATCAGGCAGTGTCATAGAGGTGGTGGGGTGTGGCTGTGTGTGCCTGTGGTCCCAGCTGAGCATGAAGCAGAGGCGAGGAGAAGATCAGAGCCCTGGAGTCCAGGGTCAGCATGGGTGGTATCGGCCCCTGTTCTAGTTCTAGAATAGCATAGTTCTGTCATTCTAGAAGCACAGAAGAATAAACTCAGAAGTTCCTCCCACCCCTCAGGCTGCCCTCCCACCCCTCCTCAACCTTTCCCATAGCAGGATACCTCTGGTTTGTTGTTTTCCTTTTATTCTGTCTGCTTAGCTCCTTTAATGAGTGAGCTTTGTTGGTTTAGTTGGTTTTGAAACGGGGTTATCACTATATAGCTTTGGCTGACCTTGAACTCACTATGTAGACCAGGCTGTTCTTGAACTGGAAGAGATCTGTCTGATCTGTCTGCCTCCTAAGTGCTGGACCTAAAGGTGTGGGCCACCAGACCCAGCACTGAGTGGGCTTTGGACATTATCTGTTTCTTGTCTGTTGTGATAGAGGGCAAGGCTCTGACATTCTCTCCAGAACTTGTTTTTCTTTTCTTTTCTTTTTTTTTTCCCTTCAGTTTTTCAAGACAGGGTTTCTCTGTGTAGCCCTGGCTGTCCTGGAACTCACTCTGTAGACCAGGCTGGCCTCAAACTCAGAAATCCACCTGCCTCTACCTCCCAAGTGCTGGGATTAAAGGCGTGCACCACCACTGCCCGGCTTGTTTGTTATTATTTTTTAAATTTATTTACTTCTGTGTTGGCGCAGGGGTGCATGTACTATATAGTGTGTGTGTGTGTGTGTGTGTGTGTGTGTGTGTGTAGGTCAGAGGACAACTTTCAGAAGTCAGTTCTCCTTCCACCATATGGGTCCCAGGGATCAAACTCGGATCATCAGGCCTTTTGGGAAATTCCTTAGCCACGTCTCTCCATCTCTCTTTCTTGTATTTTAGTTCCCCCCCACCCCCGATTCTTGCTGTCTCCCAGGCCCTGCCTGTTCGGTTTTCAGTGCCAATCCCAGGAACGCCTTCTTTATCGTCATCCTTTGGCTTCAAGTGTACTTTTCAGCGTGGTCAAACTTGTCATCAAGGGGGCTGGGGCTGGAGCTCAGCTGGTAGAACACTTACTTAGCATTCATTAAGCCTGGGTGTGATCCCCAGAACTGCATTAGCAGGGTGTGGTGGTGAATGCTTGTAATCTCAGCGCTCTAGAGAAACAAGTGGGATGATCAGAAGGGCATCCTTGACCACATAGTAAGTCTAAGGCCAGCCTGGGCTACATAAGACCCTGTCTTCAATGTCCAATAACAAATAGAAATACAAATGTGCCCCGCCTTGGCGGACTGCTCTGCAGCCCCACAGTTGCCAGCTTGCACTTCCTCCTCCTTTGTCTGTGGAGTGTTGGAGCCTTGGTCCCTCTACCCTGTGTCTTCCCTTTCCTGCTGGATTCTATGGCAGTTAAGTTTCCTGACAGAGGTCACCTCTCAGGAAAGACTCTCCTGAGAACAGGCATGTCTGAAAATTCGTTTATTCTGCTCTCCCTTTTGATTGATGGCTTCACCAATTGTAGACTTATAAATTAAAAATAAATTTCCTTTTAAAACCTAAAGGCATCTCACCATTTTCTTCTAATGTCACCGTGGAGGGCTCTGCTGTAACATCAGAGCCTGGTGCCTCACACCTCTAATCCCAGCACTCGGGAGGCTGAGCAGGGACATGGCCAAGAAGTCAGGCCAGCCTGGGCTACCTAATGAGCCCCACATCTCAGCACATACATACACCCCTGTTTTCCACCCCCAAAGAAATTTGGTACAACATAGGGTATAGTGTGGCTCACACCTGTCCTTTTAGGGAGGCTGAGGCAGAAGGATTGCTTGGGCTACATAGCAAGTTCTGTCTCAAAAAAGAAAAATGAAGTTTAATGTCACCCTTATTTTGACCTTGTCGTGTGTGTGTGTTTGTGTGTGTGTGTGTGTGTGTGTGTGTGTGTGTGTATTCCTTTAAAGAGTGCTCGCTGTCACCGCAGCATCCTGAAATCATAGTTATCTGTCCAGGCTAGCCTGGAACTTACTATGTAGGCCTGGCTCGCTCCCAACTGGAGCAACCACACTGTTGTGGGGTATCCATGAGAGAAGACTGATCAGACATGGGTTTAAGCCAATAAAAAGTCTTTATTGAGTAGCTAACGTCTACACTGGGTGTTTGGGATCCCAGTGTAGCCCTGAGCCGTTCTCAGGATGAGCTTTTAAGAGCCAAACCCATATCCTGGATTGACAGACTTCAGTTAACAAGAACAGTTAGCCAGAAGCAGAACTACAGAAGCCAAATAGCAAAGCTGGTATGTCTAGAGACTTTCCTAAAACTATAGACGTTAATGGATTTACATTTTGGCAGGCGGTGCTGTCTACATGGTGAGTTTTACAGCCTAAACGGTATTTCCATCATGGAGTCAGTTGTGCTAAGGTCTCAGGGCCTTGTTACACACATCTGGCCATGGTTTAATTTTGGTTTAATTTCCTAAGAGCTTTTTATTATGTGTTTTTTGAGAATCCTCCTTCTTGTTCCTCTGTCAGGGATGAAAGGTCTTTTCTTCCTAAGGGTATTTCATAAGCTTTGAGGGTTCAGGTTCTTTGTTTTGTTTCCATTTTCTCTGTCATTTCTGGTACTGTGTTTTCCTTTATCCCGGTGTCTGAAATTACTCCAGGCATGGTTTGTCACCATGACTGATTTTGTCATCTTTGAGATTTCATTCATCCAAATAGAACCAGTATTGGCACTGATATTGATTGTTTTATTGTTGTTTTGCTTTTGTGTTTTTTTTTGTTTTTTTGTTTTTTTGTTTTTTTGTGACAAAGTTTCTCTGTGTAGCCCTGGCTGTCCTGGAACTCACTCTGTAGACCAGGCTGGCCTTGAACTCAGAAATCCACCTGCCTTTGCCTCCCAAGTGCTGGGATTAAAGGCGTGCACCACCACTGCCAGGCTAGTTTTGGGGTTTTCAAGACAGGATTTCTCTGTCTCTGTGTAGCCTTGGCTGTCCTGGAACTCACTCTGTAGACCAGGCTGGCCCCGAACTCAAGAGATCCACCTGCCTACTTTTTTTTTTTTTTTTTAAAAAAGATTTATTTATTTATGTAAGCACACTGTAGCTGTCTTCAGACACACCAGAAGAGGGCATCAGATCCCATTACAGATGGTTGTGAGCCACCATGTGGTTGCTAGGAATTGAACTCAGGACCTCTGGAAGAGCAATCAGTGCTCTTAACCACTGAGCCATCTCTCCAGCCCCCTAATGTTGACTTTTAAAATGCCATAGTAAGATGTTCTTCTCAACACCTGAACTTTTTGGTTCCCTAACCACTGTACTTGACATTAATGGCTCCCTCAGCAGGCCCTCATCCTGCCCTGAGGTGAACTCTCAAAGGACACAGCCCACTCACTTCCCATTCTGTCTTGTTTTCTGGAACATTCAGAACTGAGGAGCAGGGTAGGCGTGGAAGAATGGTAGCATGGACAGCCAGCCCGTGAGACGCTCCTAAGAAAGGGACTCCTGTCGCCTCACCCCATTCCTCATTGCTTTCTTGGGCTCTGGATTAAATAACTGATACCTGCTCAGGATCCAGACATGATGGTTGGAAAGGTCAGGTCCCAGTCTGCACAAAGAGGACATCACGGGAAATAACCACAGAGACACAAACTTCTGGAAGCAATTGTCTGTGGGAGTCTAGAAGGACCAGCTGCATTTGGGGAGCCCTGGTGGATTCAGTAACACTGAGGCTTAAAAACAATGAGGCTTAAAAACAAACATGCATTCTTGGGCTCCACTCTGGACAGATTAGTTCAGAACCATTGCAACATGGGGGTTCATTTCTTTACTGTATCCCACATGGTGCTGGAGAGATGGATCAGTGGTTAAGAGCACTGGCTGCTCTTCCAGAGGAGTGGGGTACTAGACTCAGTACCCACATGGCATCTCACAACCGTCTATAACTCCAGTTCAAGGGATGCATCAGGTACACAGGTGGCTCATAGACATATGTGCAGGCAGCACCTGTATGCATAAATAAAATAATATAATTTCAAAATTAAAAATCTGTATTTGGGGCAGGATTGCAACTCAATGGAGGAGCATTTGCTCTGCGCGCACAAGCGTGTGTGTGTGTGTGTGTGTGTGTGTGTCTGTCTGTCTGTCTCCCTGGGTTCTGTCCTCCTGTGAAAAAGGAAATAGATAACAAAATTCCCTACATGATTCTGCTGGGTGTTTGGGTGTAAAAGTTTCTCAGATCTAAGATGTCCAGGTGATTTTATTTTAAAAGAATTATTTATTTGTTTTATGTATATGAGTACACTGCAGCTGTCTTCAGACACACCAGAAGAGGGCATCAGATCCCATTACAGATAGTTGTGAGCCACCATGTGGGTGCTGGGAATTGAACTCAGGTCCTCTTGAAGATCAGTCAGTGCTCTTAAGCGCTAAGCCATCTTGCCAGCACTGTCCAGATGATTTCTGAGCTCTTTAAAAGAGCTTTGTTCTACTTATTGTGTATTTATGGTATAAAAGTGTGTCCCTGTAAGTATATGCCACAAATGTGCAGGTGTCCTCAGAGGCCAGAAGAGGGTGTCAAATCCCCTGGAACTGGAGTGACAGGTAGCTAAGAGTCAATGGATGGAGGTATAAGAACCCCACCTGGTCCTTTGGAAGAACACTATGTGCTCTTAACCTCTGAGCCACCCTTCCAGTCTCTCCAAGCAGTTTTATAATGGTGGCCAGGGCTGGCCCAGTTACTCAGAAAACTGAGGTAGAAAACTCAAAGCCTAAGTGGGTTACAGAGTGATTTCCCAGCTAGCCTGAGCAGCTGAGTGAAAGCTTGTCTCAAGCAGAAAATAAATAAGCTAGTGTGGTGGTGCATGCCCTCCATTCCAACACTTGGGAGGACGCGGCAGGAGGATTACCACCAGTTCAAAGCCAGTTTGGACTACATAATAAATTGTCGATCTTGTCCCCAGTTTCCCAAAATAAATAAGTAATAGTGTCGGGGTAACAGCCAGAATGCCAGGCTTTTGTAACACCATTGTGGCAGTACTTGAGCACAAGACTTCTACCATCTGGAGGCCTCATGATCCCCTTGACAGCCACACACCAAGAGGCCACACTGCAGCTGGATGTGGTGACACACATCTTTAATTCTGTATTTGAGAGGCAGAGGCAGGTAGATCTCTGAGTTCGAGGCCAGCCTAGTCTACAGAGAGAGTTCCAGGATAGCCAGGGCTGCTCAGAGAAACTCTGTCTCAAATCAAACAAACAAGCAAACAAAAATACTAGTTAATTTTTAAAAGAGACCACATTATAGAACAAGGCTGGCTGGGAGAAGGGTCCTCTGTGGAGTTTGTCCCCAGCTCCGCCTAAGAGGTGAGACTGGAGGATGAAGGCTTACCATGAAGTCTATCTGGAAGGGACTTCAGATACCACACCAGCAAAGTCTCTCATCCTTAGTAGGCTGGAGTGACACCTGCCTGGACACAAATAAATCCAGGGGCTTAAGGCTACAGTGGATCCCTGACTCAACCACAGTCCCTGAGGAGAAAGGCTGCTCCCTGCTGTGGGCTGGGGTGAGTCAGGAGCAGGGAGCCTCTGCCAAGGATGGAGGCAGGAAAGCAGCTGCTAATGGAAACCCATGACAATTCGGGACCAGAGCCAGGGCCCTGGGAATCTTGCAGGCTGTCTTGTGGCTCATGTCCCTTTTCAGGTGGTTCTCTAGAACTGGGAGGGGGTGTGAAGAGACTCTAATCCTGACCCCTGCCAACATGGAGGGAGACTTAGGGTACTTTCTGTGCAGAGATAGCTTCACACGTGGCTGTTTTCTGACAGGCACAGAGCTGCCATGAGCCTACGGAACACTCTCATTTCCCCCTCATGTCTCTCGGCACCCACACTGCAGTACGTGTACACGTATTGCTTGCCTCCTTCTGGCACTTTACAGCCAGGCTGCCTGTCACTTGTGATCCCTGCCAGTCCCTGGTAGATACTCTGAGAGAGCAAAGGAAGCAAGGACTCCCCACCCCCAGGTCTCCAGTGGTGGTAGAAGACCCAATCCCAGGGTGGGCCAGGGGCCTCTAAGGACCTCTGCTCCATTGCCCTGGTACTCACTCACCAGTGTCCTGGGGGGGGGGGGGGGTTCCTGTGTCTCCAGAGAGTCTGTGTCCATTTCACACTCAGCTCAGCCCTAAGCAGCATTTAGCCAGGGTTGCTGATTACCCGTCTTTGAGGCAAGGTCCCTCACTAAGCTTGTTGTTGGGCTAGGCTAGCAGGATCCAGCTATCTCTGCTTCTCAGCATGCAAGGCTATGCCTTGCTTTTACGTGGTTGCTGTGGACTCGAACTCAGATCCTCTAGCTTTTGTAGCTAGCACTCTTACCCACAGCACCTCTCCCCAAGCCTTCTGCCTGTCTGCCTGCCTGCCTGAGTCAGAGTCTCACTCTGTAGCCAAGGCTGGACCTCACGGGGTAGCCCATAGTCATACACAGCCCAGAGTGTGGAAGATGTGGCAGTGAGGTCACCACAGTGGTGTGAGGTCACCACAGTGGAGTTTAGGAGAGTGCAAAACACAGGAGCAACGAATGGCCAGGGAAACGAAAATAGTAGGGTGCAGTGGTTCACACTTGGAATCACAATCCCTGAGAGGCCGAGGCAGGAGGATTGCTGGGAGCTGAAAGCCAGCCTAGACATATACAGAGACTATGTCTCAAAAACAAAACAAGGAGTGTTTTGTTTGTTTTGTTTTGTGTTTTCCTGTATGGACCACCATGAAGCTTTTATAAGTGATGGCTAGGAATACTACATTCACTATTAAAACCTGTTTTATTTAGTTTGTCTTTTTTTTAAAAAAAAAAAAAATTATTTATTGTATGTATATGAGTACACTGTATCTGTCTTCAGACACACCAGAAGAGGGCATCAGATCCCATTACAGATGGTTGTGAGCCACCTTGTGGTTGCTGGGAACTTAACTCAGGACCTCTGGAAAAGCAGTCAATAACTGCTGAGCCATCTCTCCAGCCCCTAATTTGTCATTTCTTAGGAGCTGTCCACCTTGGCTTGTTTGTTTGTTATTTGTTTTTTGAGACAGGCTCTCATTGCATTAAGTTGGCTGTCTGGCCATGGAGCCCCAGGGATCCTCTCCTGTTCCCTTTCCCAGTGCAGGGATTCTGAGTATATGCTGTTTAAGTTGGTGCTAGAGCTGAGACCTCAAAATTAAACAAACAAATAAACAAAAGACAGAGGATTATTTAGCTCACAGTCCTGGAAGGCCAAGATTTGAGGCTGCGTCTGGCAAAGGCCTCCCTCAGTGTCAAAATGTATCAGGGAAAGAGAGGCTGGGATGGCTCAGAGGGGAAAGAGCTGAGCTTGGTTTTTGATATATCAGGAACAAGTCAGTCTTGACTGAGAAAATACCTTGATAAGACTGGCCAGTAGGTAATTCTATGGGGTATTATCTTGATTAATAGCTAGTGTGGGAGGGCAGTACCAACCTTGGGCAGCTGGTGCCCAGTTCCATAAGAAAGCAGACTGAGCAGCAAGCCATGGGGAGCAAGCCTGTAAGCAGCATCCCTCCATGGCCTCTGCTGCGGTTCCTGCCTCCAGGTTCCTGCCCTGACTTCCCTATTGCTAGGTTGGTACCTTCAAGTGTAAGATGAAGTAAACCCTGTCCTCCCTCCCTTGCTTCTGGCTGTGGTGTTTTACAGAGCAACAGAAAACCTAACACTCTCTGGCTAGCCTGATGACCTGAATTCAATCCCCAGGACCCACATAGTGAAATGATCCAACTCCCACAAGGTGTCCCCTGACCTTGTCATGCCTGCCGTGGCACTTCCACTAAAGAGATAAGTGGGGTTTTGTTTATTTGTTTTGAGACAGGGTTTCTCTGTGTAGCCCTGGCTGACCTGGAACTTGCTCTGTGTGTGCCACCACCACCCAGCCAGTTTTATATACATATAAAACTCAGAAGGAGTTGTTTGCAGGAGAGAGAAAGCACAGGGTGGTTTCACCTTCTGACAGCTTGCTGTTGTGAGTCATTCAAGAACCTCTCGAATCTCTCCTAAGGACCGCACCATTCTGAAAGGTCCCATCCGTGGTACATTATGGACCAGAGTTTCTTACCACGTGCACAGCTGAAGTGAGGGGAAATAGGAGACAATGTTAAATGACCCCTTCCTGGGTGTGGGTCTCTGCCGCATCCACCTCATAGACAAGCATTCCTGCTTTGGTCTCTGTGTGTGTGTGTGTGTGTGTGTGTGTGTGTCTCCAGACAAGAAGGCCAGTTCTGCTTCACTGGCTAGTTCTTAGCCACGGTCTCCTTAAGGATGAATGATGTGTTGATAAGCCTTTTTTTTGTTTGTTTTTTAAATCTTCGTTTAAGAACACCTTTCCAGCTGGGCAGTGGTGGCGCACGCCTTTAATCCCAGCATTTGGGAGGCAGAGACAGGCGGATTTCTGAGTTCGAGGCCAGCCTGGTCTACAGAGTGAGTTCCAGGACAGCCAGGGCTACACAGAGAAACCCTGTCTCGAAAAAA
>JADRCH010000113.1:76591-104595 GCA_019843965.1 Rhynchomys soricoides
AGCAGAGGCAGGTGGATTTCTGAGTTCGAGGCCAGCCTGGTCTACAGAGTGAGTTCCAGGACAGCCAGGGCTACACAGAGAAACCCTGTCTCGAAAAAAAAAACCAAAAAAAAAAAAAAAGAAGAAGAAGAAGAAGAAAAGAAAAGAGAAGAGAAAAAAGAAAACCTTTCCAACATAAGTAGCCAGAATCAAGCACCAGTGAGGGTTTTATGCAGATGCGGGCTCTGATTCTGCAGGTCTGGGGTTAACCCAGGACAATGCACTCTCTTGCCCTCCCCACTTTCTCTCTTTTCTAGTTTATTTAAGAGTTTTCATCTTTAGCTCTGGATGTCCTGAAACTCACTCTGTAGCTCAGGCTGGCCTTTAGCTGGTAGCAACCCTCCTGTCTCAGCTTCCCAAGTACTAAGATTAAACAATAAGCGCTCTCCACATGTGGGTTGTTTGTTTTTTGAGACAGGATCTCACTGTGTAGTCTTGGCTAGCATGAAACGGAATGTGTAGCCTAGACTTCCTTGAACTCATACAGATCTATCTATTCCAGCCTCCTGAAGCCCTGGCTGTCACAGAACTCACTTTGTAGACCAGGCTAGCCTGGAACTCAGAGATCTGCCTGCCTCTGCCTCCCAAGCAGTGGGATCAAAGGCGTGCGCCACCATGCCCAGCAGAACTCTGCATTTCTAACAGGCTCCTAAGTGACTTTGCTGCTGCTGTTCCAGGAACGTTTTGAATAACTGGGATCTAAAACACATTTCGGGTGTTTTTGTAACCCTCCGCGACAGGGGTGATTGGGAGACCCTTTCTCAGCATCACTTCCCAGGTTGGCCCCAGCTGCCTAAGTGACAAGCCTGGCCTGCCAGTCAAGCTCTCCTGTCAGCTCTGCGGGTGCCCCTGGTTGCTAGCCCAGCCAACTGGCTGGCAGGTGATGGGCTGATTGTGAGAGCTCAGCTGGGTGTCTCTTCCAGAAACATCTTAAGCTCAGCCAAGGTAAATACAGTCCCACTGTCAGAGCAAAGTGCCTGGGGGTGGGAGGTGTGTGCGCGCATGAGAGAGGAGAGCCCTTGCCATGCAGATAATAGGATGGAAGGGGAATGCTTGAGGAGATAGTCTCTCCTGTCAAAACATTTCATGGAAAGGTCCAACAAAAATCATACTAGAACTCACACTTACCGGACACCTGCTGTGGGCACTGGCTGAGAGCTTTCGTCCTGCTCAGTGGAAGCTGTGGAAACCTTTCAAGACTGCAGCATCCGAGGCTGCTGAAGGAGGCCCTGTAACCAGAGAGAAGGGTGATGCTTGGCACCAGCCATCGTCCTGTTTGGGTTTTGAACTTGGATCGGGCTGACAAATGATGCCCCCACGGAACCCTCGGAATTCCTGGAGGTGTCCCACAGGCTGCTATGGGGTGGACGGTACTGGAGAAGGGCCCAGAGGTACAGAGTGGCTTCATTGTAATGTGGTATAGATGCTGAGTTGCCAAGGAAGGAAAAAAAAGTCTGAACTCACCCCCTGCCTGTGAGCCAGGAAGATCACTGACCAGGGTTTTGTGCACATGCCATGGACACCGCCTCCTTCATTACACTGATCAACCCTCTTTGTAATATCAAACCAATACTGCCTCCAGTCCCAGCACCTAGGGGTCACCCTCCAGGGAACAAACAGCAGATTGTATGCAGTGAAGGTCTGTGCAGGGTGTGAGCTCCTTGGCCTGTGAATCCTGAGAAAGACACTCAAACATTGAGTACTGTGTTAACTGGCCAGGGAGACCAACTAGGTCCTGCCCCCACCGTTTCTCTCTCTTCTCTTCTCTTTTCTTTTCTTTTCTTTCTTTCTTTCTTTCTTTCTTTCTTTCTTTGAGATAGTATCTCATACAACCTAGACTGGCCTCAAACTTGCAATGTAGCCAAGGCTGGCCTCGAGTTCCTGATTCTTCTGCCTTTACCTCTCAAGCACTGGGATCACAGGCATACCACCATGTCTTGCTTTTTTTATCAATTAGAATGCACATTCAGCCCTCATAGCAAATGCCTCAGTAACTGGGCCTTAAGACACAAACTAAATCTCTTTTATCACAGACACTGGCATGAGCAAGCGCTATTAAAGAGTCTCCATGGTATGGGGAGCATCCCTCTGTCTTGCTCTGTGCTCTGCCACCTTGCCTTCCATTTTTTATAGTTTAAGGCAGTTGTTTCTGTTCCAGCCATCACATCTGTATCCCATTCAGGTTGTGGGGAGGGCACAGAATTCTGCTAATCTCCCATTGGTCATACATGGCTGTGTAGCTATCTCTAGCTAGGAGGACTGGTGGAGATGGAGTCAGGCTAGGTAGCCTGAGCCTAGCTAAAGTGGAACATCTGCTGCTGAAGTAAGATAGGGACAGTGGTTGCTAGGAGACCGTTATCTGTCTCTGCCATAGTGGACATCCTCCATCAAGACTGCTGGGCAGGTGGCAACACAATGAGGCACCTGTAGGGGCAGCTGGGAAGTGTCCCTGAGGTTCATTCCAAACTACGGCACTCTTTGCTCTGGTGTTCAGGCAAGAAGCCAGCTGTGGTTGACTTTGTATGAGAACAAACAAACATGGTGACCAGGGAACAGCTGCCCAGAATCTTGGTTTTCTCCCTCTCTCTTGCTGTTCAGAGTTATTGTTTAGTGGTGGGTTGCTGGGGTCCTCCTGGAAGTCTTTCTTCTGGTTACCCCAAAGGAAGACTGCTTCATGCAAGATCCCTTCAGTTCCTCAAATCCATCCTCGCAATGTCACAGAGAAGGTCACTAAACAACTGTTGGGAGTCAGGGCTGCTTACTCTGTTTCTCTGGGTGTCACACAGTTCCTGTCTCATTGCCATTCTTCAGTTATGACACACATAAATGCATGTGCTGGAGCTGGAAGCAGAGGGCTGTCTCCTGTCTGTGGACAAGTGTCTCCTGTGGACAGGGCGAGGTGGCAGCTTTGGCTCAGCTCTCCGGCCACTAGCTCCTCACCCATTCAATTTCCTCTCCCTTTGGAAGGATCAGGAAGCTTGGAAGGTAGAATCTGGATTGAGCTACAGAAGCAATGGATGATAGGCTTCCACTGGGGAGAGAAGGGTGTTGAATCATGTGACCATGGGTTTCTAGTCAGTGTGCTGAGGAAGCACCAGGTTGCAGAACATGGCAGGTAAGGCCTGAAATGAGGCAGATGTTCTTGGATGGGGTCAGGGAACCCTAAAACTCATTCACAGCTGGGCATGGTCCACACATACACAGCAAGACTTGCGGGGGGGTGGGGGGGGGTGAGGCAGGCTGCCCAGGCTCAGCCATCCTCAGTGGTTAAGGAGAAGATCCTGTAATTCATAGACCATGATACAAGTCAGCCATCTTGTATCTACAAGGTAACAACCAGGCTTAAAAACAATGAGGACAACAGAGAAGGCCCAAAATACTTGATCTTGCCCTTGAAGCATATTCCTGATCAATTGTG
This sequence comes from Rhynchomys soricoides, assembly GCA_019843965.1. Lineage (NCBI taxonomy): Eukaryota > Metazoa > Chordata > Mammalia > Rodentia > Muridae > Rhynchomys > Rhynchomys soricoides. Next base: position 80,049 of record JADRCH010000113.1, read on the forward strand.
TCACTAAGACACCAGGGTCTGCGTGCTTCACTCCCGTCCTTGCTTCCTCTTGAGGCAGGGACTCCTCAGGTCTGGACCCCTCAGGTGGCCCAGTCAGACTGAAGCCAGGTCCTGCCTTCCAAGCTTCCTGAATGACCTTGAGGCTGAGTGATCTTTCTGAGCCTGAGCAAGGAGGTGTCTGTCCTGCCTCAGTGGCCATGGGCAGCTCTCTTCTGAGCTGGAGTGGTCCCAGTGTGAGGACACCTTGATGACATAAGAGCTCTGTGTGTCTGTCCTCCCCCACCCCTGTCCTGCTGCTAGACCTCCAGTCGCTTGCTCACACACTCTTCCTCACCTCTGAAAGCATCACTTTCTTAGAGAAGAAACTAAGGAACCACGGTGCCAGTCTTTGTACAGAACAGCCTCACTGTGGAAATGTGCTCTGTGGATGCAGATTCCCTGAAGAAGGAGCCATTTCTTCACTGATGGCTTTTGGTAACAAGAAGACATCCTTGCTCTTTTTGCAGCCTGGCCTGGGAACATTGACTTTCAGATTGTTCAACTGTGCCACACCTTTCAGCTCTGGTGGTGAGATGGAAGGGACTCTGTCCCTGAACCCCATCTGTCCTCCATAAAGGACCCATGGTTGTCCCCAATATGAGAAGCATTTGATGTTGTTTTGAGTTTCATTTTGTTGACTGGGGCTGCCTTGAAGACATGGTCCTCTCACCTCAGCCTCCTGAAGAGCTGGGATTCCCGATGTGCACCACAGTACCTGGTGATGCAAGAGATTTAAGTCCTTAACGGAGAAGTGTCCCAGGTCACCTTCTAGGGAGACAGCTGCCAAAAGACCTGAGGGACAGTAAACAGAGCATAGATCACATACCTACCTGGAGCCAAATCGCTGTCTTTGGTTTGTGATCCGAGGCCTTTGTTTCCCTGCTTAGAAAATGGAGGTTCAGGTGTGGCGGCACACATCTTTAGTCCCAGCACCCAGGAGGCAGAGGCAGGTAGACCTCTCTGAGTTGGAGGTCAGTCTTGTCTACACAGTGAGTTCCAGGATAGTCAAAGCTATGTTGAGAGACCCTGTCTCAAAAAAACAAAATGAAAAAGAAAATGGGCCTCTAGAGTGGCTGGCAGTGGTGCCTGTGAAACGCCAGCGTGGCACTATGCCAGTACCACAAACGCCGCCTTCCGCTCTTCTCCCTTGACTCTCAACCTCGCCCTGATTGGTCCATTTCTCCTCCTCTCACTAAGCTTCATCTGGTTCCCCTAACCACCTACTGTTCCTTGGCCAATACTCTGAAGTCACCTGAGGGTGACTTTGGGTGGGGCCATCTGGTGCAACCATCTCTGGCAAACCACTGTGCTGGTGGTGCTAAGGCCTGAGCAGAACCTGGCCTGGCCTATGATCTCCAAGGTCCTCCCTGCTGTCCAAGCTGCTGGCTCTTGGAGAACATTGAAGCCTGAGAGGTCACTGTGATTGAGATTATGATTTACATATATCCCTAGAGGGTCCTGGTGTTGAAGTTCAGTCCCCATGGGGTGGCATTGTGAAGGTGGGAACTTACCCCACTGTGCAGAAGTGAGGCGTTGGGGAGTTGATAAGGACTGGCTAAGGCTATCAGTTAGGATCCCAGGACAGGACCCTGCAGGTTTTATAAAAGGAAGCCCACTGTGGTGGAGTATACCGGTAATTCCAGCACATAAGAGGCTGAGGCACAAGGCTCACGAGTGCAAGATCAGCCTGAGCTGCATAGAGAGTCCCTGTCTCTCTTTATGTGTACACTTGTGCACATAAGTACCTGAGTGTGCATGTATGTATGCATATACATGTGCAGATGTGTATCAGTGCATGTGTGTTTTTTACATAGGAGTGCAAACACGTGTGTTAGCCTGTGTACCTGCATGCTCTTGTTTACACTTGTGTATGTAGTTTTGTATCTGTGCACATTTATCTGTACATGTGTGTGCACCCATGCATGTGTGTCCTGTGTGTGTACATTTGTATAATGTGCATTAGTGTATAGGAACAGACATTCTTGTGCACACCTATGCTCAGATATGTATGTGTGTGGTGGATGTTCAACTTTGTGGACCTGTGTGTGTACACCTGGGCCTTGTTTGCCTGGATGTGTGTACATGCATGCATGTGTATGTGTTCTTGTTGTTGAGCACATGTGTATTTGTAGGTGGCCACACACCTGTGTGTTCATGTTGCATATGTGAGCATTTGCATGTGTGTGTGTGTGTATATGTTCTCATACATGGACATGAGTGTCTATGCCTATATGTGTGTGCACACATGTGCTTGTATGTGCGTATGTGACCTGGAGTGTAGGTGCATGTGAGGTACATGGATGTGTACCCTCTGTGTCTGTGTTCTAAGGGCCTGCATGTTTCAGGACTTGCCAACAAGAAGGGTCATCATTGGTCAGGTATAGCCCCTCCCACCTGGAGCAGAACCTGAGCTGCACTTACCCAGCCTGTCATGATATTAGCAACTGGAAGGGACTGGGACAGAGTTACAGGTGACTTAAATGCTCCTTAAATGCCCTTGATCTGAAGGAATGCAATCTTTTGTCACCTCAAAGATGTCACTGGAGGGCCCCTAAGGGACTCCAAGAATGAGCCCACATACCTCCCTCAAATGCTGCAGCTGTGAGTTGGGCTATCACCTGGCTGTGCTATGCTACCTGTTATCCATGGTGTATAGGACTCAGAGCAATGGGCTCTCCAGACATATTCCCAGAGTCCTTGTTCTCGCTAAAGGAGGTAACAAGAGATGTGTTGGCATGTTTGTGTGTCAGAGTGTGGCAGTTCTCTCCCAGGTTTGGGGGACAGTCTTGCCTTGTGATCCTGAGAAAGCAAACTGACAGAGTCTGACTCCTCTCAGCCACCATGTGCCATCCTCAACATGTCTGCGCAGGTTCCTGGGAGGGGGCGGGGCTTAAGGGACTCCCAGGAGTCTCTGAAACCCTGTTTTCTCCTGCTGTCATACCTGCATGGTAACAGGATCTGGGTCTAGAGCCAGCGATAGAAGCTGTAAAATAAACAGAGCTTGTGCAGGCCTCGTACTGTGTCCTGTGCCCTGCTCTAGGCCAGAGCTCCTTAGGGGAATGCAGCCCCTGACCTGAGGGAACTCATAATATCCTATGTGTATGAAAGTCAGTAAAGGAGGTTGGAGAGATGGCTCAGAGGTTAAGAGCACTGGCTGCTCTTCTGGAGGATCCAGGTTCAATTCTTAGCACTCACATCATGGCTCACAATGGTCTGTAATTCCAGTTCCAGGAGATCTGATTTCCTCTTCTGGCACACATCAGGTACACAGACATATATGCAAGCAAAACACACATATAAAGGAAGTAAATCTTACATTTTTGGTTGTAAGCCTAGCCTTTAACAGCTGAGCCATCTCTTTAGCCCTGAAGTAAGTAAATCTTAATGAAAAAAAAAAAATCTTGAAGAAGCCAGATAAGATATCTCTGAGGGAGAGACTCAGAGTGTGGAACAGCCTCTTAAAGGAGTGACTCCTCACTGAGTAGTCAACTACTCCACAGTCCCCCCAGACAGGATCTCATGCAGTCCAGGCTAGCCTCAAACTCACTTGTAGTTGAGAATAGCCGTAATTCTGGGATTCCAGGCATTTGTACCAGGGCTGGTTGAGGAGCCATCTTTTAATGGACCATGGGAATTTTTTTTTTTAGGATAGGAGACACCAAGGCCCCGAGGCAGACACGTGTTGATGATTTCCAGAACAGAGAGAAGCCTAACAGACAGAACCCCAGTAAACGGGGGTGGGGGGTTGGGGGGGCATCAGACCATGGCCATCTGGAAGGGTTTGTTTAGGTGATGGGCATCAGAGGCTTAAGAGGCATCCTTGCAACATGTAATCAAAAACCTAGGCTCCATCCAGCTCTGCACTCTTCCATCAGTATGATGTGGTACTTGCCCTTAAATTTACAGTAGGGCTTTTGGAGCCCCAGCTGTCAGGTCTACAAGCCAGACTGGATAAGTTAAAAATAAGACAAAACTAACAGGGGCAAGCAGTTAAATTGGATTTCTTCCCAAAGACCTCATTAAAACCTCAGTAGTCAGTTGTTTGTTTTCTGTTTTGCTGTTGTTTGCTGGATATATTGCTTACTCTAATGCTCTGTTAGTGAAGAGGAATTGGGAATGCATGTTGGCTAGGCAACGCCCGGCCTTGTCCATTGTGGTAAGAGGCCCAACATGCATTCTCTCTAGCTAGGTGCCAGGGTGTCCTAAGCAGGGGAGTGACAGGGAGAGGGGCAAACAACTCCAGGTTGTCCCCACAGAGCCACAGCAGCACACAGATGAGGGCACCTGAATTCATTTTCTGTCATAAGAAACCTCTTATTCTATTTTAGGCCTAGAGTCTGAAGCCACCCTCCCTCTGGAGGCCCTGGGGAAAGCCTTTCCTGCCAGCCTCTTAGCTCCTAGTGACTCCTGGGCATCCCTGGCCCTCTTTGGCCTAAGGACATCAGTCCAGTGTCTGCCTCCATGATCACATGACTTCCTGGGTCTCATTTCCTCTGTCTGGCTCTTGCCCTCCGTTGATAAAGACTGCCGTGGTGGCTCATTCCTTTAATCCAGCAGGCATGTGGATCTCTGAGTTCGAGGCCAGCCTGGTCTACAGAGTGAGTTCCAGGACAGCCAGGGCTACACAGAGAAACCCTGTCTAAAACAACATCAACAACAACAAAGACAGCAACCATTGGACTGAGTTTCTCTAATCCAGGGTGACCTTGACTCCACTTAACCTGTAGAGACTTTGTTACTAGAAAGAGCACCTTCTGAAGCAGGCTTATTTCCAAATTCTCAACCCACTGCAGGGACCCCATCCCTCACTAGTCTCTTAGTCATAAGAAGGCACATTGTGCCTCAAATGCAGTTTGTTTGTTTTTTAAATGGTTTTTTGAGACAGGGTTTCTCTGTGTAGCCCTGGCTGTCCTGGAACTCACTCTGTAGACCAGGCTGGCCTCGAACTCAGAAATCCGCCTGCCTCTGCCTCCCAAGTGCTGGGATTAAAGGCATGCACCACCACTGCCGGCCTTCAAATGCAGTTTGTTGAAATGTCTTCTGTTGCGCTCCTGGGCACCCAGCCCTGAGCCTTGCATGTGTTCTCCCACTGAGGAGGGTCCCAAGTTGGGTTTGCTGGCTTTGTGTTTATTTTTTATTATTCTTTTTATTTCAAGGCAGGGTCTCAATAAGTTACCTGGGCCAACCCAGACTCTATGTGATTCTAGCTGGCTTTGCACTCGTGAGCCTCCTGCCTCAGCCTTCCAAGTTCCTGAGATTATAAGAAGACTTCACCTGACTCCCACACACTTTTTGAGCACTGACCAGGTGAGGGAGAATCTTGGTCCACAGGTACAGAGGTAACTCGCTAGTTCCTGTGTGTCAGGAGCTCAATTTGAAGCAGAAACAGTCATCTAATTCTGCGTGGTTGCACATGTCTGAAATCCTAAGCACTTGAGAGGTGAGAACAGGAGTATTGGGAGTTCAAGGCCAGCCTTGGCTACATAGCAAGTTCTAGGCCAACCTGAGCTACCCGATCGAGGCCCTGTGTTAAAAACAACCTGTGCAGTAGTGGTGCACGCCTTTAATCCCAGCCTTTGGGAGGCAGAGGCAGGATCTCTGTGAGTTTGAAGCCAGGCTGGTCTACAGAATGAGTTCCAGGATAGCCAGGGCTATACAGAGAAACCCCGTCTCAAAAACAAAACAAAACAAAAACCAACAGATGGGGGGAGGGGGGCTTTGATTTCCTTTTTTCCCAAAATTTTAAGCTCTTTAATATTTTTTTAAATATTTATTTTGTTTTTATTTATGTGTATGTGTCTGTGGGTGCCCACAGAGACCACATCCCTCGAGGTGGTTGTGAACCCTGCAAAGTGGGTGTTGGGAATTGAACTCTGGTCCTCTGCGGCAGCAGCAAGCACTGTTAGTTAAGAGTGAGCTGTCTCTCCAGCCAGAGCTGGCCTTTATTAAACTGTTTTGTTTGAAATAGGAATGCAGCCTGTTGATAATAGCAGGTGGTCCCAGCAGACCCCCCTCCATGTTCCTTTACTCACCCCCCCTCAGCCCACCCCAAGCTTAGGGCCCCAAAATGTGCCCACAGAGAATCACTTGTCAGAACCATGCTCTGCTTCTCTGCAGGCATACAGTGGCCAGGGCCCCAGTTCCCAGCTTCCACTGGGCTCAGGCCAAGCGCTGGCTGGGCAGTTGGCTGCTCAGCAGGAAGAACATGGTTTTCTCTGCTGTGTCTGCAGCCTGATTAATGATCCATGATGCCCAGGGCATCGACACAGCTGAGGTAGCCTTGGGAGCCTTTGACCTCCCTGATGCTGCTTTCTGTGAGGTGCTCCTGGGACAGCTCCAGGAAGTGCTGAGGCTGCCCAGCTCGCTAGCTTTCCTTTGCCTGCTATAAGTGTTGACCCTAGACGCTCCTCTGAGAGAGACTGTGGAAAGGACCCAGCCTGCCGTGGTATCTGCATCAGCCACACAAGGAGATGCTAAATTATCCCTGAGGAACTCCTTGCTTCTCTCCTCCATCTGGTGACTGCAGAGAGCACTACTGTTTTCTGCTCTGCTCATGCCTCTATGTCCGGGTTCCGTTGCCTGTGTCCCACCTCTGCCAACAGACTAGCAACTTCCCAAGATGGGCAGCTACCTTCTCCCTTAGACATCTAAGACCTACTTGTTATAGTTCTTGTTTTTCTCTTTTTCCTTAAGGCAGGTCAGAGATTGTCTTCTCTGTGGTCTAGGCACTGTCCTTGAAACAAAGGCTTTATATCTGGGGCTTCTCCATCATGTCTCCACTGCTGAACTTGGCCTTTGTCATGCTCTGAAACATTCAGAGTTACAGGATAAGCTTCTGGCTTGTCTGGACAGGACAGGGCTGAGCACACATGAGGCAGACCTGTTGAGGAATGACTTGGGATAGCGCTCTCCAAGGGTGTTCCAGAACCTCTCAGGCTTAAAGCAGTAGGCCCAGTGCTCTGGGCCAGGAGGATATTGGGAAGTCTGGGTAGGGAGGGGCAGAGGATGGTGCCCAGTTTGCCTGGCTCTTCACACCACTGTGGGTTCTGTCTCTGTCCCCACAGGAGGACAACCATAACTACTATGTGTCCCGTGTCTATGGCCCTGGTGAGAAACGAAGCCGGGATCTGTGGGTGGACCTGGCTGTGGCCAACCGCAGCCACGTGAAGGTCCACAGGATCCTTTCAAGTTCTCACCGACAGGCTTCGGTGAGTGCCTAGGCTTAACAGGAGAACCTGGGCTGAGAAGCTCAGGGCTAGGCCAGCAATGGCTGCCTGGGAATACATATGGTTATGGCCTGAGATTTATAATTGGGGTAGGTTCAGTCAGAGGAAGCGCAGTGGGCTACTCAGCTGTAATCCTAGGGCCCCTATCCTGGATATGCCTGTGCCCACATTGTTCAGACAAGTCTGGTTCAGGGAGGGTGACCAGTGTTTGGCTGGCAGTACCACCCATGGGGACTCTCTCCTGTCCCTGCAGAGAGTGGTCTTGTCCTTTGATTTCCCTTTCTATGGGCATCCTCTGCGGCAGATCACCATAGCAACTGGAGGTAAGGACAAACCAATGAGGTGAGGGGAGGACTTGGAGGTATCAGCCTGACTCAGGGAGGCTCTTGAGGGACTCACTGAAAACAGGTGAATAGGTGGGCTAGGGAGGAACTCAGGGACCGTCTGGAATGTTCCTCCAAAATCAGGTGATCTGTGTGCATGCCTGCCTGCATGTGTGTAAGCCTGCGTCCATTCTTCTGGACCCAAACAGCTGGCATGTGTACCTCTGGGGTCTCTACTTCTGAGACCAAGGGAGCAAGGACTCAGGTCCCTGCTGATATGATGAGCCTCTCTGACTTCCTGTTACTTTCATCCTCTTTCCTGGAACAGAAGAGGATGGGAGTCACTTCCTCTTCCTTCTCCTAACCCCCCGCCGCCACCCCCCCCCCCCCCCCCCGTGGCCTGTGCCTACCCAGAGATATGGGACAAGCATCCTCTAATCTGGGCCATTACTCTATCTCACCAAGTCTCGAGCCCACCGGGTAGGCATCTCTGATGACACCTCCAAACTTTTCTGTCCTCAGGCTTCATCTTCATGGGTGACGTGCTCCACCGGATGCTCACAGCTACTCAGTATGTGGCACCTCTGATGGCCAACTTCAACCCCGGCTATTCTGACAACTCTACAGTTGTTTACTTTGACAATGGTGAGGTCCGATCTCAGAGTATAGTTCACCCAGCACCGGGGTGGGTGTTCCTGGTCTAACCACTTTCTGGGAGCCCTTGGCCTACAGTCACACAGGCAGGCAGCCACCATGCTTTCTACCCTGTGCTGTCTTCTCACCTATAAGGATGCTGAGGCAGTGCTGCCTTAGCCTTGTTGAGCCAGGAGAAGATGTTAAAGCTTTCTTGGGGATTTCTTGTACTTCTCACACACGTGAGCTCCTGCTCATGTAGGAGCTGGGCTTTTTCATTTTTTCCTTTTGTCTCCAGGAGTCAGGAGAGGCAAGTAAGAGATGAGCAATTGGGGACCTGGATCAGAAACGGGATCTTTAGGGGGCCTCTATGGCTTGGAAGCCAGGCTGGTGTCTGTGGGTTGCTTAGTTCCTGCTTCTCAAACTCACAAATGGCTCCCGTATCTGCTGGGTCCCCTGCACTGACTCCCTGTCCAGCCAGGTCTCTGTTCTTTCTCTCCAGGGACTGTGTTTGTGGTTCAGTGGGACCACGTTTACCTCCAGGGCCGGGAGGACAAGGGCAGCTTCACCTTCCAGGCGGCCCTTCACCAAGATGGCCGCATTGTCTTTGGCTACGAAGAGGTGAGTATATTTTAGAGCCTGCCCCTCATCCAGCAAAGCTTTGTAGAGGGTCTGTAGTGTGGTGGGGGTGGGGCTCGGTGCGAAGGCAGCTCTGGGCTTATCGGGCTTGGTGCTTACCCAGCTGCAAATCTCACTGAGAGATGATTTCGAAGGCAAACACTGAGTTTCGGCTTTGACTTGTGCCCCACATAAAGGCTTCTAGTGCTAAAAGCCTGCTGTGGGGATCTTCACATCGTCAGAGGCCAAGGGAAGCTTCCCAGAGGAGAGAAAAGAGTTAAAAACTGCAGACTGAATAGGGGTGAAGGAGGCAGAGATAAAAGTGGAGTGTATCCAGGAGGAAGGCATGGACAAAGGTCCTGTGACAGAACAGAGCACGGTTTATACAAAGCACTGGAGCAAATGGTTCTCAACCTGTGGGTCGCAACCCTTTGTGGTATTGATTGACATTTTCACAGGGGTCATCTAAGACCATGGAAAAGCACAGATACCTTCGTTCATAGCAGTAGCAAAATTACAACGATGAAAGTAGCAACAAAAATAATCTTATTTTTGGGGTTGTCACAACATGAGGAACTGTATTAAAGGGTTGCAGCATTAAGGAAGGTTGAGAATCAGTGCAACAGAAGGTGGAGAGTCAGGGACAGGATGGGGCAGGGGAACAACCAGATGATCTACTCTGGCTTCAGAGCAGACAGACTGTTGGGGACTTAAAGAATGCTGGGAGATGATGTAGGGAAAGTGGACCAGCTTGGACTTGGGAGGAGAGAGAACTGGACAGAGATGAGAGCCACTGGCTTGACTCCCAGTATCTGGAGGTAGATGAGAAGAGACGGGGAGTAAAGGAAAGAAAGGAAGAAGCCAAGGGCAACTGTGAAGAGCCTGCATCCATGCAGGAGGAAGCGCAGGAGGCCTGGAGTGTGGTGCAGGTGTTCGGGTTCTCAAGCAGACACCTGGGTGTGGAGACAAGTGGGGACTTTATGGCCACAGAGGGTTCCGGGTGGATGGCAGGTGCCTCTTCTTCCTGCTGCAGATCCCCATGGCTGTCCTGAACATCAGCTCTGCCCAGCACCCTGTCAAAGCAGGCCTGTCCGATGCTTTCATGATTCTCAATTCATCCCCAGTGGTGCCAGGTGAGTCCCCAGGGGCCTGTGTCTGACCAAGCTCCATCTGCCCCTGGCTTTCCTTGTTATGGCGGACGGGTCATTTTTTGCCTAGCTGTGTCCAGATAGAGGCACTGGCCTAGCTGTCAGAAGCCCCTGTACTCAAAAACCTGCTCCATTTGTAAAATCTCTGAAGACTCTCAGGCCAAGATGCACGCCATCACCCCACAGTCAGTAAGCCTTCCAGAATTCAAACAAAATGGCCTCCAACTCAGGGGCTTAACAGGTGACCAGGGTGTGTCAGAGATGAGTACCCGCTAGCTCCCAGCCATGCTGGAGCTTTCTCCTTAAGCAAACCACGTTCCCTTCAGTCTCAGTTCCCTCCTCTGCAATATGGGGGCAGGGTAGTGAGAGGGGATCTTCCTGTAGTGCTGACCTTGGAGGGGACCTCAGCTTCTCTCCCACAGCCGTTGTCCGACATCTGGCTCATCAGGATGGTGGATCTGTGTTAGAATATCTCCTACACTGGGCTTTACAGCTCGGGGCTTTAACCAGCACACCAGGGACTTTAGGAAATGGTGCAAGAACAGATGACACCCCAGTGCTGGCATGCTACAGGTCATGGTAACAGTGTTTCCAATACATTCTTCTTTGACACATCCCTGTTGGACACCTGCTATTTCTGTGATGCTTAGGTGACAGTATTAAGTATCAAAGCAGGGCCCTGTGCTGTAACAGTATTTCTATTCTGATGTAATTGTTGTTTCCAAGGCTTACTGCCTCTGTCTGCTAACCTGGTCTTAGTCCCAGAAGCTTCTAGCCTCTGTACAATCTTATCTAGGCCTAGAATGTTTTCAGCCTCTGAGACTTGCTGCCAAATATGTTCACCCTTTCTAGTCCTTTTTGAAAAGATGTATTTATTATGTATACAGTGTTCTACATGCAGGCCAGAAGAAGGCATCAGATCTCATTATAGATGGTGATGAGGCACCATGTGGTGCTGGAAATTGAACTCAGGACCTCTGGAAGAGCAGCCAGTGTTCTTAACCTCTGAGCCATCTGCCCCTCACCCCTTTCTAGTTCTTTCTGAACTCTGGCTGGCTGGTTTAACTTAGCTGTTCTGGCTCAAACTCCTCTCCAAGCTGACTGATTCAATCTGGCTTTACTCTTGGCCCCTGACTGAATTGCTCTGTTTGGCCTCATATTAACTTTGGCCATATGTTCTAATTTCCTGGCTCCTTCTCATTTTCTGGCTTGCTCTGTCTTCACTCCCTCCCTCCCTCCCTCCCTCCCTCTCTGCACTGCCCCTTAAGTAGCTTCCCTTCCCCCTCTTTTCTCATGAGAGCTGGGCAAAGCCTATTCTGTCAAGTCTTTCTCTGATTCGTCACTTTGTCACTCAGTAGAAGTCACTTTCAAACATGGGGACCTTCTTCTACAGACTTTAGCTTCAGTGTTTGGGATTAAAGGGAAGGGATGTCTGTATCCAGCCAGCGGGATTAACGGTGTGCGCTAGGAATGAGCCACACCACAACTAGAACTGCTAAGGGATGAGCCACACCACAACAAGAACAAGGCTTTTTAGTAAGTAACACAATCTCGGGGTTCACAGTGTGATCAAATATCCTGCAACACTCACACGCCAGGCAAGTGCTCTCTGCTGAGCTACAGTATTAGTCTTTAACTTTCATAAAGTTAAATCTAGTTTTCCCTTCTTTTGTATTAATTTATGTATCTATTCACTTTACATTCCAGTCACATCCCCCTCCCAGTCCCACCCTCACGAATCCCTCCCTGGTTTTTCTTCTTTTTAAATTGTTCTTATTGTTGTTTTCCAAGACAGGGTTTCTTTGTAAAACAGCACTGGATATTTTATAACACACTCTGTAGTCCAGGCTGGCCTCAAACTCACAGAGATCTACCAGCCTCTGGCTCCTGAGTGCTGGGTTTAAAGGTGTGAGCTGTCATGTGGTACTGGGAATGAATCCCAGGTCCTCTGGAAGAGCAGCCAGGGTTCTTAACTGTTAAGTCAGCTCTCAGCCCATAAAAGTTAATTTTTAAGCTACTATACAAAGTAATGGTTTTCTTATGAGTTTGTCATGGGTTCCTTCCTTTTTATTTATTTATTTATTTATTTATTTATTTATTTATTTATTTAATGTATATGAGTACACTGTCACTCTTTTCAGACGCACCAAAAGAGGACATTAGATCCCATTACAGATGGTTGTGAGCCACCATGTGGATGCTGGGAATTGAACTCAGGACCTCTGGAAGAGCAGTCATTGCTCTTAACTGCTGAGCAGTCTCTTCAGCCCCTTTCATTCTTAATTTCTTTCTTTCTTTCTTTCTTTCTTTCTTTCTTCCTTTCTTTCTTTTAAGAGATGGACTCTCACTGTGCTTCCTGTGTTGGCTTTGAACCAGATTCCAGCAATCCTTCTCCAGCCCCCAAGTAACTGGTACCACAGGCAGAATTAGAACTCTGTCTCTCTTTACAATTAAGTGGATCTAGGATAAATAAAACTCAAAAGACAAAGTACAAATTAGGTTTCTGCACTGTCCTGACCTCTGTTCCCCAGGTTCCCTTCCCAGAGTCACCCAGGGCAAATGGAGTGATCTCTGTGCCCATAACTGTTACTTGTGTATCAGCTACTTTTCTCTTCCTATGACAAAATAAACAGCAGTGGCAACCTACAGAATGAGGGTTTGTGCTGGCTCATGGTCTGAGGGATACAGTCCACATGGTAAGGCAGTTGAGGCCATGGGAGTATGAGATGCTGGTCACAGAAAGCTGAGTGAAGCGAATGCTGGTGTTCAGCTGGGTTCCTCTTCTTTTCTTTTTATTCAGTTCTGGTCCCTAGTCCATGTAAAACTCCATCCACATCCCAGCCCATTCTCCCTTCCCCAGCTAAACCTCTCTGGAAAAGCTCTTTGGAGATGTGTCTCCCAGGTGACCCTAAATCTAATTTAATTGATGATGGAGACTAACTTACCTGCCCCCAGTATCCATGGGAGATTTCTCCTAGGACTCTCTAAGATCCCAATGTCCATGGCTGCTCAAATGTATCCACTTCCACAAAGCCCCTGTCCCTTTATCATGTCATGATGTCCTAGGATCTTCCTGTCTTTCATGGAGGACTGTCTCCTGTCTTGGCTGAATGTATAAGGAGCTGTCTTTGAACTTGTACACAAGGTAACAATTCTTCCTAAAGCTGAAGTTTGTGGCTCACCTTGCTCCATGTTGTGTGGTGCTATGCAGGTCCCGTTGTTATTTAAGTCCCAATTCTAACCTTAAATACTAGATTTAGGCCTGGAGGCCAATGAGTGCCACTCACTGTAGTGTGTCTGTCATTAGAACAGTGGAGAGGGACTTGGCATGTTGCTCAGTGGTTAGAGCCTTTGTGTACCATGTGCAAGGCCCCAGGTTCCATCCATTGTCAAGGTAACAGGGAGAGGCACAGCAGTACATTTTTCTGAGGCAGTATCCTTTGCCTTCACTGAGTTTTAAAGTGGGCCATGTAACACGTGCAAGGCCTTGGGCTCACTCCCTGTCACCACAAGAAAATAAAAGTCCCAGCCTCTGCTTTCAGGAGTGATAGTGATGACTCCTCAGTGGCTAAAATGTCAGGCTCCCTTAATCTATTCCTCTCTGCTCAGCAAGCAGGGAGTTTGCATGGATTAGTTTGAGCTGTGAGTAGCAGTAAACCCCAAATGCCCAAGGCTGAACCCAGTCAGGGAGATTACTCTACAGTGCTGTTTCCGTGGATACCCCATTGTCCAAGCCCAGAATGGGAGGCCACTTCTGTCCTGTGCATTCGTTCAGTTCTTTCCTGACTGAGATGAAACAGAGGGGAATTCAGTTTTCCTGATATTGAAGATTCCCCATCGATCTGTGTGTAGTGACACATGTCTGCAACTCAGCTCTCTGGTGGAAGAGGCAGGAGGATCAAGGAATTCAAGGCCAGGCTGGGAGATGCTGTCTCAAAAACAAACAAACTAAAACCAAACAACAAAGAAACCAAACCAAACCAAACCAAACAAGTATTCTAGGGAGATGACTCAGTAGATAAAATGTTTGCTGTGCTAGCAGGCATAAGATCCTGAGTTCAGATGCCCAGCATCCACGTAAAACCCAGGCATGGTGGCACATGCCCAGAGATGGCAGGCACCTTTGAACGGGATGGCTAGCTAGTGTTGCACCACCAGTGAACGCCAGGTTCAGTGAGAGAGTGTGTCTCAAAAAATGAGGTGTGGAACAATAGGGGAACACTGGCATTGACCTCTGGCCTCCATGTGCACGAAAACACACGCATCTCCCCTCCACACACACACACACACACACACACACACACACATGCACACACACACAAGAATATAATAAAGCAAAGGATCAGCAACAACAAAAGATGCTCCAGTCATTAAGTCCTTCTGACTGGGGGAACTGCGTTTTCGCCCTGCCAAGCGGGATGGGAGGGGTCTCGGGATGACGTCCTTCCTGAGACTGGAAGAAGACGCTGAACACCTTTATTCCCCTGTGTAAATTGTTGCTCACACTGTGCCCAGAGTTTGCAGAGAAAAGCTGTGCATGTCAGCAGCATCTGCTTGCAGAGGTGATCAAATCCTCCATGGTGGTCTAAATGCTCCTCATTTGGCTGGAGAGACCACCAAACTCCCTTCACTTGTCTTAAAAAACTTTCTTTTGCCAGGGTGGCGGCAGTGGTAGTGGTGTATGTCTTTAATTCCAGTATTGGAGAGGCAGAGGCAAGGGAATCTCTGAGTTTGAGGCCAACCTAGTGTACAATCGAGTTTCAGGATAGCCATGGCTACACAGAGAATCCCGATCTCAGAAAAGAAAGAAAAGAAAAGAAAAGAAAAGAAAAGAAAAGAAACAAAGAAAGAAAGAGAAAAGAAAGAAAAAAAAAGAAAAGAATCTTTATTTCATGTAAGTGTCAAAACTGACACATTGTAAATTAATAGAATCAGTTTCTAAAGGCCAGACTATGAGAGGATCTGGATTGACACATGACCTCTGGAGGGTACCTGATGGCCTCAGGCGGCAGGGACACTGCTTCTTCTTTCCCAGAACTTCCTTTCCACAGCTGACTTGAAGCCAGATGTGTGTCAGAAGCATGTGCTGTATCTCTATGCCAGGCTGCCATGTAGGAGGCAGAGGACCCAGAGCTGGCTGTAGAAGGAGAGAGCACAGCCAAAGAGGATATGCGGGGCGGAACCACCACGTTTGACCCATTTTGACTTTTTACTCTCCTGATAAAAGATCCTCATAGAGCCTCACATGAGCCTCACATGATGCTGTGTTCCTATAGTCCTAGCACTCAGGAGCTAGAGGCAGGAGGATGATTAGTTTAGGGTCATCCTCAGCTGCATCATGTGTTCCAGGCCTGTCTAGAATACATGAGGCCCTGTCTCAAAAAGGAGGGGTGAGGAAGAGGAGGAGGGCAAAGAAAAGTGTGTGTGTGTGTGTGTGTGTGTGTGTGTGTGTGTGTGTAGCCCTGGCTGTCCTAGAACTGTAGACCAGGCTAGCCTCAAACTCACAAAGATCTGCCTGCCTCTGCTTTATAAGAAAAGCGTTCTTACAATGCTCTTCCTTGAAGAGGCTTCCCACCCGCACCGGCCCAAGGCCCTGCATCCACTCCTTTCTCCTTTCTCCTGTCTTCCCAGCACTTGGCCCCTGGAATCTTCCTTTTCATTCTGACTTTTCTTTGTTTGAATGAACATATTTCATATTTACTGGATAGCCCAGGTTGGACTTGAACATATGATCCCCTCGCTCTGCTTCCTGCCCTGAGCTGAAAAGTTTCTCAGGGTTTTCTGCTGGGTTCTAATCCTGATTATTGACTAAATAACTGAATGAGGAAAGGAATCAATGAATGGAAGGATGGACGGACAGACAGACGGATGGACTGACAGATGGAGACCCATCATTGCACATTTCCAACCAATGATTACAACATGCTGGGATAACCTTTGTGGCTGGACTTTCAGTATCTACTATTGGTGATCCTTCTCCTGATCTTCCCTCTCTCCCTTCCCCTCCTCTTCCAGTTTCTTCTGAGACAGGATTGCATGTAGCCCAGGTTCCACTTGAATTTTACATAGTGGAAGGTGACTCTGAGCTCCTGACCCTCCCCCCTTCCCTTCCCCTCCCCCTCCCCTCCTCTCCCCTCCCCTCCCCAGTTCTAGGATTACAGGTGAGCATTAACACTCCTGACCAACCAGAGCAATGAGGTCAGCAGACTTTCCATCGACCTCAGTGTTTCTTCATCTTGGAAAGCAGAGATAAAATGTCTCAAACTGCCAGAAGTGTGGCCTGGGGGCTGCTCCCATCTGGGTTCCAGAAGGCTGGCCATGCAGATGGGTGTCTTTGCCTCTGGGTGAGCCCCACATGTTCCTGTAATAATCCAAAGGCAATGACTCCAGAATGGAGTTTAAGGATTCTGCTTAGAAAATTAAAATGTACTGAAGTCACACTTACCCTCAAACGGGTACAAGGTGATGGTTGAAGCCTTTTTGGTTCAAGGCAGATTTCTGAACTCACTCCATTCACTCTCCACACTACCATTCACCTGCTTTCCCATGGCTTCACGTGTGTCTCAAGCACATCTGATGCTCCTGGGTGCATGCAAGCCCAGGGCGCAGCCTTACTCTGCCCCAGCCTCTGGTGGGAGCCTTCCTGTGTTCTTTTCCTGGCTACAGAATGTGTGTTTTTGTTCTTGGGATTCTCTTCCTCAACAAGTGCCTGTCGCTGTCTGTGCCTAGGTCCCATGTCACTTTCCTGGTCCCACGTCACCTTCCTTCTGACTGTGAGCTCTGTCCTACATCTTTGAGGGTAGGGATTTCCTCACACTCAGCTCTGTGTCTTCTTTGTGCTCCAGTGTTGGATCCGTCTGACTTCCTGTGGCCATCTGAAAACTCTCTTGAAAAGATCTTGGTCTGTGGTAAGCGGACAGGAAGGGGCTTTCTCTAGGCTGTGGCTGATATATAACAGGTGGACAAGGTTTTCAGAGCCATCTGAAATCTGTTCATTTCTTCACAGACATTTTTTAAACCCTGTTAGTAGACGACCTTTGCCAGGAGATTGGCAAAGACAAATGCCAGGTTAACACTGTCCTCAGAGATCTTGAAGTCTAAGCGCAGGAATCTCAGTATTGACTGGGCAGTGAGTCGGGTGAGACGCCACCAGAGACACTGGTGACTGAGAGAGGGAGCAGATCCTGAGCCTTGGGGGTGGAGACAGAAGAGGGAAGGAAGGTTGGATTAGTTTTAAGGCCTCATTGTTCAAAAGGATGGACTTAGGAGAGCTATCTCCTGGGAGGAGTGGACAGCAGCGGACCTGCCGAAACCTCTCTAGAATTTTCCATCCTCGAATTAAATGTTCCTAGGACCTCAGGCCATCCTCTCCATATTGTAGGTATCACACTGGGGACACCTTGCAGCACAGGTGGGCCTCAGTTTCCCTCTGGACACATGAGTGACAGGAAAGTGCCTTTCTTCACTCTGATGCGCATAAGATCTCATTCTCATGTGGCTAGGGGTCGTCTATAAAAAAAATCTATATTATATGACTCAGGCATATAATCTCACCAGTCTAGAGGGTCATGAGTTCAAGGACAACCTGGTAAAAAGTGAGACGCTGTCTCAAACAACCATTAGTCTGTGTGCGTTTTGGAATAGGCCAGAAGTAAAGTGCTTAGTATGCATGCTTCCCTGCATTAAAAAACAAAAACAAACAAGCAAAAAACTATATGTGCATACAGTTCTGTCTATGCAAGTGGCTATTTGTGTGTGTGTGTGCGCGCGCGCGCGCATGCGCGCGCGCGCGGATAAGTTGATATACTATGGATTGGTAGGTAGCAGGAGGTTCATTTCCACAGACAAGACTTCATTCCCACAGTTTAGGTTTTTTGTATGTTTGTTTTTGTCTTTGTTGTTGTTTTGGTTTTTTGGTGTTTTTTGCTTTTTGGGGTTTTTTTTGGTTTTTTTTTTTTTGGTTTTTCAAAACAGGGTTTCTCTGTATAGCCCTGACTGTCCTGGAACTCTCTCTGTAGACCAGGCTGGCCTAGAACTCAGAGATCCGCCTGCCTCTGCCTTCCAAGTGCTGGGATTAAAATTGCGCACCACCAACCCAGCTTATTTGTTTTGCTTTTGAAATACAAGAACTCTCTACATAGCCCTGGCTGTCTAAGAATTTACTACGTAGACCAGGCTGGCCTCAGGCTCACAGAGATCCACCTGCCTCTGCTTCCTGAGTGTGCTGGGATTGAAGACATGCACCACTATACCTGGCTTACTCCCATAGTTCTTTTTAAAAAACTTTTTTTAGATCTATTTAATTTACTATTTTATGTGTTTGTATACATGTATGTATGGCATCATGTGATTACTTGGTGCCCTCAAAGGCCAGAAGAAACCATCAGATTCCCTGGAACTGGAGTTACAGGTAGTTGTTAGCCATCCTGTGGGTGCTGGGAATTGAACCCGGGTCCTTTGTAAAAGCAACAAGTGCTATTAACTGCTGAGCTAATTCTCCTGCCCATTCTCACTGTTCCTGATGGGACCCTCTCCTCTTAAGACCATGGTACCCCTGTAGACACCTACCAGTTACTAAGGGATTTTTTTTCATTTGAAACTGGGTTTGTTTTTGCTTGTTTGATTTTTGTTTTGTTTATAGTCCAGGCTAGCCTCAAACCCACTATCCCCCTGCTTCAGCCTCCTGGTTGCTGATATGGAAGCCGTATGCCATGACACCTAGCTAGCTGACTGCCTGTGATTTCTGAAATTTGTTTCCACGGCATCTTCTTGCCCAGACCAAACCTGTTTTGTAGGTGAGCCAGTCAGTCTTTGTCAATGTCACACAAACCTAGGCATATTTCAGAAGAGGGATGCCTGACTGAGAACGTGGCCTGGAGGCAGCTCTGGGGGTTTTATTTTGGCTTTGTGTTTTGACTTTTGACTAATGACTGATGTAGGAGGGTCCAGGCCACTGTGAGTGGTGCCACTCTTGAGCAGGGGGTCCTGGTTTTTGTAAGAAAGGAGGCTGAGTCAGCCATGGGGAGCAAGCCAATGAGCAGATTTCCTCTTCTCAGAAGTTGTGCGATGAACCCTTTTCTCCCCAGGTTAGTTATGGCTATGGTGTTTTATCACAATAGGAGAAACCCTCAATCAGTACAAAAACAAACACGCCATCGTCCACGTTTTGGATGCTGATATAATTGTTCACTTTCAAGACAGTTACACAGACGCTGCCTCTGTCTCTTTAAGAACCTCTATGGGCAGTGGTGGCGCACGCCTTTAATCCCAGCACTCGGGAGGCAGAGGCAGGTGGATTTCTGAGTTCGAGGCCAGCCTGGTCTACAGAGTGAGTTCCAGGACAGCCAGGGCTACACAGGGAAACCCTGTCTCGAAAAAGAAAGAGAAAAAAAAGAACGACTAAGGACAATGCCGTAAGTGGGTGCTTGAGGGTTCACACCACAGGAATCAGCCAAAGCTTATGCACCCTCACCCATGCCTGCCGAACAAGCACCTGCACACACCACACACACTTCTGAGGACTTTCTGAAGCTTTCCTACCCCTGGACCCGGGGCTGTTTGTTCTTTTTTGAGACAAGATCTTACTATGCAGGTACTCACTATGTATTCTAGGCTCCCCCCAACTCATAGCAATCCTCCTGGCTTAAGTCCCTGAGTGCAGGATTTCAGCCATGTGCCGGGATGCCTAGCCAAAACCTTAGTCTTAAGTAAAATACCCAGGATCCCCTTGTTCTCCATTCTTTTTTTATAATGCAGTGCACAGGGACATGTGTCCTCAAACTCCAGGGCTAATGAGATGGTCTGGATCTGGGAGGCTCTGACTTGAGCTGGATAGAGCTGGCCTCAGGGTGGCCAGCACATTGCTGAGTGTTCAGGACTTAGCAGGTGCCCACACCTACATACCGAGTGAGTAGGTGGTGCTGGCGGGGCTCTTCTGCAGTTTACTCCTCAACTGCAGGTGTCTTCTTTTCAAGGCTGTGGAAAGCCTTGGTTGATAATGTGATATGTGTGTGTGTGTGTGTGTGTGTGTGTGTCTATGGGTTAACCTGGCTACACCTCAGTTTCCCCACCTGTAAAATGAACGGTAGGGCAGTGTCTTTGCTCACTTACAGCTCAGCCTGAGGCATCTGAGTGTCACTTCTGACAGAGCTTACATTGGGCAGTACTCCCCTGGGAGCCCTGTGCTACTCCCCCCACCCACTCTTTCCGACTGTTTGTCTGAGGAGCTGCCTGGAAGGGAGGGAAGAAGAAGCAGGAGCCTGGATCTCATTATAAACCATCTGGCTCCTAAGCAGGAGTAGCCAAAGAAGGAAAGAGCCTCAGGCCTGGGGTGCTCATCTTCCCTGGCAGGAAGGGGAGGTCAAAGTCCTCCAATAGCTCCAGAGAGCCAGTAGGAGCTAGCCAGTGAGTTTGTGGGCAGATGTGGTGGGAAGGGAGATCTGAGATTGGGGTTCTATGATCTGTCCTTAGAAAGTAGTTACCTGAACCCCAAGAACCGTTCAACACCCAAGCACTGACAGCCTAGTGTTTCCTGTTGCTTTGCACACTGGTGGTGGCCTACAGGATGCCAGGCAGTGACCAGGATGGCAGAGACTAGGCAAGCAAAGGCACAAAGGATGCTCAGGTTGCTATCCAGTGGTTAGGGCCTCTGTGTGTGTCAGGGAGGGGGTTAGCAACTCTTGCATAGAAACTTCCAAAGCAGGAGGGAATGACAGAAACTGGTTGAGAGTCTGTCAGAAACTATGCCATTGGGGGGGAGGAGAGGGGAGGGCAGGAAGGGGAAACAAGCAGGCATTCTTCCTCTCCATATTTGAGTTTATAAACATGAGGTGTTTGGAGATGCTGAAAGGGCCTGAGAGTCTCACCCAAAACAAAACAAACACAGAAATAAAGCAGTCGGGACTGAGAGAAGAGAGACAGGTTTGTCTCTTTAAACCTCAAAACAAACTAGGACATGGTGGTGGTGACTGTCTTAGTTAGAGTTTTACTGCTATGAACAGACACCATGACCATGGCAACTCTTATAAGGACAACATTTAATTGGGGCTGGCTTACAGGTTCAGAGGTTCTGTCCATTATCATCAAGGCAGGAACATGGCAGCATCCAGGCAGGCATGGTGCCGGAGGAGCTGAGAATTGTACATCATCTGAAGGCGGCTAGTGGAAGACTGATTTGCAGGCAGCTAGGGTGAGGGTCTTAAAGCCTATGCCCACAGTGACACACCTACTCCAACAAGACCACACCCACTCTCATGAGGCCACTCCTCCTAATAGTGCCACTCCCTGAGCCAAGCATATTCAAACCACCACAATGACATTGCATGGCTGATGGAGTCCCTGGATGCAGAGCCAGGCAGATCTTTGTGAATTCAAGGCCAGCCTTGTCTACATAATGAGCTTCAGGCTACCAGCCAAGGCTACATATCAAGGAAAATATACAAAACCACAAACAAACAAACAAAAAATCCAATGCCTCAAAACATTGCCATCCGTGGATTTTAACTAGTCTCACTGTGTGGCTCACTGAACTTCAGTTTTTCATCCAAGGTCACCTGGGCAAGGTGGCAGCAGCCTCACTTCCTCTCCTCTTGGCAAAAGTCATCTCTTCTCTCTCATGGTCTCCGTCAGTTTCCCAGATGTCATTCTAGGGCAGCGCCAGACCCTGGCTGACATGGGAGTAGGCGTGCTGGCATCTGGAACCCAGGCCCCAGGGCGACCTCTCTGTGGTCACTCCCATTTGCCAAAGGTCTGCCGGATGCCACACGGACACTGAAGCAGTTTCCTCCTACTTGTGTGGACTGAGGTTCTGTAATTTCCAGTGTTTGGGGCTGCACGGCTGCTGCGACCCCAAAGCAGGTTAGGAAAGCACCACAACAACTGGAGTTCAGCCCTAGGTTAAGTGGGAACAGTTCTGAGGTTTACATAAGCCTCAGCCGGGCAGGAAGGCGCACGCCTTTAATCCCAGCACATGGGAGGCAGAGGCAAGCAGATGTCTGAGTTCAGGGCCAGCCTGGTCTACAGAGTGAGTTCCAGGACAGCCAGCGCTACACAGAGAAACCCTGTCTCAAACCCCCCCCCCCCCCAAAAAAAGATAAGCCTCGATGGAACACAGGTGACATCAAGTGACACACAGGTGCCTCCTCACCCTCCTGGCATCCAGGTTCATTTCTGTGTTACTGACAGCCCGACTGAGCTCTTCTGTCCTCTTGGGAAGTTTTTCTCCAAACCTTTAACTGAGAACCTGTGTTTCTGCCTATGCTGGGTTCCTAGCTGAGGCAGAGAGGGTCTGGTACTGAGAGGATAGTTGAGGATCGGGAAGGGCCAGGCAGGTCTGTGCACACCACCAGTGTCTCCCGTTTCTCTCCACAAAATGGCTTCATTCTCAGGCTTTCCCCCACAGGACTGAAACTTCATAGTGAAGGATGCTCAAAGAGCAAAAGGGTCCTAGGTCACAGGCAGAAAGGCTCAGAGAAGGTCTCTTATTGAACCAGCACTGAGCCAATTACTGCAAGGCAGGACCTTGGAGGGACAGGATCCCTCCAGGGCCACATACATGTAGAAATGGGTGGGACACAATTGCCCTAAAGGAAAAGCTGTTTCCAGAGAGAGGAAGGAGAGTTGAGCAGACTGACATACACCTTGGCTCTTTACCGTGTGGGGAAAGTCACTTCCTAGGTCAGCAACTGGCTGCTGGGTCGTAGTTCTTAGGTAGGCCTGGTAATAGTAGGGATATCAGAACTTTCCAGAGCTCCAGGTTAGCCTCAGTTCTTCACCTACAATTCTAGATTCCCCTCTTAAAGGCATTGTGATGAATGTTTCTCTTACCAGTATATTAGCAAAACACAGATGCTCAGGTAACTTAGCCAAGGTTACCCAGTAAGTCAGGAGCGGAGCTTGACTTGGACTTGCATTCTCCTGGCTGTGAGGGCAGAGGTAGGCATGGGAGTCTTTATAGACAGGCATAGCATTTAAACTTGGTTCTTGGCTCTGGACCCTGCCTAAGCCTCTGCCAGGAGGGGAGAGGTGAGGCATGGTAGGGCAACCTGTTTGTCTGTGAACATTTGCAGAGCATTCACTGGGGTCAAGTTCACAGTTGGGTACTCATCACCTGTCCAATCAGAAGTTAGCAGCCAGGGCAATGCAAGAAAACCTGCAGAATCAACTAATCTTAACCTATAGGGGCTCACAGAGACTGAACCACCAACCAGAGAGCATGCATGAGACTGACCTAGACCCTCTGCACATATGTAACAGATGTGCAGCTTGGTCTTCATGTGGGACTCCTAACAGTGAGAGCAGGGGCCGACTCTGTTGCCTGCCTCTGGAACCCTTTCCCCTAACTGGGGTGCTTCATCTAGCCTTAACAGAAGAGGATGTGCTTAGACTTATTATAACTTGATATGTCAAGGCTGTTTGATATCCATGGGAGGCTTCCCTCTCCTTTTCTGAAGAGAAAGGGAGGAAGAGTGCCTGAGGGGAGGAGGGAAAGGCTGGGAAGAGGGGAGGGAAGGTTAGGGTGTGAAATTAATTCATAAATAAATTAATTAAAATTTAAAAATTAAAAAAAGAAGTTAGTAAGGCAGTATGGGGAAGGCTCTCTGCCTGAGTAGAACAGAGCAGGGAGCTGCCTGAGGGGGCTATGCAGAGAAGCAGTCCTTCAGATGTGTCTGCAGGAGCAAGCTAGACACACAGAGAGGGTGGACAGATGCTGTAGGCAAAGTCTTCCTGTAGCTTTGGCATCACTATCCCAGGTTGCTCATTTCCCCCCTCACTGACTTCTGTTGGGGCCCCGGGCACAGTCCTGGACACCCTTCGACTGTGATGTGTGCCAGATACAGCAAACTCTGTTTCCTTTTCAGAGTCTCAGAGACGGACCATTTTCGAATACCACCGAGTGGAACTGGACTCCAGCAAGATCACTACCACCTCAGCCGTGGAGTTCACCCCATTGCCAAGTGAGCAGGGGCAGTCTGCTATTCTAGAAAATGTTTTAGACTTAAAAATACTGGGTTCTGATCTCAGGTTCAGCTTCCAATCCCTTGGGGGGGGGGGGGACACAGTCACCTAACTTCTGTGGGCCTAATGTCACCAACCTGCAAAGTTGTGGTCAGGGCTGGAGCTGTACAAGCCAAGCTGAGTACAGAAATGGCAGTCTTGACACAGACCAGCTCACTCCAGGCCAGGTGTGTGACTTGTGTCTAATCAATGTCATCTATTACTAGAAACACATATGTTAAACCCCAGAGACTTTAGCCTTGAGACCGCTTGGACAGGGATCCAGAAATAGATCTGGTCTATAGTCACCATCTTCCTCTAGAGAGGTGTCTTGCTGGGTGACTATGGTTGCCATGGAGCACACTATGTAAACCAAGACTGGTTTCTCCTCTGGTTTATCCTCCTGCCTCTGCCTCCCAAGGGCATGTGCTACTACTGCACCTGGTTCAGAATCCCATTTTTGCAGATGGTTTTGTTCTTTTTCTTGTCTCTTGATGTCTCCCTGCTGCCACCTGAAACTGTAGCTGGCCATCTGCGTCCCACACCACTCCCTGTAGCTGGCCAT
>JADRCH010000113.1:104605-142906 GCA_019843965.1 Rhynchomys soricoides
CCACACCACTCCCTGTAGCTGGCCATCTGCGTCCCACACCACTCCCTACTGCACTTTTCTCTTCCCCAGAGGTTCTGGAAATAGAGAGTAGAGAAAGGAAAAGATGAGCCCTGGGCCTCATCTCAGCCTGGGCTCAGGCAAGTAGCTTCTGGAATAGAGATCAGAGTGACCAGAGATGAAGGCACAGTTCAGGTCACAGCCATACATCAACCCAGTCACCCTCCTCTGAGATAAGAAACCCGCAGACCTGGGAAGTAGAGGTAGGTTTCCCTCAGACTGGTAAGAGCAAATCTCAGGCTGGGCATGGTGACACAGGCCTATAATCCCCGTTGGGAAGTCAAAGCAGGAGGACATTGAGTTCAAGGTTAGCTTGAGCTACATAGGGAGAATTTGGGAAGAATCAAACTTGAAGTCATTGAGTATCCTGGAACAGGAATATCCAAGGCCTGGGTCAACTGCCAAGACAGTAGTGAGCCTTCCTGAGGGTGCATGTCTAAGAGTAAAGTCTGGAGCTAGAGAGATGGCTCAGTGGTTAAGAGCATAGACTGTTCTTCCAGAGGTCTTAAGTTCAAGTCCTAGCAACCACATGGTGGCTCACAACCATCTGTATTAGTGTCTGATGTTCTCTTCTGGTGTGTGTCTGAAGAGAGTGACAGTGCACTCACATACATTAAATAAATCTAAAAAAAGAAAAGAAAAGATAGGAGGTTGGGAACAGGACTTCCAGGGCAGTAGTGAGCCCTCCTGGGAGAGAGAGCATCTCCTAAGTCTAGAGTCTGGGAGCAGGGAAGGGACCTCTGCAGTGAACCTCAAGGCTGGACATTCTGACTCCAGGCTCAGTCCTTGATTCAAACCCAGACCTGCCACTCTCAGCTCCACAACCTGCCAAACCTCAGTTCCCCCTAAGACAGGGTAAAGAAAGCTCCTACCAATGGTTTCCCTGTGTTCTAGACCCCCAGGGTGCATGAATGGCCTGCGGTGGTTATTTTTCTTGCTTATGGGACAAAATACCTGTGAAGGCAATTTAAGATGGACGGGTGTACTGGCTCACAGTTTGAGGGTACAGTGCATCTTGGTGACTGGTACGGTAAGAGCAAGTTAGCAGTCAAGAAGCCTGGTTCTCAGTCCACTGGGCTTTCACTCAGCAATGGTCCCATGCGCACTCAAACAGGGACTTCCATTCTTGGTTACATCTCTCTGGGTGGGTTCTTACAGACACCCTTAGAGGTGTTTCTTCTAGGTGATTCAGGATTCAGTCAAGTAGAAGAGTGATCATCCCAGGGACCAATAGCCAGGAGGGTGGGAGAGAAAAAAGGAGGAATTTCTCTCCAATAATCCCAGCACTCAGAAGGCAGAGGCAGGGGGATCTCTGGGAGTTTGAGGCCAGGGTGGTCTGCATGGCAGGCTCCAAGACAGCCAGGGCTACATAGAGAGACCCTGTCTCAAAACATAACAGCAAATGGGAGAAGAGAGGCAGTAATGACCTTTAGGGTCCCCAAAGTCAGAGACATTGCAGTTCAGGAAGGACCCCGATTTCAGAAGCAGTGATGTGATGCTAGCATCGGCCACCTCCTCTCTTGCAGCCTGCCTCCAGCATCAGAGTTGTGACACCTGCATGTCCTCGAACCTAACCTTCAACTGCAGCTGGTGCCATGTCCTGCAGAGGTTTGTGACCAGGTTACATACCAAGTTCGGAGAATTGACCATGGGAGTGAGGGTGCGGATGGGCGGGGGTGGGGGAGCCAGTGTCCGCCGACAGCCTCAGGCCTCACTGCCCACTGTCTGCAAGTATTAGGATCTCTCTGTCCAGTGTCAGAGTGGATCTTAGGACAAGAATGTCACAAGTAAGTTTCACTCTAGGCTTGTACCTGATCAAGGTGGGTGTTAGCAGAGTAAGACCTGGGGTGGCCAGGCTTCTGCAAGATCATCCAGAGACCCCAGGGGCTGGCTCATTATGAGCCAGGGCTTCACAGAGTTGGTCATAGCTCTGGTCACACCAGAATCATTGGCCTCTTCCGTCAGAATTTCCAGAGAGACCCCAGGCCCACATCTTAACACGGCAACCTATTTATAAGCAACTGACAGGACATAATGCAAAAGCTTATCTCAGCTGGGTAAGCTCCATCCCCCCTCCCCCCCTCCCCAACTAACCCAAGATCTCTCCTGGGCTGGAATGGGGTTTCCTGAAAAACAGGGGCATGGGCACTACAGGTATCCATGGTTACCCAGGAAGCTACAAAACTCTGCTTGCTTGCTTTTGGAATCTCAGGACATTCTGGAAGAGATTCAGTTTCGTGGCTAAAGTTCTTAAACCCAACTTATCTTCCAGTCCTTGTTCTGGAATCATCTCCTTATATATTAGACTCATAATTCAACCTCTGTTCTTCTAGCCAAGATAAATGGGGGGAAAGACTCCTTTGAGGATGATGACTCTCCTGAGAGTGTGAAGCCCTACAAATTCCAAGAGCCTTTAAGGCCATCTTGAAAATGGCAGGATTACAGGCTCCAAGTCTCTGAGCAGCTGCTGTACAGCTGTCAGCATTTCCTTTGCTTCCTTCCAACATCCCAGAGCAGATATAGAAGCTCTTGATCCTACAGGCTGCTGGCCTGGCACACTGGATGACAAACCACCCATCAGGGAGCTGTGGGCATGGGATGTGCAGGGGGCTCAGCCTTCCCACTGTTCTTCCCTCCAGCTGTGCACAGGATCTCTTTCTTGGGACTGCAGTTCCTTTACCCTATGAAATGGCCTAGCATATGTGACTCAGGAGGCATGGGTGTGGCACACACTGTTACTCTAGCTCCTGCAATGCCAGATAGTATTTTACCAAACATATCCAGGGCCCTTAGAAGGAGAGGCACAGAGCCTCAGAAGAAGGCATAGGCCCCTAGCTCTCTTCTAGGGCTGGAGCTTTACTGCCTGTGGACTGTGAGAACTACCTGGAAGGCTTGGTTAAAAGGCCAGCTGGGTTGGGTGGTGTAGTGTAAGCTTTTAATCCTAGCACTTAGAAGACAGAGGCAGGCAGATTTTTATGATATTTAAAGTCATCCTGATTTACATTGTAAGTTCCAGGACAGCAAAGGCTACATAGTGAGAGCCTGTCTCAAAGAAACAAAACAAAATAAAACGAGTCAGGTCAGGGTTTGAGAGATGAGCCAGCTGTTCCGAACACTGGCTGCTTTTCCATAGGGACACTGTTCAAATCTCAGCACTCTTAGTAGCTGTCTGCAATTCCAGTTCCAAGGATCTATTGCCCTCTTCTGACCTCTGCAGGCACTGCACCCTCGAGGTACACAGATAATACATGCAGGCAAAACACCCATATATGTAAAAACCAAAGATAAATCATTAAAAAGAAAAATCTAGTCATGGTAGCACATGCCTATAATTCCAGCACTTGAGAGGAAAGTCATCTTTAGTTGTGTAGTGAGTGTGAGACCAGCAACCTACAAAATGTGATCCTGATGAACCAAGATCCCAGGAGCATGATTTTTCATATCTCTCTCTCTCTCTCTCTCTCTCTCTCTCTCTCTCTCTCTCTCTCTCTCTATTTTATTTATTTTATGTATGTGAGTACACTATTGCTGTCCTCAGATACCCCAGGAGAGAGCATCAGACCCCATTACAGCTGGTTGTGAACCACCATGTGGTTGCTGGTAATTGAACTCAGGACCTCTGGAAGAGCAGTCAGTGCTCTTAACCGCAGAGCCATCTCTCCAGCCCCATTTTTTAAAAAAATGTTTATTTCTATTTTATGTGTATGAGTTTGTTTGTGTGTATTTTCATTCAGTGCCCATGGAAGACAGGAGATGGCGTTGGATCACCTGTAACTGGAATTACAGGTGGTTGTGAGCTACTGTGTGGGTACTGGGAATTGAACCCATGTCCTTTGCAAAATCATCCAGTACCCCCATCTCATGCATTTTTAAAGCTGGGGAGTGTTTCTGAGCCTTGGGGTGATGCCGGAGATGACTTCACATGGTCCTTGGGATCCCGGGGCTGCTGCCAGGAGTGATTCAGCATTCAACCCATGCAGAGCTGTAGGAAAACGGCTCCTGTAGACAAAACAAACCCTCCCTTCACCACCACCCCCAGTTAGTGGCCACACCCAAACTTAGAGACAAGACAGTGTAATGAGACCCAGAGTTCCTGGGTGTTAAGATGCTGGCCCGGTGGGGAATTTGGGGGCTCTGCTGGTGAGATGTACCTCTGATAAAACAAGAATGCTCTATCAGAGGGAGAGCTGAACCACTCATCCCAGCCAGACCCCTACAGCACTGGGCTCACTCTAGCCTGGGGTTCCCCCAGTCAGCTCTCTGGAGCCTCCGCTCCAAATGAATTAATCCCAAGTCCCTGAAAAGCCAGGGGACAGGGCCAGTGCCCCGGGCATTCCTGTGGGTCTCATCTCCCTCTCTTCCACTCCCCCTCTGTAGCCACTCAGAGCCTTCCCTCCCTGCTCTGAAAAGAACAGTTTCACTGACCATGCAGGTACCTTGTTTGTATTCTATGCTGATCTACCCTTGTCCCGTTGACTCACAGAGGAGTTAAAGGGTGGCTTCAGCCCTGCAGTTGCTCAGTAATTCTCACATCACCATGTCATCATGAGGGTACCTAGAGATGGGTCTGGTGAGGGTGGCTGATATTTAAGAAGCACTCAGTAAGGCCTGTTCTCATACCTTTCTCTGAGACTGTGTTGGCTAGCTCAAGACTTAACATGTGGTGCAGTTAAACCCAAGCTGAAGACTTAGGGTTGTGGTGGGGTTTGTTTGCTTGCTTGCTTTGTTTGTTTGTTTTGTTTTTTGGGGTTTTTTTTTTTTTTTGGTTTTTGATTTGTTTATGCATATGCGTGTTTTGCCTGAATGTAAGCCTGGATACCATGTACATGTCTCGAGCCCTTGGAGGCCAGATGAGGACATTGGATCCCCTAGAACTGGAGTCACAGAAAGCTGTGAATTTCCATGTAGTTGCTGGTGATAGAACCTAGGTCAACTTGCTGTGTACACCAGGCTGGCCTTGAACTGATTCTTGGGCATACACTGCCACAACTGCTGTGAAGATTCAGGTTGTTCTGTTTGTTTGTTTGCTTGCTTGCTTGTTTTTCAAGACAGGTTTCTCTGTGTAGTCCTGGCTGTCCTGGAACTCACTCTGTAGACCAGGCTGGCCTCAAAATCAAGAGATCTACCTTCCTCTGTCTCCAGAGTGCTAGGATTAAAGGCCACCAGTCTTAAAGGAATCTGCCAACATCATCAAATAAGCCTGAGTCCCAGTCTCCAGACTCCTTTGTCCTCCATCCCCTAAATAGTGGGCTTAGCTATCTTGTGAAAGAAAGTGGCTGGCCCAGCTCAGCCTCAGGCCTCTGTGGCTAGTCCTCAGGAAGCATAGCCTCAACCTCACTGGAGTGTGGGCATGTGGCAGCCGCTAGGACTGAGTTAACTTGCTGAGCACGCTTTCTCTGTGCTAGTGGCTTGGGATCTTATTCTTCCGTTGCAGATATGCCTGGGTTAAGTAGGGCTTAGAGGCTTCCTTTGGTACCAAGAAGGAAGAGTGGAGATTTAAGCAGGATGATGCAAAGAACATCCTCCAGATCATGCTTGTGCCCCACCCTCTCCCTAGGAAAGCCCTTGGCATCTTCTGTCTGAACTGCAGTATCCTCTCCGAGAGGCTTGTCAGTCCCTGGCACCATCCTTATTGCTGCCTCCTTGTGATTACACAGAGGGAGTTGGCTACATCAGCTAATGCCACCCTCTACCCAGCCTCTGCTGCTAAGAGGAGACTCCTCAATAGTGATGGGAAACCCTTGAATGAGCAAGACTTTCTCCGAAGAAAGCATATTCACGGACATTCCAGATCCCCAACAATGCCTAGGACAGAGTTGAGGGGATCCTAAGAGTTTCCAAGATCCTGCACACACACAGACATGCTGAACAGAGAAAGCCTTGATCAGAAGGAAGAACCAGAGGGCATGGGGGTCTGACTGCCAGTCCCATAATTAACTCCTTCCTAGGGCACCTATGCAGGGGCCATTCCAGAGCCCCTCCCTCAGTATCCTCACAGAGCTGTGATGAGTAGAGGGGTAAATGGGTGGGGGGATTGTATGCTCCACCCCTCACATCTCCTGTATCTGGTCCCCTCTAGATGTTCCAGTGGCTTTGACCGCTACCGCCAAGAATGGCTGGCCTATGGCTGTGCTCAGGAGGTAAGATGTATGAGTGATCTGCTGTGGGCCCTACTTGGAGGTGGGTTCTGCCAGAGGACTCTACCCCTGATCATGCTTCTCCTGTTGGCTTTGCCTTGTGACAGCCTCATCCTTCCCTTCATCCTGGATGTGTTTTCTGTTCTGCTCTGAGTCACTTTGGAAGATTTCCTGAGGCTCATTGAGTCCTTGATACTAGTCCTGCTGGTGATGTGGGCTTGAACAGACAGCCCTTGACAACTCTGTTACCTCAGAGAAGAAGGGGTGCTGGGTCTGGCCTCAGCCACAGCTGACTTCTCTGGGCCACCATACTCCTTGTAATGTGAATGACGCTCTCACCCTCCTGATTTTGAGGGAATCTATCATTCTGGGCGTGAGGGGGTTGTTTGTTCTTTCCCCACATCCTCCTGACTTTGAGGGAGGTGATAATTCTGGGAATGAGGAGGTTGTTCCAATCTTTCCCCACTTCCCCTCAGGTAGGGCCTTCCTTTGAATCTAGGCTAGCTTCTACCTCACACATCTTCCTGGCTCTTCCTGCAAGTTGGGCACACTGTACATACTAGCACTGCACTGTGTGCTGTTCTATACTTGCTCTTATTTAACATGGCCCTAAAACCGGGGGACAAGGGCCCTCACTGACCAGAGGGGAAGCTGAGAGGCACAGAGGAGTTCAGACTGGCCTGCGGTTTACCACAAGGTGTCAGGCTCAGTGTGTAGACATGACCCCTTCTGCCTCTCCGCCATGCTCCCAACTTTCTCTGAAAAAATATTAGGGGCAGCAGTGAGTAAAGGTGCCTGCTGCCAAGCCTGATGACTTCAGTTGATTCTTGGAACACACGTGATGGAAGGCAAGCGTTGGCTCCCGCAGTTTGTTCTCTGACTTCCGTATGCTTGCTGTAGAGGTTATATACTTTTTTTAAAAAATTTTTTACTTAATGTATGAGTGTTCTGCTGCATATACATACTGCATATACATAGGTCAGAAGAAGACATCATATCTTCTTACAGATGGTTGTGAGTCACCATGTGGTTGCTGGGAATTGAACTCAGGACCTCTGGATAAGCAGCTAGTGCTCTTAACCACTGAGCCATTTCACCAGCCCCCTATACACTTTAAATAGATAACAGATATACACTAAATAGATAAATGAAAAAAACATTTGTCCAGCCAGTCATATCTGACATTGGCTATTAGTGACTGCTAAGATGATGTTGTTATTATTACTGGGTTTTTTGTTTTTTAGATAAGGTCTCTGTGTGTAGAACTGGGTGTCCTGGAACCCAAGCTGGCCTCAAACTCACAGAAATCCGTTTGCCTCTGCCTCCAGGTACGGGACTAAAGGAGAGCACCCAGCTAGTGACTGTTAGGATTATATCTATTTATTTTAAGATTGACATCTCAGACCTCTCCTTAATGAAGGATTTGAAGCAGTTGACAGAGAAATTACCCTGTACAATAAGACACTTTCAAGATGATGTGGGAGACCCCATCTTAGTTATTTTCTGATACCGGGTCTCACTGTGTTGACCAGGCTGGTCTTGAATTCCTGGGCTCAATCAACCACCACCCCTCCCTCCACATCCCAAGTACTTGGGTGTAAGCGCAAGGTTGAGTGCATTCGGGGCTGGCTGTGTCCAGAAGCAGAATCAGGATCTCTTGCAGGCAGAAGGCAAGACGTGTGAGGACTTCCAGGATGAGGGCCACTACTCAGCCTCCCCTGACAGCTCCTTCAGCCCCTTTGATGGCCACTCCACCACTTCTTCCTCCCTCTTCATCGACAGCCTCACCACAGAAGGTAAGACATGCATCCCGGGGTAGAGGGAAGTCCCAGGAAGAGCCTGACCATTCCTGATTGGGACCACCTCACAGGATAGGAAGTACCCTGGCAAGGCGCCACAACTAAGAAAGCTTAGCTCCATTTCTGGAGCTGATACAGAAGGAGAGACTCTGACCTCTGGGACAACTAACTATGTGACCATGAGATGGAGGTCCTGTCAGAGAAGGGGAAGTGGATGTTTGAGCACCCCAGTTCATCTCAACATTAACTTCACAGAGCTGTGAGGCCACTTAAGCTGCAGGAGGCATGAGCTCTGTCCATGAGGTCAGCAGCAAGAGAAGACTGTGTGCTCTTTTTAAATAACCTTCATTTATTTTTCTTGTTCTGGTACTGAGATTGAAGCAGGGTCTTGCACAAGGCTAAGCAAACACTCACCCACTACACTGTATGTCCATCCCTTTTGTTTTACTGAGACAGGTACGTAGACTAGTTACTTTTCTATTGCTGTGATAAAACATTATAACCAATCCACCTTCAGTGTTTGGCTGGGCTTTCAGTATTACAGAGCTAGTGTCCATGGTGGTGGAGCAAAGCCATGGTGGCAGGAACAGCTGAGAGCTCACATCTCAAACACCAAACAGGAGGCAGAGAGAACACATTGGGTTTTTGAAACCTTAAAGGCTCCCCACAATGTCACACCTCCTCCAACAAGGCCACACCTCCCAATCCTTTCCAAACAGTTCCACCAACTGGGGACAAGTATTCAAACATATGGGGTTTGGGGGAGTTCTCAAACTACCACACAGGGTCTCACTCTGGTCTCGCTCTTCCAACCTGGTCTTGAACTTATCAATCCTCCTGTCTCAGCCTTTCAAGTTCTGTAATCATAGAGGTTTTAGCTTTTGAGATAAGGTCTCATGAAGCTCAGGCTGGCCTGGAACTCCCTGTGTAGCCAAGGATGACCTTGAACTTCTGATCCTCCTGCCTCAACCTCTCAAGAGCTGGGATTTTTTTCTGAGGAGGTGGGGTTAAGACAGGGTCTCTCTACATAGCCCTAGCTGTCCTGGAACTCACTATGTAGACTAGGCTGGCCTCAAATTCACAGAGATCCACCTGCCGCTGCCTCCCTAGTATTAGGATTAAAGGAGTCTTAGCACAGGTGCTAAGACTAAAGGCACTTGCCACAATGGACTTCTTACTTCTGATTCATGCCTCCCTTCTTGGGTTGGTGCCTATCAGCTGCCCACTAAGGCCTGACTGTCTGCAGGGCTCCTCTGCTACCTCAAAGCCTGGGGATCTTGGTTGAGGACACCCAGAGCATCATGGGGGTGTCTCTGGCGGCCCCTGCAGCCTCCAGGCCTAAGGGCTCTGAGTCTTTTCTGCTCCTCAAACCTTTTTAGGATTCAGTCCTCAGTCAGATCCTTTTCCCCTAGGAAGGCTGAAAGACCTGGGAGTTAGTTTCCTGGGAGAGGAGGGAAAGGGAAAGGGAAAGCTAGTGTCTGAAAATGCAAATGAGTCTCACATGATATTAGGGGTCTCATAAGAGGCAAGTAGGCCACCACATGAGCGCCTAGAGAGACAGCCAACCTCGAACCTGACTGGGGGAGAATGAGCCATCAATGAAGATACCTGACACCATGAGTGGAGCCGGCCATGTGCCAAGAAGTTGTACGGTCGTGTTACATCCTATCCCATAATCTTGGGGGTTGATATTGTTGCATCCACGTTTCGTAGAGAAGACGCTATGACTCAGAGAGGTGAAGGACCAAAGACGTGAGTGTGGTGGTGCCTGTCTATAATAATGCCAGCACTTGAGGCTGAGGCTGGAGCATCCCCGTTCAAGGCTAGCCTGAGCTATATAGTATAGCAAAATTTTATCTCAAGAGATAAAGACCAAAGAAACATTAAAGCAAACAAGAGAGCCTGATCAAAGTAGTCTTAATTGTCCTTAGGCAAATGAACTTCACGGGGAATATAGACTATCCAATTACTTGAAGAATGTAATGTTTTTTGATGTTATGTTTATGGATGTTTTTGCCTGCGTGCATTTGTGTACTATGTGTATGCCTGGGGCCTGGTTACCATGGAGGTCAGAAGATGGCATTGGATCTCTTGGGAAAACTAAAGTTGCAGATGGCTGTGAGCCACCATGTGGATGCTGGGAATCAAATAGAGGTCCTCTGGAAGAGCAGTGAATGCTCTTCACCACTGAACCATCTCTCCAACCCCAAGAACTTACATAAGAATTCAGGTACTGGTCAGCCCACAACACCCGCAGTAGCCCTTCCTCTCTCACAGATACAGACAGGCTCTCTGCTGAGACACTGTCTGGGGCTAACAGACTCTGAGTGCCAGGGGTGGG
Source organism: Rhynchomys soricoides (assembly GCA_019843965.1). NCBI lineage: Eukaryota > Metazoa > Chordata > Mammalia > Rodentia > Muridae > Rhynchomys > Rhynchomys soricoides. The sequence continues at coordinate 114,940 of JADRCH010000113.1, forward strand.
GGTGGGGGGTGTCTCACCTGGGGAAGCAAGTTTACATCAAAGTGGGTATTAGGGGCCACAGGTCCTGGCCCCGCCCCTTCCCTGACTCCTTCCTGGGAACCGGAGAGCCTGACTGCACGCTGGTGCTATGAAACCATTCCCATCCCCAAGGACTGAACTCCCATTGTTTTATAAAAAAGGAGCCAGGATATGTTTTGTAGAGCCAGAATGGTGAGGTGAGAGGGTGCCTTGGCAGGCCCATGCTGAGGCATCCCTACCCCCTCAGATACCAATCATATAACGGGTTTGGTGTAGAATAGGGTTTATTAGGACATGGGAAGGGGAGTTGAGAAGGGACTGGGGAGGGAGGGAGGGAGAAGGAGAGGGGAGGGGGGGAGAGAGAGAGAGGGGAGGGAAGGAAAGGAACGGCAGCCAGGGTCTTGTGGAGAGAGGGGGAAGGAAAGGGGAGAGTAGGGGGAGAGGAGGGGCAAACAGCTCCTTTTATAGTAGGCCAGACCTACCTGGCTGTTGCCAGGTAACGGTGGGGCAGAGCCTAAAAGGAATGCTAACTCCTGTCAGGTTTGTCCTGATTCGTCTCTTCAGCACGCTGCCATTAATAACTCTAACGAACTCCCCATGCCCAGCCATCCTCTCTGCATCCCTTGGAGACCTTTCAATTATAACCCAGGCCACACCTATTCTGGCAGACAACTGACAAGATTGCCTGTTCCTGTCCATCCTACAGAGCCACAGAAGGTGACCACACTGGCCAAGACATCCTCAATACCTTGGGCAGCTCAGAAGTGTGGACTGTCAGGGGGTCTGGAAAACCTTGAGCAGCTTCTCCAGTTGCTTTCTTTCCAGCAGCTTCTCCACAGTGTGACACGTAGCAGGGGGAAAAAGGGACCTCCTGGGCCTAGAACCCATGTGAGCAAACATGGGACCCACTAGGAGTCTCAAAGAGTTTGGATGTTGGAGGTATGGTTAAGACTGTTTCTAGTTGAAGGGATGAGAGCAACAACCTGCACAGCTATGAGGACTTCTGACAAGCGTGGGCTTCCTTTGCCTCCTGTGGTGAAACCCCAGGGAGAGGGTTGGCTGCAGAAGAGACCAAGAAGCTCCTGGTGAGCCAGGCAGTGATGGCACATGCCTTTAATCCCAGCACTTGGGAGGCAGAGGCAGGCGGATTTCTGAGTTCGAGGCCAGCTTGGTCTACAGAGTGAGTTCCAGGACAGCCAGGGCTACACAGAGAAACCCTGTCTCAGGGAGTTGGGGGGGAAGCTGCTGGTGTGTGCCTTGAGGTGCAGAGGGGGTGTGAAGATTGCTGCAGGCCTGGAGTCTGCAAGTGAACCAGGGACTGCGGTGAGCCATCCACAGCTCCCAGCTGCCCCTAGAAAGCCAGGCAATGGCACTTCAGCCAAGCTGCCTGGCCCCTTTCATCTCTACCTGTCTTAGTCAGGGTTTCTATTCCTGCACAAACGTCATGATCAAGATGCAAGTTGGGGAGGAAAGGGTTTATTGAGCTTACACTTCCACGCTGCTGTTCATCACAAAAGGAAGTCAGGACTGGAACTCAAGCAGGTCAGGAAGCAGGAGCTGATGCAGAGGCCATGGAGGGATGTAACTTGCTGGATTGCTTGCTTCTCCTGGCTTGCTCAGCTTGCTTTCTTACAGAGCCCAAGACTACCAGCCCAGGGATGGCACCACCTACAATGGGCCCTCCCCCCTTGATCACTAATTGAGAAAATGCCTTACTCCTGGATCTCATGGAGGCATTTTCTCAACTGAAACTCCTTTCTCCGTGATAACTCCAGCTTGTGTCAAATTGACACACAAAACCAGCCAGTTCAATTGACCCCTTGTCAACTTGATGCACAAACACATCACCATTAAGCCTCAACCCTTACTTTCTTTTCATCCCCAAGAACTAAATAACTTTAAAAGTCCTACAGTCTTTGCAAATTCTTACATATAAAGATTTCAATCCCTTTAAAAATATCTAATCTCTTAGAATTCAAAGTCTTTTTACCATTAGAAGTCTCTTAACTGTGGGCTCCACTAAAATACCTTCTTCCTTCAGGAGGGAAAATATATCAGGGCACAGTCACAATCAAAAGCAAAACCAAACTCCCAAATCTCCAGTGTCTGGGATCCACTCACGATCTTCTCGATTCCTCCAAGGGCTTGAGTCACTTCACCAGCTCTGCCCTTTGTAGCACACACCTTGTCTTCTAGGCTCCAGATGCCTGTACTCCACTGCTGCTGCTGTTCTTGGTGGTCACCTCATGGTACTGGCATCTCCAAAACACTGTCTTCCGCTGCAACTAGGCTTGACCAACAGCCTCTCATAGGCTCTCTTCATGGTGCCAAGCCTCACCTTTTTTGCATGACCCCTTCAGTCCTGGGCCAGCAATTGCAACTGAGACTGCACCTTCACCAATGGCCTTCCTTGGCCTCTCACAGTGCCCAGGCCTCAGCTGCTCTTCATGGCCCCTTCATGCCTTCAAAACCAGTACCACTTGGGTGACTCTTACACATTACCAAGTCCAGCACAGCACAAGGTACAACCCTGGTTATCTCTGGAACGCCTGTGCTCTCAAAGAATAACACTTCTCAGAAGATTTCATCTCAATGATGCTGGTCTGTTCCCAATTACCACCGATTTCCCAACTCCAGCTAACCAGCATCAATAGTCCCGGTAATGCAATGGTTTTGCTTTAGTAGTTCTGGTATCTCGTTAACCACACCTGACTTCTTCAGCCCCAGCCAACGAAAACCACAGAATCTTAAATCAAACTAGCAATGGTCCTGATAAGAGTCTATAATCTTCCCTCTGAAATTTCACAAGCCAGGCCTCCGTCTTCTGCACTGTTCTCAACATTATCTTTCAAGCTCCTACACAACATTTCACAGAGCTCTTAACACCGAATGGCTCTTCTAGCCCAAAGTTTCAAAGTACTTCCACAGTCCTCCCCAAAACATGGTCAGGTTGTCACAGGAATACCCCACTATGCTGGTACCAATTTGTCTTAGTCAGGGTTTCTATTCCTGCACAAACATGACCAAGATGCAAGTTGGGGAGGAAAGGGTTTTTTGAGCTTACACTTCCATGCTGCTGTTCATCACGAAAGGAAGTCAGGACTAGAACTCAAGCAGGTCAGGAAGCAGGAGCTGATGCAGAGGCCATGGAGGGATGTAACTTGCTGGATTGCTTGCTTCTCTTAGCTTGCTCAGCCTGGTTTCTTATAGAGCCCAAGACTACCAGCCCAGGGATGGCACCACTCACAAGGGGCCCTCCCCCCTTGATCACTAACTGAGAAAATGCCTTACAGCTAGATCTCATAGAAGCATTTTCTCAACTGAAGTTCCTTTCTCTGTGATAACTCCAGCTTGTGTCATGTTGACACACAAAAACCAGCCAGTACACTATCCTATAGTAGATACAGCTGGAAAGTTCTTTGACTCTGGGCTATCATGTCCTCCCCTTTTACTAGCTAAGACTCACATCCTCCCTTTGGGAAATCTTTGTTGATTCCCATGACCTGGGTGAGGCCTGAGAGACGTCTGCCTTCATCATGTGAAGTTTATTTTTTTATAGGTTGTTTTGTGGTGGTGGGTATGTATGTGTAAGCTAAACCCAAAGCTTCCCACATGTCCCATGCTTGGCATGTGCTCAGTGACTAAGCTACAGCCTGGCATTGTGAGTGCTATTTCCTACAGGTTACCTGAGGTAGGTGGGGGACCATGTCCATCTGTGATCTCACTAACACTATCCCCAGTGCCAGCCCATAATAAACACTCATACAATGTTTGTTGATTGAATGACCCATCCCAGTCTTCCCTGTTACACTGCTGTGTAGTTTTGGGCAGGACACTTCCCCTTTCGGGATGGAGAGTTGAAATGAACTTCCATAAAGTCCCATCCAGAGCCATAAGTCCCATCCAGAGCCAGGTGCGAGAGGTCTGAATGATTCCACTAACTCTGCTCCTTCTGTCCTCTTTGAAGATGACACCAAGTTGAATCCCTATGCAGAAGGAGACGGTGAGTACAAAACCTCTCTTTTTAGCAGATGATGGTAGGCTCATCCTGAGGAGTCAGAGCAGGTGAAGGAGAGGAAAGAGACGAGCAGCCAGGGTCCCAGGCCTCTGGCTGAATGAAAGGGCTTGAGTCTGAGGCCACAGACCCTTAGGTCAATGGAGCATGTGTATCCTAGACATCTCTCATCTCAGCCATGAGCCTCCTGTGTCTACTGCCCTGAAAGGAACCTAAGGAAGTAGCTGAGCCAGTGCCACCAGCAGGGGGACTTGTGTCTCTGGCCTTGCTCTGTGGACCTCACAGCTGTGTGGAAGAGCAGTTTCTGCCAGATCCAGTCTCCCTCCCAGGCAGAGAGCATGCAGATGTTGTCCACTGCCTGCTTGTGGGGCACCAGAAGGTAGGCTGCTCCCAGGCTCAGGGAGGATGCTCTCTGGTCATAGGAAGGGCCCTCCTCCCCTGTCGAAATTCCGGTCCTTGCTCTAAGGATGGATGAGGGGAGGCCTTTCTGGATCAAGGCTGGAGGTAGTCCTTAGGAGTCCAGCAGGAGAAGCTCCTTCTTAACGACTCAGTCTGACATACCTTGCAGTGGAGAGGGTGCCATTGTTCCTTTCTACAAGGAGCTTGGGAGACTGTGTGGTGGGGAGAAACCAGGCCAGGCTCTTCCAACTTGTGCTACAAGCACATCTGCCACAACCCCAAAGATCAGATCACAGTATCACAACAAGCTAGGGGTTGGTGGCCAACCAGCAAGTCAGCAGAGGCTAGCTTGGGGTAGTCCTTTCAACTCTTCCGCTTCATGCTGGTTGGAGGCCCCAGCATAAGGATAGGTTTGTTTTTTGTTTTTTGTTTTTTTGTTTTGGACTTTTGAAACAGGGTTTATCTGTATAGCCCTGACTGTCCTGGAACTCACTCTGTAGACCAGGCTGGCCTCAAACTCTGAAATCCACCTGCCTCTGCCTCCCAAGTGCTGGGATTGAAGGCGTGCGCCACCACTGCCCGGCGATAGTTTCTATCCTGGGTCTTCTGCATCCATGGTGCCCAGCAGAGAAATGGGGATAGCAACAGTCCTGATACCCTTGACATCCTATTAAAATCCTCACTCTGTTGCCTCCTTTCCCACCCAAGACCCCCGTGAGAAGAGCTGGGTGTTTCCAGTGCTGCCATCCACATCTGTCTTTTTGGCTCATTCTTTCATATTAAGTAACGGAGGCAGGAAATATCCACCCAAGTAATGTTAGGGAACCTGCTTCTTAGCAGCTGACACTCTGTGTGTCCTTAGGCAGACGGCAGACCATCTCTGTGTTTCCATTACCCCAGTCACAGAAGAAAGGGTGGGTCTGGATGAGCCTCTTGTCCTTGGGATGTATTTCAGAAGCTTGGAATGTTCTCTAAGAGTGGTTTGTGGGTACTTCTAGAGGATCTGGTTCATCCCATTGAATTCAGTTGATTTGGGATCCTCTACTTCACAGTAGACCCTGTTGTTAAAGAGTGGGAGAGGGTTAGTGCCCTCCAGCAGATCTCAATCTGGCAACAGACAGAAGGACGGATGAATATGGTTATTTGCTATCAAAGCAATTAATACTAGTTTAGGACTCCCATGATTCTGGGAGTGGTTCTCAGGGCTTGGCATGAGGTCTGCCATTTTATCCACTGCATGGTAACCCCAGCTAGATAGCTATTGCTCTTGTCCTACAAAGGTGATAGCAGAGACTCATGGAGGCTAATTTGCCCAAAGTCACACAGCTAGCAAGTGGCAGAGTATAGATTTGAACCCAAGAAGCCAGTCTAGATTCTCCATCTCTCTTCATTTCTTTTATTATTATTATTATTATTATTATTATTATTATTATTATAGATAGGGTTCTTATTGTATAGCACTAGCTGTTCTGGAACTCACTATGTAGACCATGCTGGCCTTGAACTCACAGAGATCCACCTGCCTCTGTCTGGGATTAAAGGTACACACACCTGCCTCCACCATCAGATTTTTTGAGACAAGGTCTCATGTAGCTCAGGCTAGGTTCAAACTCACTATGTAGATTAGAATGGCCTTGAACTCTTTTTTTTTTGTTTTGTTTTGTTTTGTTTTTTTGAGACAGGGTTTCTCTGTGTAGCCCTGGCTGTCCCTGGAACTCACTCTGTAGACCAGGCTGGCCTCGAACTCAGAAATCCGCCTGACTCTGCCTCCCGAGTGCTGGGATGGCCTTGAACTCTTGACCCTCCTACCTTCTCCCACGTTCTGAGATTACAGACCTTTGAAACCACACTCAGCTAAGATCCCAGCTTTTGATTATTACTCTTTGTGTGTGTGTGTCGAGTCAGTGGGTACCTACCATTGTGGTGGTCAGGGACAACTTGTAGGAGTCAGTTCTCACCTTCCTACCATGAAGTTCCCAGGGATCGAACTCAAGTCATAAGCTTGGCAGCAAGCACCTTTATCCACTGAGCCATCGCGTTAGCCCCCAGATCCCATACTATTAACTATCACGTGCCCTTTGTGAATTCCTTAAAGTACGTATGTGGCACAGGTATTTGAGAAAGCTTCCTGTAACTTCTTAAGAGCAACTTCCATATGATTCTGGAAAACACCTTAAAGGTGCCAGAACATTAATGCTGTTATAATCATTCCCAATTCCTGCTACACCTTTCTGTGGGCTTGGAAATGTGGGCGTTCATCTCCAGGGCCTGTCACAACCCAAGTCCCTGAGGCCCAGCTTATCTTGCTCCCTGAAGCTTTTCTCTGTCCTACTCTCTCCACAGGCCTTCCAGACAACTCATCCCCGAAGACCAAGGGTCCTCCCGTGCACCTGGGCACCATTGTAGGCATTGTGCTAGCTGTACTCCTGGTAACGGCCATCATCTTGGCTGGGATTTACATCAGCGGCCACCCTAATTCCAATGCTGCACTCTTCTTCATCGAGGTCAGTGTGAGGTTTGCCTGCATCTGCTTCATGCCTGCTTCCACAGCGAAGTTTACCTCAGCATTGAGAGCCTGCCTCGCCTGATTCCATCCCTCACCTCCCTGAGAAACTTTCCTCCACTCCATCATCTCTTCAGTGACTGGTACCATGGTCCCTCATCCCCAGGACTCAGAACCTAGGCATTCCCTGCCTGGGGGGTTGCCTATCTACTTTTATGAAGTTAAGAAAGCCCCCAAAGGAAGGTGATCAAAAATACCATAGCGTAGGGCCCTATTAATGGCAGGCGGCTTTCCAGTAATGACTTGTGGTTTCTTGTCCCCAAATTCCAAATTCCAGGTGCTGGTCTCATTCAGAGCCACTGTGTTTCACTGCTTTTGTGGGCTTTTTAGGTGACAGTTGACAACCCAGATGTTAATGAGGGCTGTGTTCTCCTGGAGCTTGGGCTAAGGATACATGCAGCAGTTTTGAATGTTACAGAACTTAGTGTAAACAGTAGAAGTACATCATGGGATATGAGGCTCAGCCCTTGTCTATGAGCCACAGGGCTCAGTAACATCTGGCTTTTATCCCACTGACGAAGGTGTTTCCATGGTTTCTGAAGACATAAAGATAAAGGAGACACTGGCCCTGCCCTCTAGTAGGTCACAAGCAGATGATGCCCTTAGTGAACTTGTCAACACCACTTACGTAGCACATCATGGCGAACTCCCTAGAACCCTTTTGGGGAAGGATCACTTTGCTGGGGGGTGGAGGATGCATGCCTTTAATCCCGTGACTGGGGAGACAGGCAGGAGGATCTCTGTGAGTTCGAGGCCAACCTGCTCTAAAGAGTGAGTTCCAGGTCTGCCAAGGCTACATAGAGAAACCTTATCACAGAACACCCCTTTCCCCCCAAAAAAAGAATCATTTGAGAAGTTTCCATAGACACATCTGTCTTTACCTGGGTTGCAAGCCCATTAACCTCATCCCCCAGAGGCCTAGGTGGTTCCCTCCCTTGGTTTTTAAAACTGAAACAGGGTCTTTCCAGTTGTTCTGAATTCTTTGCCTACCTGGGTATCACCTAGGACTACCAGTGCCCAGGCCACAAGGACTTCAATGGGTGGATTCGAGGTAGGCCAAGGCATCTGCATTTTAGTAAGTCTCCTGTCAATTCTGATGCGGAACCTGTGCTATCTTGACACTTCTAGAGTGGGACTTGGTGGCCTGCTTCATCACTTCCTGCAGCCTCACGCTGTTGAAGCTTCTAGCTCAGTTCTATAAAGCACACAATGTGCTCCTTCCAAACCTGCTTCTAAAAATGCTGTGCACAGTGGTGCACACCTAGAATCCCAACACTTGGGAGGCATGAGCCAGGGGGAAGCTGCAAGTTCAAGGCCAGCCCGGGCTACATAGAGAGTTCTGGGCTAGCCAAGGCTATATAGGGTTTCTAGTGGCTGAGGATTTACAGTGGGGAATCTTGCAGAGAAAGTAGGCCCCAGCCGGGCAGTGGTGGCACACACCTTTAATCCCAGCACTTGGGAGGCAGAGGCAGGTGGATTTCTGAGTTCGAGGACAGCCTGGTCTACAGAGTGAGTTCCAGGACAGCCAGGGCTACACAGAGAAACCCTGTCTCAAAAAAAACAAAACCAAAAAAGAAAAAAAAAAAAAAGAAAAGAAAAAAGAAAGAAAGTGGGCCCCACTGGCAGCTGTCTTTCCTCAGTGAGCCCTCATTCCTCCAGAATCCCTTTGAGAGGAGGTTTTGCACAATCTCTGAGAGATGGGGTCTCAGGAGATGGTATTCACTGACTTTGCCTCTGTGTTCCTGCAGCGAAGACCTCACCACTGGCCAGCCATGAAGTTCCACAACCACCCCAACCACTCCACCTACACAGAGGTCGAGTCCTACGGCCATGAGAAGGAGGGCTTCATGGAGGCTGAGCAGTGCTGAGAGCATCAGCCAAAGACCTGGGTATGGCACAGCAAAGTCACAGCAAAGAGAAGTGGTTTTTCCTGGCCTCCTCTGAGCTGGCCCTGGGCCAGGAAGACAACAGCTTACAGTGCCAAAACTACAGTTCAGTCCTCACACACCAGATAAAAGGGGCTCACACAACCTTGAAGATTTCTTAAAGGAACACTAACCTCAGAGTTCCCTGTTTCAATGGGAGGAGGCTTTGTTTGGGGGTCTCTCAGTGATCTGCAGCTGTCTTGGAGTCCCTGCCCACTGGAGACAGCCTCCTGTGTTCCTCCTGCTCACTGAAGCCCGCACTGGGCCATTGCATTCTAGGGTCTACAGACTCAAGCACTGGTCTTCCTAGCTATGGAGTCAATGCCCTTGGCTCCAAACTTTGTGGCTCTGGAAGCCTGAAGAGGGGTGCCCTCCATTTGAGAGCTCTTATCCCTGAGATAAGCTAAAAGAGAGGAGAGAAAACCTTGGGGAACTTGTATTTTCTGGCCTTGGTCCTTTGCAGGGGCTGAGGGCAGACATCAGAGCCCTGTAGCCTGCAGCTCATTCGGCACCCTGCCCTGCCCTGCCCCTCAGCCTCCACCTTGCAAGCCGGTCTTGCATGGCTGTCAGTATTGAGTGGGGCCCTTACTGTGCCATGTGTCTGGTGCCTGCTTTACTCTTGACCTGTTCTGTTGTCAATAACAGTAGTTTCCTTCAAAGAGTGGGACTGTTTACCTGGCTCCTATTTTAACTTGGCTGACCAGAGTTGGGTTTCTATAACTATTAAAAACAATTAGGGGGCCAGATTTTTGTGGCGCACGCCTTTAATCCCAGCACTCAGGAGGCAGAGGCAGGCAGATCTCTGAGGTTAAGGCCAGCCTGGTCTACAGAGAGTTACACACAGAGCCTGTCTTGAAGAAATAAAACAAATAGGGGTCTAGAGGTTTCTTTGAGACACCCCTGCCTCAGCAAGGGGCTCCAGTTGGATCCTGTTGAAGCTCAGCTGCTGTGAAGGTAGGACAGAGAAATCTGGTGTGGGAGGGAGAGACCTTGACCTGGAAAGCAACCTCCATCTCTCTAGCTCTGCAAAGAGCTTTGGGAACTGGGAGTTGATGTTCCCACACTCTGCCTGGTTTTAAGGTCCTTCTGTCCATGTGGTGGGCCAGGACTGCTTCTAAAGGACAACGGAAATCTAGAGCTCACCCTTATCCCAAAGAAGCATCATCAGCAAATAAATATGGTGTAGACTCCACTCTGTCACACCTGTTATGCATGTAAGGAAGCACCTGGAAAGAAGTTTGAGCCCCAGCCGGATCAACGGGTGGAGGGAAGGTTGCATGCAGATACCTGGGGCTCATTCGTGTGGAAAATTCCAGCCACTCCATGGTTGACCTATGAAAGGACACTGATGACATGTATAACTGGAAATATGCTGGTGTCTGTTCTGCTTCATAAGCTAAGGGAGAAAAGGCTGTGGGGACAGGGGCTGTGAGGGGACGAGGCAGCAGGAAGGACCTGAGAAAATGACAGTCGACAGGGTAGAGTGCTTTGTAGACTTCAGAAGACAGCCAAGTCTGTGACTTTGGCATCCAGCCCTGTGGCTGTCTTTGCCAGTGCCCAACCAGCCCAGCACCAAGGACCTCTGGCTCTGAGATGGTTTTATAATTAGGTTTCTGTGACTGTCCAGCAAGGCAAGGCAGTGCCTCCTGTACTATGCACCATCAACTAGACTTTCTACCCCATGGTACATCCAAGATGGCTGCCAGTGCCTTTTCTACTTGGTGCCTGTGAGTATCCGAGGGGAAGTAGGTGGGGGCTCTCTGTAAAAGTTGATCACACAACAGAAAGTGTTAACCTGTAAAAGTGGACCTGGCAGTTTTCCCTGTTGTTTAGAGTGCTTAGCAGGTCTTAGGAAAGCTGTGTTTTGGATCCTTAAGGGACACCTGAAAAAAAAACAGCAAGATGGCTCCGCGGGTAAAGATGTTTGCTGTCAGACCTGAAGGCCTGAGTTGGATCTTTAGGACCAACAAGGTGGAAGGAGAGGCTGTTCTCTGACTTCCACACACATATACCGTAGAACATGTGTGTGTGTGTGCACACATACACACGCACACGCACACACACACACACACACACACACAGACACACCAATTTTAAAAGAGGAATAGCCAAAGAAAATGAGACTATGACCTGGGTGTAAAGGCTGGGTACACGAGGGCCCCTCTGTCTACCCCATTCAGCCACTCCCAGATTTGCAAACTTGTCTCTTGGGGTTTCTGACTCTAGGGCACAAGTCATATGAGCCCACTGTGAACCCCAACACCCAGGAGACCCCCACTCAACGCCATAGACGTGTTTTCCAAGCTTGCCCGGAAAGGAAATTACTCTCTAGCCATGACCCTGCTACCCAGCCCAGCAGACCCCGGGCCTCTGGATGCTACTTGTTAGCCTGGAGCCTGAAGTCAAAGATGTCCTTTGGTCACCATGAAAGGTTCTTGGTGAACCTATGGAAACAGTTTTAAAATTGCTACATCTTAGCAGGCTCACTAAGTCATGTGACTCTCTCTCTCTCTCTCTCTCTCTCTCATACACACACACACACATACACACACACACACACACACACACACCACTTTACTGCTAAAATCATCGGACGAACACTTGGGAAGTAATGGTAGGAGAATCGGGAGTTTGCGGTCATCCTTGGCTACTTATCAAGTTTGAGGCTAGCCTGGGCTACATAAATCCCTCTCTCAATCAAAAGCTGCTAGTAAGACACACTTCCAGAAGCAGACCCAGGCTGGTGGTAAGCAGAACTCGGGAGTCTTCCTGGTCCTGGAAACAAACTCAGACTAGCATGGCGTAGCACTCAGGGGCTGTGCCCGGACTCCCCAGCTATGAGAACACACAGCAGTCATCAGGTAAAACAGTCTGTCTTTCTCTAAGAAGTTGTGGGATTTCAATACAGTTGGAAGGACCTAAGTTCTGAGGGAACCCTGGCTGCCCTATAATGGATTCGTGTTTCTTATGTGAATTCCCGGTATTCCAAATAAAAATAAGTTCAGACTAGTCTGTGGAGCGAGTTCCAGAACAGCCAGGGCTACACAGTGAAACCCTGTTTTGAAAAGCTAAAGAAAAAAAAAAAGAAGAAGAAGAATAAAAAGAAGCCATCTTTTACAACCCCCGGCTTTGTATAAATTGTGATGCAAAAGATATGGAGCCACACCCTTTGGTCTGAGGCTTGCTGCTGTCTGAGTTCTTCACTCAGGCCCTATCCCTGGCTGTGGAGAAACAGCCTCTGGCCTCTGGCCCAGAAAGTAACCTTTCCCACTCTCCTGCCAGGCTCCAGGAGCAACCGGTGAGGGACTTTTGTTGGGTTTGTAAATCCCCAGAAGCCAATCTCACTCACTTTTAATCTACTATCAAGAGACACAAAATAAATCTGAGTGAGTTGATACTGTCACATTTCTGGATGCTTCACATTTAAACAACTTCGCAGCCTCTTGTTTTTATTCTTTGTTGGGTTTTTTTCCTCTTCACAAACGTGGGTTAGCAAACCAAACAAAAAGGAAAAAAATTGAACTCCTCAGCCAAAACCACAGATGCCAAATTTCAGGTTGCAAACAAGCCAATTTATAAATAAACATGCTGTGATCACCAAAGAGGAGCATGCTGGGAAAAGCAGAGGCTGTTGGAGTCAGAAAGTGGGAGTTGGAGCCTCAGCAGTGTCCCTGAGTAGCTGTGTGACAAAGGCAAGTCACTGACGGTTTCTGGGCCTGTTTCCACCTCTATAAAATGGGATGGGCTGTACAGCTGGCCCAAGGAGAGGTCTTAGCAATCACCCTCACAGATCACACAGCAATTTGGACCAAAGCAAATTTTTCTTTCCCATCATCCTGACAGGTCTAATCCTGAAAGTCCTGCTTCCCAGAAGGCTCTTTGACCTTTGATACTCTCTCACCCCATTGGCTGAAGAGATGTTAACTTGAGGGCTGTAGTCAGGAGCCTTTCTGGTCCAGATATGTCCAGACTGTGTGAGTGTAGTGTGAGACAGTATACAGGACCCAGTCCCACCCACTCCAGACTCACTGAGTCAGGCGTGCATTTGTGCAGCCTTGGGGATTCATGGGAAGCAATTCTACTTACGGGATCACAGCCTGTTGGGGGAAATGTTGTGTTCCCATTTCCCAGATGAAGAAACTGAGGCTCCAATTGAGCCTTATCTATTCATCATGTATGCCATGGACCAAATGATCCATCCTAGTATACGACAGACCAAGTGACTCATCCAAGACCACACAGCTAGTAAGACAAGACCCAAACCAAACCCAGGTCTTCAAAATCTCAAAAAGAATTGAAGGTTATTCTCTGTGTACTTCAGAACAGCAGGAAAAACCATGTGGCCACAGTGTAACAGAGAGCCTCTCAGTCACAGAGTAACATAGAAACAAGCTGTAGATTCTGACAGAATGCCCTTGGCCTGTGGAGACCCCGGTTAGATGCACAGCCATGACTTCCAGTGGTCACCCTTGGCTCCTGAAGCTGTTTGTTTACACAACCCCATGATTAGTCATATGCTCTTGATGATGCTACCTCAGTTACCTCTATCTGCTTTAGCAACTGGACCACAGGAAGAAAGCACCCTGGAGGAGCAAGCCACAAGTGCAGCTGCTGCTGACAATGACAAGGATGATGATGATGATGATGATGATGATGATGATGATGATGATGATGACGCTTTTAGACTTATTTTTTATTTTATGACTATTATGCCTGCATGTCATGTATGTCTGTGTACTGGGTGCATGCCTGGTGCCTGCAAAAGCCAGAAGAGTCACAGACAATTGTGAGCTGCCACACAGGTGCTAAGAATAGAACCCAGGTCCTCTGCTACCACTGAGCCATCTCTCCAGCCCACTGCTCAGCTTCTGAAGGGGAGTCTTTACTTGAGCTGCTAATATCAAAGAGGAACTCTCTGGAGGGTGGGGATATTTCTTGTTCTAATAGTCACAGAGCATTTTTATATCAGGTCCCAAAGGATAGCTAGACAATTCCTATTGTTTTCCACAAAACTAAAAGCCCTGAAAATGAGGTGTCTGACTGCAGGTCTGGAGCTGTGAGAGGACTCTGTGGGCATAAGGCTCTCGCCACCAAGCCTGACGACTTGAGTGTGATTCCTGGACCCGTATGCTGGTGGGAAAGCTGATTCTCACACAAATAACCTCCACACACAGGCTGCAGCAAATGCACACACAAAATAGATAAACGTAGTTTTTTGTTTCTGGTTTTTTTATTTCAATTTCAATTTCATCCAATTTCAATTTCATCAGCTATTCCCAGATCCTTGGGTTTGACTCCTCACTTCTTCCTTCACTCTGTCCTTTGTAACCACCTGGTGGTTTGATGGAGTGTCCAAAATGGGTGAAAGTCATCCTAAGCTGAGAAAAGCCAGAAAACCCTCAAAACAACAGATCTGGTTCCTTCAGTGGCCTGCTCTATGGTCTTCTCCAATTAGATTCTGTTTTCTTTCCTTCTCTTTCTTTCTCTTTCTTTCTTTCTTTCTTTCTTTTGTTTGTCTATTTTCTTTTCTATGTTTGGTTGGTTGGTTAGTTTTTTGAGGCAGGGTTTCTCTGTGTAGCCTTGGCTACATTCTGTAGACCAGGCTAGCCTAGAACTTAGAGGTCTGCCTCCTTCTGCCTCCTAAGTGCTGGGATTAAAGACCTGGGCCACAACTGTCTGGCTAGATTCTATTTTTATTTTTATTTTTCTGAGGTCCTGGGAAAGAGGTCAATGCTTTGCCAGCAAGCTACATGTCCAGCCCTAGTCTCCATCTTGAATTCACCCACAGAGGTATACTAACAGACAACTCTAGCCTTCACTCCATTCTCTCAGGAAATATCAGGAAGCCCCTCCTCAAGGCCAAAGGGCTTCCCCCAGGATCTGTCCCTTCCCCAGGGCTCTACAGCTGCTGACTTCTCTCTGTGTTCCTTAAGTCTCCTCCCCAAAGCCTGCCATGACTGAAAATCCTGGTTACATTCAGCTTCCTCCCAGAGCAACCAAAATGAACAGCTCCGGGCAATAGTAAAGCTTATAGCCAACAGCCCCCAGCCTGAGGCATGATAGAAAGACACAGACATTATTGTGGACCTGAGGGGTCTTAGTTAGGGTTTTACTGCTGTGAAGAAATACCATGACCATGGCGAGACTTATAAAGGAAAACATTTAATTGGGGCTGGCTTACAGATTCAGAGGTATAGTCCATGATTGTCGTGGTGGGACATGTTGGCATGCAGGTAGACATGGTGCTGGAGAAGGAGCTGAGAGTTCTCCATCTTGATCCACAGGCAGCAGAAGGAGACTGTGTGCCACACTGGGTGTAGCTTAGGCATAGGAGACCCCAAAGCCCACTTCCACAATGGCACACTTCCTCCAACAAGGCCACATCTCCTAATAGTGCCACTCCCTATGAACCAGGCATTCACACACACACATGAGTCTATGGGGACCATTCCTGTTCAAACCACCATATGCAGAAAAAGAAGAACACCTCACCCTGGCAGTCTGAAGCTTCTCACCAACTGAGAAGCTAGAATCTTCGTATTTGCTGTAAAAGCTGCTGATGGGGTTAATGTTTCTTTTATAGAGAGATATTTAGCGTTAAAGCAACAGTCTGGGGTCTGAATACATGCGACCTTAGGTAAGGCCTCATTGCTCACCTCAGACATCACCTGAGATTCTACAACATAAATGAAGACTGTTAACTCTGGAGACTGAAGAGATGGCTCAGTGATAGAGGGGGAGTCTTCTCACTCTCCTTCCTCAGCACTGTCAACCCTCTGTCTGTCAAGGGCTTCATGGACCCTTCTTCCACAGAAGCTTACCTTCCAAGACTGGAAGTAGATTCTGCCTCAGCTTCAAGAGTCCTGAGGTCCCACTTTTGGGTGACCCCATATGGCTAAGCTCTGGCCCTCTCATCATTGGGTGACCCCATATGGCTAAGCTCTGGCCCTCTCACCATTGGGTGACTCCATGTGGCTAGGCTAGGCTCTGGCCTTCTTACCATTGGGTGACCCCATGTGGCTAGGCTAAGCTCTGGCCCTCTCACCATCGGGTGACCCCATGTGGCTAGGCTCTGGGTGACCCCATGTGTCTAGGCTAGGCTCTGACCCTCTCTGTAGCTGTCTTCAGACACACCAGAAGAGGGCATCAGATCCCATTGCAGATGGTTGTGGGCCACCATGCGATTGCTGGGAATCGAACTCAGGACCTCTGGAAGAGCAATCAGGGCTCTTAACCGCTGAGCCATGTCTCCAGACCCTCCATCTTACTTTTAATATAAGTTTAATGGAGCTGATGGGACGCCAGCACCAGCCACACCAGGCTTCTGAAAGGATCAAACGCCTTTCAGTGTCTGGAACCCATGCACCCCATCAAGTACCCGCTCCCATTTTTATTGTTAACAGCTTAGTACACTTGTCCGTTGGCCCAGGGTAGAGAAGGGATTTTTCTGGTGCTTTCTGTTATGTCTCTAAGGGGTTCTGCTCAGCTGGCTGCCTACATCTTTCAGATACAACCTTCTCATCCAGCATGAGGACAGACACCTCCATCTCACCAGGGACATGAGGAAAGAGGTCTTTGAACCTTTACTCACCACAAGTTCTTACCTTCCTATATGTATCTTCAAAACACATCTTTAACACAATGACTTGAAAGGCTGAAGCATGAGGATCATAAGTTTGAGGCTAACCTGGGCTACAATGGGATAACCTGGGCTACACAGAGACAATAGTAAATTTCTATCTCTGAAAAATATCTCTATTTCTGTCTGTATCTGGAGGATATCTCCAGAGATATCCTCTAATCTCTGTTTCTCTGTCTGTCACTGCTCCCCCCTCCCACTTTGGGGGAAGGAAGAGAGCAGGCTGAGTACCCATGATGTCATGTTTAAGAAACCAGATAAGGCACTGAGGTGATTTTTCTCTTCCAATCACATTAACCATTAAAGATTCCTTCTAGAGACAGGTTAGTTAGTCTGGGGTGCACCTCAGTGGCAGAGACTGCCCTAGCATTCGAGGCTCTGGGTCTGAGCCTAAGCATCAGTAAATACACCAAACAAACATTAGCCCAACACAGTAGCTAAATGGCACTCAGCTTGTGACAGGTGCTTCAGTGGATAAGGTAAATGAGCGTAGGCCCAACATCTCTTCTCCTTGCCAGAGCAGTCCAGCCCTACCCACCCCCATGGATTTTTATAATGAGAAGAAACAGGCTGGAAAGCCTTCAGGCTCTTCAAGGTCACAGAAGGAGACACAGTGATCTCAGGTGATGCTTTCTTGCCTGAGGTGTGTTTGGAGGGACTCAGGCTGAGAGAGGGCAGGATAAGGCAGGGGACTGGCTGTAGGCTCCTCCTATCCTTAGGTGGGTGCAGAAACCAGACTTAGGACTGTCCCCTGCAGTTTGCTAGCTCTTGGACAGAAAATTGAATCTCAAGTCCTCAGCACCCAAATACATGACTCACAGGCAGCGTGCTTCAGAGAGAGGAGGCACGAGGCACACCACCAAGAAAGACAGAGAGCACCACAGTGGGCAAACCCTTTTCCACACCCTCCTTTCCATCCAGGTTCCAGTTTCTGGGGAAAATCGCCTGCTGTGAAATAGACACAGAAGAGAGGGAAATGGAGGGGATTCTTGTTCTGCCACTGAGATCAGGCACCCAAGGGCGACCATGCAGGCTCTGTGTGGCCGGCTTCAAAAAAAAGCAGATCTTCGCAGCCCCCCCCCCCCCCCCCCCCCCCCGAGGTTCCTGCGCTTCCCACTCGCCTCTGATAACTAAAGGAAGACCTGTCCCATGGTCACGTCCATCTTGTTTTCGCTTTGCCGTTTGGATATGACAAGTGGCAATTCTAAGAATCCAGATGCAGGTGGGACTCGCCAGCTACTTGTTTGTCTCCCACACTCTCTTCAGAGCTCATCAGTCTGGCAAAGGCAGCGCCCCACTTCTGCCTCCGCCCCCCCCCACCCCCCACGCTTAATCAAAGGATTCCTCTGTAGAGCTGTAAAGCTCTCAAAACACTTCCACACATTCAAGTTTTAAAGACAGGGAGAGTGGGAGTGCCCAGGTGCAGCTGTCGGAAGGGTGTGGCCGCGAGGGAAGGGCGTGGCCCCGAAGGGTGTGGCCCCGAGAAGCCTCGTCGCTGGCCCTCTTCAGCTTGAGTGCAGGCTGTTGATCCTGTTTTCAAAGCACTTCCTCATTTCGGTGTCACGATGATCATCCCAGGTTTCTTTGGAAGTCTGCAGGGTAAGGATTGGCTTCCTGCCTTTTTTTATTTTCAATCTTATTTATTTTGTGTACCTTGTGGGTACATGTATTGGTGCACATGTGCCACAGTGTGTGTGGCAGTCAAAGGACAACTTGCAGGGGTCTGCTCTTTGCTTCTACATGTGGGTCACAGGGATTGAACTCAAGTCAGTCAGGATGTTCAGCAGGCACTTTTACCCACTGAGTCATCTTGCTTGCCCAGCATCCCACAGCGCTGAGAGTCAAACAATGGCCTTTTAAATGCTGTACAATTAAAAGAAGAAGAAAAGAAAGAAAGAAGTCTTTGCCAAGGGATTCAGCAGTTAAGTACACGCTGTGTTCTTCCAGAGGGCCAGCGTTCGCTTCACAGCATCCACTTTGGGCCTGTTAGAACCTGTAACTCCAGCTCCAAAGGAGCTAATGCTGGATTCTGGACTCTCTGGGCATCATGTAGCATACAGTGTGTGTGTGTGTGTGTGTGTGTGTGTGTGTGTGTGTAGAGAGAGAGAGAGAGAGAGAGAATAAAGAAAGAGTGAAAGGCGCATGCTGCCATCCCAGCATTAAGGAGGTAAAAGAAAGAGGATGAGGAGTTCAAGACCAGCCTCAGCTATAACTACATATTGAATTCACTGTGGATTACATGAGACCCTGTATCAAACAAAAACATCAGAGGACTTTGCAGGGTGTAATCCTGTATGCCTGTAATCTGACCGCATAGGAAGTTGAGACTGGAAGATCTCCTTGAGTTCCAGGCCAGGCTGGACTACAGTGTGAAAGTCGTTTTCAAAAATAACTTAATACAATAAGGCCAACAAATCGCCCTGGAGTAAAGGCGCTTGCTGCCATGCCTGATGACCTGAGTTTGATCTCCAGGACTCATATGGTGGAAGGAGAGAGCTTGTTCTACAAAGCTGACCTCCATGTGTGCACCCCCCCCCAGCATGTATGTATATTTACACAGACACAATAAGAATAAATTAGTAAAATAAAAATGACGATTTAAAAAAGACAGTCTGTGTCTTGCCTGAGGACAGCTAGCTAGCTACCTGTGAAGCCGGGACTTGAACCCTAGACCTATGCTGACTTCTAGTTTGTGCTTTTACCCCCTGAGATCTCATTAAGGTGGAGGTGAAAGACACAGGCGGCAAACCTTCACCACGCCACGTCTTGTCTCTGCAGTGTTTGTGGAAGGCAGTGCATTACTTACATACCTCCAGAAATGGGGGGCTCACTACTTCATGAAGCAATATTTCCCTCTGTTATCCAACTGGTTATTAGATTTTTTTTTTCCCTCCATCAAATGAGGAAAGTCTGTTCATTCTAATATGTGTTCAGGAGCTCAGGAGGACGTGGCCCACCTGAGCAAGGTGAAGGATGGGCTGGCTCACACCGGCTTCTAGGAGGAGACTCCGAGGTGGGTCCAGCCTGCTCCACGGCACTTCCTGGATAGGACCCTCATCTACATTCATGCCACCCTCATCGTGTCCTGCAAACCTGTTTGGGGAACTCTTGCTTGCTTTGTGTGGCTTTTGCCACAGCTGTAGCAAATGCCTGAACTTTCATTCATGGAACTGTCTCCCACTGTTGAAAGGGTGATTATCTGCATGCTGAGATGACAGGTCCCCTCCCATCTGGCAGGGGCTGGATCCTGAAAATATGCCCAGGTAGACAGAACCCAGAGTCCCAACACAGCCTCTGAAATGCCAGCTGCCTGCTCATAGGAAAATGTCCAGGCAGAAAACAAAAGGTGTCTCCTGTCGGGACCCTGCTAGAGATTTCACCTCAGTGTTCTGTACTCCGGGCTGACCCCTGACCCCTCCACCTCTGCAGCCCCTCACCTAGACAATCAAGCTGCAGACCCAAGAACAGCTCCAGCCCACAAGTGTGGGCACCAATTCTGCCATCGCCCCTCCCTCCTCCCCCCTTCTCCTCTGAACTCCCCATCAAAGACAATGAAAGAGCTGGCATGGTGTCTCTTGACTGTAATTTTATGAACTGAGAACTGTAGGCAAAAGGGTCCGAAGATCAAGGTCAGCTTTATCAGCTACATGATGAGTTAGAGTCCAACCTGGGCTACAGAGTGAGTTCTAGGACAGCCAGGGCTACACAGAGAAACCCTGTCTCAAAAACCAAAACAAAAAACAAAAAACAAAAAACCAACCCACAACAAACAAACAAGCAACCCACAAACAAAACAATTAAAAGAAAAAAACATAAAAGGAATGTTTTCCAGAAGTTTTAGTTGAGAGCCTGGGCATCCAAAGCTTACCAATTAGTCCACTGCACTGCCTCAGCTACTGCAGGCATGGCAGGCCACATACCCAGCCAAAGCACAGGGTAGCAATTTGCTAGGAATTACAATAGCAGATTACCCTGAAGTCAGGATAACCAGTATGTTTAGGCTCACAGAAAGCCACACCAGCATTCCTGATTGAATACTGTGTGCCAGGTTTGTGCTGGAGCTTGCACCAAAGATGTAAGGCAGAAATTACTCTTATTACCATCTAAACTGGGTTCAGAAGACTTACATCGCAAGATCACCCAGATAAGAATAATGGGGGAGTTTGTGTTGTATTCCTTTCATGCTTCTCTCTTCCTTTTGTCTGTCTATATTCCACCCTGGGTGTGCAAGCACTCAAGTGTGTGCATGCGCACATGCGTGTAAGTGTGTGCGCGCACGTGTGTACACAAACAGCCTCAGGGGTCATTCCTCAGTGACTTCCACCTTAACTGACTGGCCTGGAATTCTCTCAGGTAGTGTAGATGAGGCAGCCAATAAGCTTCCAGGGGCCTGCTGTCCTCACAGTCCATCTGGCCATCCTTGGGATTACAAGCACAGGAAGATTTTTCAGCACACTGGTGAAACTAACTCAGACCCTCATGCTTGCCAGGCAAGTGCTTCACCAGTCCTCATTTTTTCTTCCTGTGGTGCTATGGATCGAACCCGGGGCCATGAGCATGAGACTGGTTTACCACACTCCCAGACCTCAGAAAGGACATTTAAATCCAGGTCTGTCCTGTTCTAGAACAAAAAAAAAAAAAAAAATCTGTGCTTAGAAAAAGTAAAATAAAAATTTAACTTTCACCAGGCAGTGGTGGCTCATGTCTTTAATCCCAGCACTTGGGAGGCAAAGACAGGCGGATTTCTGAGTTCGAGGCCAGCCTGGTCTACAGAGTGAGTTCCAGGACAGCCAGGGCTACACAGAGAAACCCTGTCTCGAAAAACAAAAACAAACAAACAAAAAATTAACTTTCTAAAACATAAGTTTCTAACATACAGAAAGGCCCCAGAAGCTAGTGTGTGAGTGAACTTATACCCGTCACCAAGATATGGCCACCATGAACAGGGGCTGCTCTAGTCTCTTGTCGAAGCTCTATCCGCCCGTCCTCTGTCACCGCGTTGACACACATGTTAGACATCATGTTATTTCATCTACAGATATCTCAGTGCCATCTCCAAAGGATAAGGAACCTCTCCGAATCATGGCCAGACCGGAAAGTTTACCAAGAAAAGGTTCTTTTGTTCTTTGAAACAGATTGTGCAATTCTGTCGCCCCGGAGGGGAGTCAAGCAGTTCCTCAGCTCCAGGGCACGTTAGCACAATGTGGTGGTACAGTCAGTGTCTGCTAAGTTCAGGAATGGCTGGCTGGCAGCCCCACACCCACGGCCCTGTCCACCTAGCCGTGTGGAAGAGCTCTCCACATTATTCCCATGCAATACTGACCCGACCACAGAGGAAGGCAAAGGAAAGACTTCTATCTAACTCTCTCCATCTCAGAGGGAATCTCTCACATTGTTGGCTGGACGCTGTCTTAGATGTGTGTGGAGTAACACTGACATTGACTGAATGCACCTACTATGTGTCGGATGCTGAGTTCGGCATTTCCATATGTGCCCACAACATAGCATGTACTTTTTAAATGTTGATTCAATTTTTGTGGTTTGACTTTCCATTTGACTAGAAATTTCATCCTACATTTGAAATGCCACAGAAAGCAATAAACCACTTTGGGACTGAAACCTTCAATCAGTGTTAAAGAAAGTGTGGGTATGGATGTGCATTTGCGTGCATCTAAACCACTCCGAGAGTCATCCTGGACAGCATGACTCTTTCAGGTCTGGGATATGGTTCCTGCCCTGTACTGCCCCACCATGGTAGAAGGAAAGCACCCCAAATTCAAGGTCACCAATAGTCATCTCTCACTTTCGTGTGTGTGTGTGTGTGTGTGTGTGTGTGTGTGTGTGAGAGAGAGAGAGAGAGAGAGAGAGAAGGAGGGAGGGAAGGGGAGAGGGAGGGAGGGAGGGAGTAGTAGGTCTACAAAGCAGGAGGTAACAAATGGCTTGGCATATGTGGAAATTGAGTCGGAGGAGCCTGGAGGGATGGGCATCAGTGTGGTATAGGAAGCAGGAACCAAGAAGACACTGGACAGGGCAGCAGGGGACACACAATATTTCCCAGCACTCTGTGTGTTCCCTCCATAGGCATGCGCAGATCTTGGTGCCACACACTCAGCTGCTTTCCAGCTCCTGGTGATGGCCTTTACCATGATGGCTGGTTTTGCTCTTGTCTATATTCTTTGACAAGCCAGGGGGCGCCAAGCTCTGGGTCATCTGTCTATCCCATTTGGCAGGGCTCTTGTTGCCAGTGAAGAGATGCTGGGCTTGCTGCTCTCTGTGCTTCTAGCAGAAGAGGGTTTGCTTGTCCTGGGTTTTCTGCTGGGGACAGAAGGGTCATATCTGCTCTGGACAGACAGATAGTTTGTCTGCTAACAAACAGTTGTGGGAGCTCTAAGAAGAGAGGTGCAGGGAGAGAAACAAGTGTTCTTCAGAGCTCTGGAGGGTGGGCTGGGGAGGGAGAGTGGGCTGTGGTGGAAGGTGTGTTGTGGCGGGTGGGTTACAACGGAGAGTGGGTGGGCATGGTGGACGGTGAGGAGAGAAATGGGTATCAGCTTTAGAGAAGCCGGCTGGGCACTTTGTGAAACCTGATCAGGCATGCTGAGACCTCCCACTAAGGGAGGGGACTGGCAGAATTGTCACAGATCTAAGGAATGCTTTCCTGGCACAACAGAGAACATGGATTGCAGTAGAGGATCGGTGGAGGCCAGGGAGAGCAGGCACAAGGCCCTGAGTTTACTCTACTATACTTGCCTGCTGTTTTTCTGGCCCCCTTGGACAGTGAACCTTGCTATAAGCCCCTCCTGGCTCTCAGCATCCTGGGAATAGCCACGAAGGACACTGGTTTCTTATTTTCCGGTGCTCAATACGTGTTTGTTGGTGGAAGGCTGTAGAGATGCTTCAGAGAGATAACGAAGTCCCTCACAGGACAGTGGGAAGTCAACCTGGGCCGCCAGGGATGCTTTAATGAGAGTACCTATTTGAAAAGAGACTGAATATGCAGCAAGAGCATCTGATGGCAAGAGAATGACAGGGACATTAACAGAAGTAACAGGAGCCGGGGCAGAAGTGGTTTCGTGGGAAAGGCATTGAGGCAGTGCTTCTAGGTTGGGACAAGGCTGCTAAAAATATTTGCCCAGCAGCTGGACACACGGAACACCAGCTCTACTAACCTTGTGGCCTGGGAAGGTCCTACTTTCATTTCTGTTGTTGTGATAAAAGATTCTGACAATAGTTTAGGAAAGAAGAGGCTTATTTTACTCATAATTGCATGTTATGTTCCATTATTTCAGGGAACTTAAGGCAGGAACCTAAAGTATCACATCCCCAGTCAATGGAAAGAGAGAATAAGTGGGCTGCCACCTCTCTGCATTCTGTCTTATATAGTTCAGGACCCCCTTCGTAGAGAATGATGCCTCCCATAGTGGGCAGGATCTTTCAACCTCATTTAACAATCAAGGCATCTTCCACAGACAGGCCTATATAAGCCACCCATATCTAGATAATTCTCCAATAAGATCTCCTCCCAGTTCAATGGTTAAGAGCCTGTGTTATGTGTTACTTTTGCAGAGGAACCAAGTTTTGTTCCCAGTACCCATGTCCTTTAAAAAAAAAAATTTTAAAAAAAGATTCATTCTGAGAAGAGTCAAGGTGTGTCAAGTTGATAGTAGAAATCAGAGCAGGAGCCACGTGCAAAGAGGTGCTAGTAGTTGTCTCAGGAGAGAGAGAGACCACCCAGGAGGGCGGAGAGAAGACAAGAACCTTGAATCAGTGCTGACAGGAAAAGAGCAACTAGCTATTGGGGAAAGAAAAGGAGACTCGGACAAATGCAGAGTCAGAGCAGACAGGGAGGAGTGGCTTAGGCAGGAGATGACCCCAGGATGCCCCAGAAATCCAGTGAGCAAACCTGGGCTACCTCCCAGCAGCAAGAGAGTTCCCAGAGGACACAGTGATTAGGTTGTGGGAAGGCAGGATCCAGATTGTGTTGGTTAACCAAGAAATGGGTGTGAGGGCTGAGGAAGCCAAAGAAAACACTCTGGGAAGAGCTCTGGCAGGATGAGGAGAAGAAAAGAAAGTCCCACTCCAGATGGAGGTGGGGTTGAGGGGAGCCTGTGTGCAGAACGGGAGAGACAAGAAGGGGTTTGTAAGCAGAAGAGGAGTCAGGAGGTTAATGGCCTTTGATGGTGCAGAGAAGATCCCAAGGCAAGAGAGCACACAGTCAGATTTAAGATAGCTTAGCACATGTCTATCTTGTGTTAGAACCTAGATTTCATGCCAGAACCGCAACAATAGAGTAAAAGCATGCAGAACAAAGGAGTAATTCATTTAGTGAACATAGTAAGTCCTTATATTTGAGAATGGAGTACAAGCCTCACAGCCTCATTCTGTATTATCTCATCTTCATAAAGAACTTACTGTTTTCACTAAATCGCAAGAAAGTTAAATGAGTATTACATAGCTTATCAAAGCTTGGGATCAAAGGATCAATTAAGAGAAGCTCACAGGCTGAAGATGCAGTTCAGTTGGTAGGTGCTTGCCTTGCATGCATGAAGCCCTGGGTTCAATCCCTAGTACTGCATAAATTGGGGGTGGTGGCTCAAGACTATGATCCCAGCACTTGAGAGATAGAGGCAAGAAGATTCGAAACTCAGGTTTATCCTTGGCTACATATTGAGGAGCCCAGCCTAGGCTACATGAGACCTGTCTCAAAAAGAGAGAGACACATTCTGTACCAAAGACCCAAAGAGAGCAGGAAGCAGGCTCTTGCCCTCACAGCCTTACAGCCATTACCAGTAGACTGGGCTCCACTCTACCAACCAACATGCCCAGAAAAGGTGCACATAATAAAAATTCGCCCAAGTTCAGCTGGGGAAAAGGAGGGGATGCACCAGGCGGAGTTCAAGAGGAGGTGACGTTTGACCGAGTCTGGAAAGAGCAAAAGAAAAGCTGGCTGACAAGCGAGTGACGCTCCCGACAAATAGGACTAATGTGAACAAGCCTGAGCCTCTGGGAACTGTGACCAACTCACTGTTCCGGAACACAGGGTAGGTGTGGCTGGGTACAGGACAGCAGTGTGCCAAGATGGGGGTGTAGGAAAACGGCAGACTGTGCTGAAGAACTGTAATGTTTTCCCTTGATCAAGCAAGAAAAAGTATCAGATTAGCACTCCAGGGCAAGAGCCCTGGAGGTCTCTTGGGGACAGCATGGTGAATGAATTAAGTAAGAACTGTGGGAATCCAAGGAGCCAGAGATGGTACAGGATGGTAGCCGAGGCAAGAAGGGATGGGCGGAGACCTTGACATTTGTAATGCAACAGAGAATGAATATATATGCTCATATATATGTGCATACGCAGTGTGTGTGTGTGTGTGTGTGTGTGTGTGTGTGTGTGTGTGATTCATGTACACAGTGTGGTGGTTTGAATGAGCTATCCCCCCATTGCCTCAGGCATTTGAATACGTGGCTCAGTTGATGGTATGATTTGTGTAAGGTCAGGGGGTGTATCCTTGCTGTAGGAAGTATGTCTCTGGGGATGAGCATGGAGTCTTCAAAACCTTGTAGCATTCCCAGTTCACTCTGCTTCCTGCTTGGGGCTCAATATGTGAGCCCTAGCTTTCCAGATCTAGCCACCATGCCTCTCCTCTGCCATCATGGACTTGGGAACTGTGAGCTTAAATAGACCCTTGGCTCTATAAGGTGCCTTGGTCATGGTGTTTTATGATAGCACTAGAAAAGTAACTAAGACACACAGATACTCACATATATAAACATATATACATGTGTATGTACACACATGTATGTATATTATTTACACACACACACTCATATAAGACCAGCATGACCAGCCTCAGAGGCAAGTAAGCTGATGTGGTAGTTTAGTCCTGTATGTAATCTTAGCACTTGTGAGCTGAAGCAAAATGATTACACAGAGCTCAAGGCCAGTCCGAGAGAATGAGACTCGGACTGAATGAGTCTCATTCAGAATGAGATCCTGTTTCAAAACAGACAGACAGACAAGATAGACAGACAGACAAATAGGCAGGCAGCATGATCTCCAGGTCTGGCTTGAACAGAAACAAGATGGGGAAGTGAATATGGTAAGTCAGGAAAGAAGAAGCCCTGGATGCTCAGGTAGGGAAGCCTACGGGTGTCCAGGAGGGAGTTACGGGCGAGCCAGTGGGTATGTAAGGGCCTGAAACTCCTGGGAGAGGCAGAGCTGCACAAGGCATTATCATAAGTAGCAGCTACTGCAGCTGCTTGTGGGGTGAAGACAGCAGCGACACACACACACACACACACACACACACACACACACACACATTCTGAGCTGCAGTGGCATTTGTGGAGTAGGTGAGAGAGAAGAGCCTGAGAAGAACGTAAAAGGAGGAGGAGGAGGAGAAGGAGGAGGGACAAAGAAGAAGGAAGTCTTCTGTAATACAGAGACCTGGGGGGGGGGGGGTCACAGGAGGAGGTGCTACTGAGAACTAGACAAGAGTAATCCCACACTCACCTGCTTCCTTTAGAGAGAACAGCTAAGAAAGGGGAGAAAGCAATGGGGTCTCTATCTTCTCCCCTCTCCCCTCCCCTCTATCCCTTCCTCTCCCCTGCCCTCCCCTCCTGTCCTCTCCCTTCCTCTCCCCTGCCCTCCCCTGCCCTCCCCTCCCCCCCACCCTCCCCTCCCCTCCCTCCCCTGCCCTCCCCTCCCCTGCCCTGCCCTTCCTCTCCCCTTCCCTTCCTTCTCTCCTCTGTGCCGAGTTTGCTTGACTCTTGCTGCAATAGCAAGTGTATTTACAGAAAATAAAGCCTGGCATTTAACTAAAGGCAGCCGTTCAGAGGCTCCAAACATTTCCATTGTGAACTTCAAAACTAGGCAGGCTACACATGGAGACCATCCAATATGATCACGCTGTCCTTAAAAGATGTTCCTTTGATAATAATCTTTAAACTGTTCTGTTTACCAGAAATGCTAACAAGGAAAATAAACAACAGGGCTATTTAGGAGAATTTCAAAACTGAAGTTTAAACCATAAGAGAAAAACAAGAACAAAAAAGAAAAAAATAAAAGTAACTGCATAAACATTGAAGACCTCGGCTGCTCTTGAGTATTCTCCTCTGACTAATGTAATTCTCCATCAGATATCTCAGATGCTAAAATTCACAGTGTATGTGTCGTGCTTAAGGGACAGAATATTGAAAAGAAACAATAGAGCCAGGCAGTGGTGGCGCAGGCCTTTAATCCAGCACTCGGGAGGCAGAGGCAGGTGGATTTCTGTGAGTTTGAGGCCAGCCTGGTCTACGGAGTAAGTTCCAGGATAGCCAGGGCTACACAGAGAAACCTTGTCTCAATGTACCACCACACACACCCCCAAAGAAAGAAAGAAAGAAAGAAAGAAAGAAAGAAAGAAAGAAAGAAA
>JADRCH010000113.1:148461-210063 GCA_019843965.1 Rhynchomys soricoides
CTCTCTCTGTCTCTCTGTTTCTGTCTCTGTCTCTCTCTGTCTCTCTTTGTCTGTCTGTCTGTGTGTGTGTGTGTGTGTGTTGGGGGATATTTGTTGATAGGATAGGTGCATGTGTGTGCACATGCTCGTAGAGAATCCACATCAATGTTGGGTGCTTTTCTTTCATCTCTCTCCACCTTTATTATTTCGAGAGAGGCTATCTCATTGAACCTGAAGCTTATGGGTTGGGCCAGGCTGCGTGGACAATGAGCTTCAGGGACTTACCTTTCCTATTTGTACCCCCACCCCATACCCCCAGCACTAGGCTTTTCACAGGAATTCTGAGGATCCTAACTCAGATCCTTATGCTTGCAAAACAGGCATGGTTTGAACTGAATTAGTGCCTTAAATTTAAATTTTGTATAGCATATGATATAGATCATTTTTTCCTGTTTATTTGCCATTTGTGTATCTTTAATGAGGTGGGTATTCAGGTCTTCTGCTAATTTTTAATTACATGGGTCATTTTGTGGGTTTTTGTTTCGTGTTTTCGGAGTGTGTGTGTGTCCCATATGTATATGTGTATGTATGTATACAAATCTGTGCTTCTGTGCACACACCTGTGGAGACCAGAGGTCAGGGTCAAGGGGCCCTCTCTTGCTGTCCACCTCATTTTCTGAGACAGGATCTCTCAGTGAACCTGGGCTAGCCTGGATGGCCAGCTAGTCCTCTGGGATCTTATATGGATGCTGGGAACCCAACCTGAAGATCTCATGCACATATAGCAGGTGCTTTTCCCTATCAGCCCTCTCCCCAGACCCTTGGTTTGGTTTTGTTTTGTTTGAGACAATCTTTCATGGCCTCGTGCCCTCCAACGGCTCCTGCTCCACCTTCCAAATGCTGAGATTACAGGCAGGTGCCATTGAAGGACTCTAGACAGTGTCTGAGCATAGCAACCATGGCTCTGGCAGGCCTCGCCTTCCCCCATCCCCCACCCCCATTCCCTCTACCTTCTAAAAACCATTAGATTCCATTCCTAAAGCTGCCACCAAGGTCTGTTCCCTTATATGGCCACTTCCTCCTCCTGAGGCTGACTACCAAGATCCAGCTATCATGAAGTCCACCAATCAAAAGGCCCCCTTGGCTCACCTAATTAACATGCACAATTATAACTCAACACTTCATCCTAACGTGGATTTTACCTTTTGTAAACTGCCTTTTTCCTGATGGCCACATCTGTCTCCTTGTCTCCTTTCTATCCAGATACAGATCTTCATAGTCATTGTCCGACCCCCTCACTGTCACTGCCCAACCCCACCCCCCATCCCTCACCCCCAACAAATACCCTTACCCTCTCTCCTGTTCCCTTCCCCTTCTCTTTTGTCCTCTGTCTCTGGTCTGTGTCTCTTATTCCCTGGCCTTTGTCCTCTGGGGCAAATAAATCTCCTTTGTGCTGAGAACTGGGCCTGGATGTCCTGAGCCTGTACCACTCCTTATGACAGCCACTTAGTTCTTTGTAAGGGTTTTCATTTTGTTTTGTTGTTTGGGTTTTTTTGTTTGTTTGTTTTTGAGACATAGTCTCTCTCGATACCACACCCAGTTCCTGTGGTCCATAAATTTTAAACTAAAACTACCTGGAATAGTGGCACATGCCTGTAATCCAAATACTTTGGGTGCAGAGGCAGGCAGGTTGTGAATTTAAGGCCAGCACAGTTTACACATGGAGATGCAGGCCGGCTAAGGTCACATAATGAGACCTATCTCCAAGAACAAACCAACTAATTGACAAACAAAAACACTTTCCTTCCAGAATTCCCACCAGAGTGCTAAGATGTAAGATGGATGGATGGATGGATGGATGGACAGACTGCCGGTTCAGCTCCTGAATTCCCATTACCTCAGTATCTTGTTTAGCTGCCTGAAACTTGATGTGAAATAGTAAGTTATAAGATTCAAACCCTATATTTTTCTAAAAATGTATGTTGGAAAGGGATTCAAAGGAAGTCAGGCAACCCCAGCACCCACTCACTGCGGTGCCATTTGTCCCCCTGCCTTGTGAATCCCCAGTCAGCTGTCACTGGCCTGCCTGTTTCAATACTTGCATTTATTGCTGCCTTTTGGTTTATGATGACGATCACTTAAAAATATCCCAGAATACTTCCCTGCCCTTCCTGTCTCTTCCATTTGTGGTAATGTACAGCACAACACAGTTGGAATATTTGTCCTGATACAAAACACTGGGCTTGGGAGCGAGTTTAGAAAACTCTGACATGAAGCGCAGAATAACATACATCTCTCTTAATCTTTTTGTTTGTTTGCTTTGAGCAGGAGTTTTTCTGCTTAGCCCTGGCTATCCTGGGACTCAGTTTAGACCAGGCTGGCCTTGAATTCAGAGATCTGCCTGCTTCTGCCTCCTGAGTGTTGGGATTACTAGCACATTACAATTATAATATGCTCACTTATAATACTATTGTACTATATGTGTGTGTGTAATATACATATATATAGTTTTATATATATAAAACTATATATATATAAAACTATAATAGTACCCAGCATAATCCTATACTCTAAGGTTCTAATTGCCTCAGTCCCTGGTTCTACACACTCTTATATGTTTATATTTTTTGTTGTTGTTAGTATATGACCTTATTGACTATGGTGATGCTCCATATTGCTAAAGTCATTGCAAAATGAAAATATAAGTTCAGGACTGGAGAGATGGCTCAGTGCTTGGGAGCACTGGCTGCTGTTTCAGAAAAAAACATAGATTCAATTCCCAGCACTCACAGGGCAGCTCACAGCTGTCATTTATTCCAGCCCCAAGGGATCTAACACCTTCTTTGGCCTGTGTGGGCATCAGGCATGCACGTGGTGCACAGGCATACGTGCGGGCAAAACACCTTTACACATAAAAATAAATTAAATTTAAAGAAAATGTAAGTTCGAATTTTGACTTTAAGGGCTGGGAGATGGCTCAGTGTGCAAAATGTTTGCCTTGCAAGAGTGAGACCCTGAGTCGAATCTCACAACACCCAGGTATATGGTACATAAAAGGACCAATAGAGATACAGGACACCCCAAGACCAAGTTCTCAGCACAAAGGAGGTTTATCTGCCCCAGAGGGACAAAGACCAGAGAATAAGACAGGGGACAGGGGATGAGGGAGAAGGGGAAAGGAACGGAGCAAGGGAGAGGAGGGGAAGGAATATTTGTCTGGAAGGGACAAAGGACTGCCTCTGGGTAGAGAGGCGACAGAGGCAGCCCATAGGCAAATGGCAATTTATAAAGAAGAAGGGTAGCTGCTCCCAAATTATTAACACAAAAACATAAAAATAACACAAAAGTTATTTCTAGCTGGGCAGTGGTGGCACACGCCTTTAATCCCAGCACTTGGGAGGCAGAGACAGGCAGATTTCTGAGTTCGAGTCCAGCCTGGTCTACAGAGTGAGTTCCAGAACAGCCAGGGCTACACAGAGAAACCCTGTCTCGAAAAAACCAAAAATAAATAAATAAATAAAAATAAAGAAGAAGGGGAAGACCCCCCCCCCATGTTAGGATGAGTTGCCTTATTTTGATTGGACATGTTCATTAAGGTAGCTAAAAGAAGGATCTTGATTGTTGAACGACTTCAATACTTTGTTTTTGTTTTTTCTCTCTCTTCTTTTTTTCCTTTTTTCCTTTTGTTTATTTTACGTATGTGAGTCCACTGTTGGTCTCTTTGGACACACCAGAAGAGAGCATCTGGTTCAATTATGGATGGTTGTGAGCCTCCATGTAGAAACTGGGAATTGAACTCAGGATCTTGGAGACAGCAGTCAATGCTCATAACCACTGAGCCATCTCTCCAGCTCAGACATCAATGCTTTGATGGCTGAACTGTAGTAGTCAGCCTCAGGAGGAGGAAGTGGCCAAATAAGGGGTTAGACCTTGGTGGCAGCTTTAAGAATGTAATCTAAGCTGGAAGTAGTGTGCGTGCCTTTAATTCTTACACGTGGGAGGTAGAGGCAAGCAAATGTTGTGAGTTCAAGGCCAGCCTGGCCTACAAATCGAGTTTCAGAACAGCCAGGGCTGTTACACAGGGAAAATCTGTCTCAAAAAACAAAAAAGAAAAAAGAAAAAAAGAAAAGGATGTAACCTAATGGTTTTTAGCAAAGCAGAAGAAGTGGGAAAAGAGCAAGGCCTGCCAGAGCCATGTTTGCCATACTAGAACCTGCTTAGCGTGCACTTGGAATCTCTGTGCTGAAGAGGCAGGGATAGCAAGATCTCTGAGGATCGTTGGCCAGCCAGCCTAAACTACTGGTGAATTATATAGGTCAGTGGGAGGACTGTGTCGAAAACAACATCGATGGCACCTGAAGAATGGCACCTAAGAACAAGAACACACATGGGCACACACACATAAACAAACATGCACACAAAGCATGCATGGGATATGCTTAATCTGCCAAATATCACAGCTTAAGCATGCAATGAAGTGGAAATTTCTGGTTTCTTTGAAGACTCCGTTGTATCATGTGATATTTTTCTGGAAACTGTCTCATGAGAGGATGTTTTTGCTGAAACAGACATGTGGGAAAATGCTTTGTTGAGAATAGACACATGGTGTTTTCTGGAAGCTGCCTGGGAAGAGGGCATGTGATGTTTTGCTAGAGCAGACGACTGAGAGAACATGTGATGTTTGGAAAGTGATAAATATGTGACCCAACAGACAGTGGAGGACAGTGTGTAGCATTGGTTCACCTTGCCTCTCTTTGCTGGTCTTCCTTGGGCTTTGCTGGCACTGGTCTTCGACTATGCTGTGGCATTGGTTCACCTTGCCTTCTTTGCATCATCACTTGTCGTGAAACACATCAAAGAGCTTCTGGTGGTGTCTCAGCAGCTAGACCAACTCCCTGGACTTGGACCAATTGGCAGAGCCTTGAGGTTTCTACTGGATCTCACTTAACTGCTGTTTGTGGGTTTGCAAGTGGATCTAGCTACTGTTGCTGATTTGTGTGAAAGATCAGGATTGCCCCCAAAGAACTATTTCTAGACAGGTCCACATCCCCCTTTGCCCTCTCAACCTTTCCTTTCCACGACCTCTGGTGGGTGGTGGGCTAGAAGGGAGGTTAAAGCACTTAAGTACACCAATTAAAGTAGGTTTACAATGCAACATCAGTTATCAGCCTCACAGCTGTGTGGCTGAGTGGAAGCTGTAGTCCAGCAGCCCAGCAGCCCAGCAGCCCCAGACAGCATCAGAATCATATACAGCTCACTGGCCCAGGGAGGGGAAAAATCAGAATTCAAAATAATATGGTTTCTAATGAGTGCCTACAATGTTTATGCATCTTTTTAAAATTTATTTTATTTTTATTTTTTTATTTTATTTTATTTTATTTTTTTTGGTTTTTCAAGACAGGGTTTCTCTGTGTAGCCCTGGCTGTCCTGGAATTCACTCTGTAGACCAGGCTAGCCTTGAACTCAGAAATTCGCCTGTCTCTGCCTCCCAAGTGCTGGGATTAAAGGCGTGTGCCACCACTGCCCGCTGTTTATGCATCTTAAAGTTAAATAACCCAAAGTCAAATCAAAGTATGTCAGGGACTCTCTATGTATTTTTCCAACTGTCCTATATAGATCACTTGTAAATGCTTAGTAATATTATTTGGGGTTTCTAGGTAAAGATTATTTTTTTAACTTTTATTTGTATGTCTGTCTGTATGTCTGCATGTAGGTAAAGTGTGTACAGGTGTCCAGGAAGGCCAGAAAAGGGCATTGGATCTCCTGGAGCTGGAGTTACAGGAAGTTGAAGTCACAGGATATTACAGACCACCAGCTGTGGGTTCTGGGAACCAAACTCAGGTCTTTGGGAAGAACAGAAGCGTTCTTAACCACTGAGCCATCTCTGCCTCCTTAGGTTGTTTTGTTGATTTGTGTTTTTAAGGTAAATTGACCTCAAACTTGATACTTAGCCCAGATTGGCCTTGAATTCCTGATCCTCCTGGTTCTACCTCCTAACTGTTGGGCCCACCGCCATGTACCATAGTTCAGTTTTATGGGAGAATTGAACCTAAGGCTTTGTGTCTGTGAAGCAAGCATTCCACCGACTAAGTTCCATCCTCAGCCACCTCCACACTGTTTCTTCCACTCAGCCTCCTGAGCACTTGAGTCGCTTCCATGTGCTGGCTGCTACAACACTGATACAAATGACAAAGTAAAACCAGGATGTGAGTCCGTTTCCCCTTCTCTTTTACTTTGTGTGATCCAGGGCATTATAAGCAGGACCTCACCCTTCCTACTCAAACCACTGAGGTACAACCCAAGCCCTCTTTTTACTCTTTTTTTCCTCAGATAGGAGCTCACTAAGTTGCCTAGGACTGCCCTTGAATTAATTTTATAGCTAGGCGAGCCTTGACTTTACAATCCTCCTGCTTCAGCCTCCCCAGTAACTAGTAGTAAAGGCCTGCACCACCAGACGCAGCCTTCCTGCCCTCTTCTGGTAAAAGGCCTGCGAGTGAAATTGCTGGATCACGTGATGCTCTTGTGTAAATATTTCCTAAGTGAGTAAAATATTCCATCCTTCAAGAAGCTGTTCAATCAGGAAGGCAAACAACTCACGATAGCTTCAGGAAGTACCTAAAACTGATCAGAGTCACTGGATCCCTTCCAAACTGAGGGTCCCTCTTAACAGAGGCAAGCTCAAAGACTCTCAGACAGGCTGTTGAGATCCAGGAGTCACATCACAAACCACAATAACACGGATCTCAATCAAGCAGGAATAGTATATTGAACATACACACCCTAGGACTGATTGATCAGGGCCGCAGTGCAGACTCAGGAGCTGAACTCCCATGCCCAGCTAGAATCCTAAAGAGCTTTTAAGCCTAAAATCCATAAACATCTGTGCTAAATTATTCCACCAATCAAGATTTAGGGATAGGGGATTTCCTTAGGAACATGTCTTTGTTGTGCATTTATCTTGCTCCCATTGGTTGGGGTGTTCAGCTGTGGCAGGGGACTTGCCTTGCCTAACACTCATATCTTAACTTGCCAACCAGGATGCCAGGTACCTATGTATATGTGTCTTTCTGCCATGTAGGATATCAGTTCCTAGGGAGGTCTTGGGGACTTAAACTTTACTCAACCCCTACTCAAAGTGGAAGTGAAAGATCCCCCCTGAATGGGGAGACCCTCACTTAAGCCTCGGGAAGACATGACCCCCCAATGACTCACGAGAAACCGAACTCGCTGCAAGCGCACGAGGTTTATTCGGGGAGGCAGTGCACTGGGCCGAGCTCATAACCCACATGGGGCAGAGGAGATCGACCCCAAGCAGATGAAGTTAGGGGTATTCATAGGGAAAAACCACAAAGCAGAAGGGGGAGCAGGGGGAACATGCGTCATGGGAAAGAGCAGAGGGGCTCAAAACGGAAGTCACTGTGACACTTTTGGTTGATCAACAGGATAGGAGCCAAGTCAAAACAACTACTTTCTCAAAACAATCTTCAGAACAGAGTTCATCATGACATTTCATGGTGGGCCTGTTTTTGGAACAAGGTAAAAACAACCATTCTCAGAACTGTCTAAGGGGGGTGAGTTTAGCCCATCTCAGGCCCCTGGGTGGCCTAGGGCTCTACTGCTGAGTCTAGGGGCATTTTTCTTCCAGGGTCTTTCATTCCCCACTTCTTCTAGAGCATAGTTCTAATCCTAGAACTATAGTCTCGTTTCACTTATCATGAGCCAATTCTCCCAACACCTGGCACTCTTGTCTTAACATCAAGATCTGTACAGAACTTACTCATTCTCTGACAAAGGTCATTAGTCTGTTGATTAAACAGAGTCCTACAGTGAGAAAGAGGAGCAAAATCATCAGAGGCCCCACTAAGGCAGAAAGCAAAGTTGTCATCCAAGGAGACTTGCTGAACCATCCTTCGAACCATCCCTGTCTGTCCTCTTTTTCCTTCCTGCGTTTCTCTAGTCTTTCTCTAAGCTTGCTCATGGAGTCCCTAATGGCTCCTGAGTGGTCTACATAGAAGCAACACTCTTCTCTTAAGGCCGCACATAATCCACCTTCTTTTAGAAGTAACAAATCTAATCCTCTTCTGTTCTACAAAACTACCTCTGATAGGGATGTCAAGGAGTCTTCTAGATTACTAACAGATTTTTCCAAAGCTTGAAGATCCTCGGTTATGGCCGCCTGGAGCTCGTTGAGCCCCCTTTCTAATTGTTGTGGTCCTGATACTAAAGCGGCGGTCCCTGTCCCCACCCTGGCGGCCACTCCTAGACCCAGCATGACTGCCAGGGTCACAGATATTGGCTCCCTCCTATATCTAGAGAGGCGTTGGTCGTATTCGTCGATGACTACCTCTGCTGGATGGTAATAGACCCGAGGGACAAGCTGAACCATCACACAGAAATCTTGAGACGGATTGAAAACCGAGGTGGAAACACAAGGGGTTAACCCGGTGTTACAAGCCCACCACCTATTAGGCTCCGGTACCAAGTATTGTTCGGTTGTACCCTGACTGACCGTTGCAGTGGAATTACAGAGAGGCTGGTGGGTAGAGGGTACCTTGCCTATGCAGAGTCCCATCCCTGCCACTTCAGTCAGGGTGAGTTTTTAGAGCCCCACGAACATCGGGTGGTTTGGGTGGTGGAATTAAAGAACCCTTCTGTAGCCAGCCCCTCGTAGTATGGGGGCCCTGAGGACAGACAAAGCCAACAGGAAGAAATAGCGTTGGGGTTTGTGGTATTGAGGGCCTGAAAGGCTCCTTGGATTAGGTTAAACAGCCTTTGTCCCGTCTTTACTGGGGGGGTAGAGGAGGTTGCAGAGGGAGCCAGAGTAGGCCTTGGTGAGGGAATGGAGGTTGATACGGGCTGAGGCAGGGGAGGGGGAGGCGGTTACCTGGAAGCCTCCCTGTTCCGCCAAGACGGGATTGGGCCCCACGGGAACGGTTTTGGGGAGTTCGGTTTTTAACCAGATGGTGAAAAGGAGACCATCGTCATGTCTGTCCCTGTATAGTCTGATGCCCCATTGATATCCCTTGGCCCACCCCGTCGCCTGCTTTCCTTGGGGAGTAAACCTGATCCTGAGCGGATGGCACCATTTGTTCTGGCAGACACTCCAGTCCTGACGGAGTGCGTGGGAATAGTTGGCCGTGACAGTGATATAGTCCCAAGAAGAAGAGGGTTTCCAATGAATGTCTCCAGTAGTCTCACAACCCCAGTTTTTGCAAAAGAAGTCAGGCTTATACCCACAGGTCAGCCCTAGTGCCGGATTGCAATGGTAGCCCGGACAGACATAAAAGGGGATAGGTCTTAGGGCAATCCTCCAGAAAAAGGTAGAACATCCTTCCCCCGGGGCCCCTCCCCTTGTCCGGAGGTGGCTGGTTTGGGTCTTGTCCTTCCATGTCCCAGATCCCTGCGTTTGGGGCCCCGGTAGCCAATTTGCAAAGATCTGGGTATAAATCAGGCCACCAAGATGATGAGGAGGTCGTCTGGCTCACCAACCATACCTCCTCCCCGAGGGCCGACAGTACTTGCCAGGTTAGTTTTAGGGGGACATGGGGATTTTCACCCAGCCCCTGAAGCAGTTCCATGCAGCAAGCGCAGTTTAAGAGGATTAGCAGTCTTCTCCAATTTCCATTCATCCTGAGCTGACTCCGGTGCTCTCTTGACATGGGATGCGTGGATCCAGGCTGAAATACCCTCGACCTTGACTGCCATGGGGGTGGTTAGAAGCACTAAGTACGGTCCTTTCCAGCGAGGTTCAAGGTTGCCCACTCGATGGCGTCGGATCAGGACTGCATCTCCGATCTGGAACTGGTGGGGCACATCTGGGCTTTCAGTCTCGTAGGCTCCTTTCAGCTGTTCCCAGGCTTGACGCCTGACCAATTCCAGGGCCTTTAGTTGGGTGAACAGGGGTTGGGAGAGAGAAACATCCGGGTCAAACACTCCCCCGGCCTCTGTAAGTGGTGGGGGCTCCCCACATAGAATTTCATATAGGGTGAGTTTAAACCTTCCTGGGGTGTTCCGGAGTCGGAACAGGGCAAAGGGAAGGAGGGCTGTCCAGTCCTTCCTGCCGGTCTCTAAGGCTAATTTGGTCAAGGTCTCTTTTAGAGTTCTGTTCATCCTCTCTACCTGACCTGAGCTCTGGGGTCTGTAAGCCCAATGTAATTTCCAATTAACCCCCAGTTGGGTGGCCTGTCCCTGACTTACCTGGGCAACAAAGGCAGGTCCATTATCAGACCCGATTACCTTGGGAATCCCAAACCTTGGAAAAATCTCTTCAAGGATCTTCTTTGCACCACATTGGCAGTTTCAGTCCTGGTGGGAAAAGCTTCTACCCATCCTGAAAAAGTGTCTATAAAAACTAGCAAATATTTGTTACCATATTTGGCTGGCTTAATCTCTGTAAAATCCACTTCCCAATATGTCCCGGGGCGGTCGCCCCTAAGTCTCCTACCCTGGCAGTGCTCTGAGTGTCCCGCATTGGTCAGGGCACATGCCTAACAATTTTTGACCGCTTCTTGTGCCAAATCTGAAAGTCCAATAACGTAGTAATCAGAGGGTCTCACAATGTCTTTCAGTTTCTTTGTCCCTAGGTGGGTCAAATGATGCAGGTTGGTGACATATTTACGTCCTTCTTCTTGAGGAAGAACTTGTTTACTGTCTTCAGTTTCAGCTACCCCATAAGGGGTGTACCCCTGAACTATGCCTAATTTGTCCATAGCCTGATAATCTTCAGGAGCATATCTAAAACTGGTCTCTCTGTTATTACAATAATCTGTGGATTTCTTAACTGTCATAATCATGGCTCCTTGTGCTGCTTGCTTAGCAGTCAAATCTGCCATCTGGTTTCCACGGGCCACCGAGTCTTGGCCCTTCTGGTGCCCTGGACAATGTATGATGGCTATCTTTTTTGGTAAGTGTATGGCCTCCAGGAGGCTCAGAATCTCCTCTTTATTTTTAATGTCCTTCCCTGTGGATGTCAGTAGCCCTCTGTAGATCACCCCATGTATATGAGCAGTTGCAAAAGCATACCTGCTATCCGTGTAGATGTTGATAGACTTCCCCTCTGCCATCCTTAGAGCTTGAATCAAAGCCACAAGTTCAGCTTTTTGGGCTGAGGTCCCTTCGGGAAGGCTACTGGCCCAGATCACTTGTTTTCCATCTACTACCGCTGCCCCCGCCTTCCGCTTACCTTCTACCACAAAGCTGCTACCATCAGTATACCAATTGGGGCTTCCAGGCCAGGGCTGATCCTTGAGGTCACTCCGGATACCAGTCTCTTCAACCAGGATGTCAACACAGTGATGAGTAGGCAAGGATTCATCAGCCTCTGGTAGCAGGGTGGCGGGGTTGAAGACAGCAGGGGGCACAAAGATCACTCGTTCAGTCAGCAGAAGGCTCTGGTAGTGTGTCATCCGGGCGTTGGTCATCCATCGATCTTGGGGTTGACTAATGATGCTTTCGAGAGCATGGGGCGCTACTACAGTGGTCTGTTGTCCCAGGGTGAGCTTATCTGCATCCTTGAGGAGCAGGGCCACCATGGCGATGGCTTTAAGGCAGGAAGGCCACCCACTAGCAACTGGGTCCAGTTTTTTTTGACAGATAAGCTACAGGCCTCTTCCAAGGTCCCAGTGTCTGAGTCAGGACTCCTCTAGCCACCCCAGACCTTTCATCTACATATAGAGTGAAAGGCTTGGTCAAGTCAGGTAGGGCTAAGGCAGGTGCAGTCAAAAGGGCCTTTTTGATTTCTTCAAAAGCCCTCTGGTGCTCCGGAGTCCATGTGAACACTCCCCCTTCCTTAGTGAGGGGGTATAGTGGGGCGGCTAGCATTGCAAACCCCGGTATCCATAGTCTACAAAAGCCCACAGTTCCCAGAAACTCCCTGACTTGTCGGGGGGTTGTTGGGGTGGGGATCTGGGTCACAGTCTTTTTTCTGGCTTCCGTAAGCCACCGTTTCCCATCCTTGAGAACATACCCCAGATAGGTGACTTCCGTCTGGCACAGCTGAGCCTTCTTCGCAGACAGCCGATACCCCAACTCACCCAATTCAGACACGAGTTTTTCGGTTCCTTGTCGACACTCAGGCTCAGTGGGGGCTGCTAGGAGCAAATCATCAACATACTGGACCAGGGTAATCATTGGGTTTGCAGACCTGAATGAGACCAAATACCAATGGAGAGCCTCATCGAAAAGAGTGGGTGAGTTTTTGAACCCTTGAGGCAGTCTGGTCCAGGTCAGCTGCCCCACCTGCCCTGATTCTGGGTCTCTCCACTCAAAGGCAAAGATGGGCTGGCTAGAGGGGTGTAATTGGAGGCAGAAGAAAGCATCCTTCAAGTCCAGCACAGTGTACCACTTCCGATCAGGAGGAAGGGAGCTAAGGAGATTGTAGGGATTGGGCACTGTGGGGTGTATGTCCTGCACCCTTTTGTTGACTTCCCTTAAGTCTTGAACTGGCCGGTAATCATTGGTACTGGGTTTCTTAACTGGTAACAGAGGCACATTCCAGGGTGACTGACAAGGGATCAGGAGGCCTTGCCGTAAAAACCTCTGAATATGGGGCCTAATTCCATCCAGTGCTTCTTTGCTCAAGGGGTATTGTCGGACCCCGATCAGGGTGGCATCGGTTTTTAGCCCCACTACCACGGGAGGGACCCAAACGGCCATCCCCATACCTCCGGTCTCTGCCCATGCTTGTGGAAATTTAGTCAACCATTCTCCTAGATTAGAAGTCGCAGCTGTCTGCGGGGACTCATGGAGCCGATACTCTTCATCCAACTTTAGCGCTAAAATCATGGAGGTAGGGGCTTGCCAAGTCACCTCGGGTCCCTCTGGGGAAAAATTGATCTGAGCCTTTAATTTAGTCAACAAGTCCCTTCCCAGTAGGGGCATAGGGCACTCAGGAATAACCAAGAAGGAGTGAGTCACCTGCCCTCTCCCCAAGTCCACCTGGCGTGAAGTGGTCCAATGATACTGTTTCTGTCCCATGACCCCAATGACAACAGTCCTTTTGTTTTTTAGCTTGCCTAATGGTTGCTTTAAGACGGAAAACTCAGCTCTGGTATCTACCAGAAAGTCCATGGGGGTCCCCTCCACAGTCAAGGTTACCCTAGGCTCTGGGAGGGGATCCATGCCCCGTTCCCCCTAATCATCATCCTCTAGGGCCAAGACCTTGAGGGCCCATTTCTTTGGGCACTCTCTTACCCAATGTCCTTTTTCCTTGCAGTAGGCACATTGGTCCTTCCCCAGAGGAGGTCTCTGCTCGTCTCCCCTCATCCGTGGCCTCCGGTTGCCCAGGCTCCCTGTCTGGCTGAATCCTGTCTTGTCCTTATCTCTTACTACTGCGGCCAAAATCCTGGTCAAATTCCTCTCCTGCCTACGATCCCTCAGATTCTCCCTTTCTTCTGCTTCCCGCCTCTCTCTCTCCTTCTCTCCTTTCTTCCTCTGTCTCCCTCGTATGAAGCACTTTCTCGGCTTCCTTAACTAAATCCTGCTATGACAGGTTCTGCAATCCTTCTAAACGCTGTAATTTTTTCTTAATATCTGTTGCTGACTGTCCTATGAAGGCCATGGCCACCGCTGCCTGCTGACCCTCAGAAGTTGGGTCGAAAGGAGTATATCGGCGGTAGGCTTCCATTAGGTGTTCTAAGAACACAGACGGGGGCTCAGTCGGGCCCTGTAGGACCTCTCTTACCTTAGCCAAATTGGTAGGGCGCCGAGCCGCCCCTTTGAGGCCTGCCACCAGAGCCCAGCGATAGACTGTCAGCCGCTCCCTACCTTCAGCCGTATTAAAATCCCAATTAGGGCTGTTCAGAGGAAATCCAAAATCTATCTCATTCGGGAGGCTGGTCGGTGCCCCGTCCGCTCCTGGTACATTTTTACGAGCTTCCAGGAGAATCCGCTCCTTTTCTTCTGTAGTGAAGAAAACCTGAAAGAGTTGCTGACAATCATCCCAAGTAGGTTGATGGGAGAACATTAGGGATTCCACCAGTCCTGTTAGGCTGGCCAGATTCTCTGAAAAAGAGGGGTGGTTAGTCTTCCAATTATAGAGGTCAGTAGAGGAAAATGGCCAGTATTGGAGGGGCTGGAGCTGAGGCGGGTCGACCGGGGGCCCATATACGTGAAGCGGCAGCGCAGTGGTGGAGTCTGGTTTCCCGGGACCCTGAGCAGGACTCTGGGCGTGCCAGCTTCGAGTCCCTGTGGCCAGTCAGTCCTCCACGCCACCAACTGCACCTGGGGGAGGGGGTAAGGTGGAGGAGGAGGAGGAGGAGGCCATTGGGGGGGCTCCTCGATCTCGGGGTAGATCTTAAGAGGAGCTGAGGGCTGGCTCTCTGGTTGAGCCTCAGGCTTTGAAGTTTTTGCTTTCCGTTTGCTGTTCTGTCTTGCTG
This sequence comes from Rhynchomys soricoides, assembly GCA_019843965.1. Classification (NCBI taxonomy): domain Eukaryota; kingdom Metazoa; phylum Chordata; class Mammalia; order Rodentia; family Muridae; genus Rhynchomys; species Rhynchomys soricoides. The sequence continues at coordinate 162,816 of JADRCH010000113.1, forward strand.
AGAGCCAGGACTCGGGAGCCTGGCTTTCGTTTCTGAGCCTACAGCTTGAACCATGGAGGGGGGTTTTGTGCAAGATCCCCCCAGACAATGATGTAGGGGGCCTGATCGGGATGGCCCTCTGGTCCTTCTTGGAGGACGATGGCTTTCACTGCAGAGATAACAGACAGGTCAAGAGCACCCTCTGGTGGCCAGCTGACATCAAAGGTCGGCCACTCTGAAGAACAGAAAGTCTGCCACGGTCCTTTCTTAACCTCTACTGACAAATTGTGTGCCCTATCTTTGATCTCTCTCCAGTGGTCTAAGGTCAGAATCAGGGGAGTTGCCACAGTCTGTCCCATCGTCAGTCGGAAAGTCAGACACACAAATAACACAAATGGGCGCGTCCTCCACAAAAGCGAGTGCGGCTTCGGGCGCTCAGGAAACAGAAGGGCTCGACTGGAGCCCACCAGAAAGGCTCAACTGGAGCCCCACCCGATAGGAGTCCAGGCATCTCTGCTCCCTCACTCCTGGAGCGTCCTCCAGGCTATGACCTGTGGTCTTTCCTGACACGTCTGTCGACCACTACTCAGAGTTCCTTACGAAACAAAGAGCAGCCGTAAAAACCTAAAGCGCTTTTCAGACAGATTCAAACTTTACCCAACACAGACGAACACAGACACGGACAGAATCTCACCTCCAAGTGGGTTCTCGGAGACTAGGGTGGTCGCAAAATCCCGGACGAGCCCCCACATGAAAGATCCCCCCTGAATGGGGAGACCCTCACTCTAGCCTCGGGAAGACATGACCCCCCAATGACTCACGAGAAACCGAACTCGCTGCAAGCGCACGAGGTTTATTCGGGGAAGCAGTGCACTGGGCGAGCTCATAACCCACACAGGGGCAGAGGAGATCGACCCCGAGCAGCTGAAGTTAGGGGTATTTATAGGGAAAAACCACAAAGCAAAAGGGGGAGCGGGGGAACATGCGTCATGGGAAAGAGCAGAGGGGCTCAAAACAGAGGTCACTGTGACATTTTTGGTTGATCAACAGGATAGGAGTCAAGTCAAAACAATTACTTTCTCAAAACAATTTTCAGAAAGAGTTCATCATGACATTTCATGGTGGGCCTGGTTTTGGAACAAGGTAAAAACAACCGTTCTCAGAACTGTCTAAGGGGGGTGAGTTTAGCCCATCTCAGGCCCCTGGGTGGCCTAGGGCTCTACTGCTGAGTCTAGGGGCATTTTTCTTCCAGGGTCTTTCAGAAGTCTTATTACAAATAGATGCAGGTGTCTCACTTATGTTGTGATCCATTCTAGGGGCAGCTTATAAAGGCAAAACCCATAAAAGTTCATACGCAAGTCCAGGAAGTGCTGAAGGGTGATTGGTTTAGGCCCAGGCTAATTATACAAAGCAATTCTAACTGACTTCTATTGTGATTGGTTTCCAAGGGCACAGAACATAACACAATGTGTAATCAACTTGGACATGAAAAAGTGTCCTTGTAACAACAGAAGCAACATATGAGAAAGTTTTCTTATGACGTTAGTAACAGCACAAAATGGCAGGCTAGCCAGGTAACAGTTAGCTAGGCCTTAACATCCTACCTAGGCCTTAAGAGACCAGCTGCTTGGAAGAAGCAGAAATCAGTCACACTCTCCAAAAGAGGTTTAGACCCGCTGAGGTGCCTGGAAGGGACACTCCAACCCATTGAGCTGCCTGCAGGCTGTGCAGTGAGCTCCAGGCTCCCAGCTTTGTGAGCTGTCACCGGTGCTGGGGTAGGCTTTAGTGATGCAGCTGTCTTTGAGTTATTTCTGCTCCTGTAAGTGACCCCAATAAAACCTCTTGGTTCATCAAGTGGGACTTGGGTGGTATCCTGTACTTTGGTTTGTCATGGGTTCCCTATCTGGGGTGAGTAGATAGTTTAATCTCACTAGGAAAAGTTTTGTCACACAAGAGGAACATGTGAAATTTTATATTAAAATTTTTGAAAAGCTACTATATTGTTTTATATATCATTGGTTCCTTTTTACACTCCCTAAAATAATTTAAAGAGCTCTGATTTCTCCACATTCTAGTCAGGCTTTTGTTTGGTGGTGGTTGTTGTTACTGTTTTGGTATGTATAGTGTGTGAGTGTGTGTGTGTGTGTGCGCGCGCGCGCACGCGTGCGCGTGTGAGTTTATAAACATGTTGCTGAGGACAGAACCCAGAGCCTCTCACATGCTAGTCAAGAGCTCCACCATCAAGCCATTCCTTCAGCTGGGTTTTTTTCCTATTTTGTAATAGTAGGCATCAAATGATATACTTTCAAAATATCTGTTTACTTCTCGTGTGTGTTATGTGAGTGCATGTGAATGCCAGGTGCCATGACACATGTGCAGTGGTCAGGCGAACTCTAGCAGGAGTAACTTCTCTGCTACAATCTGGGTTCTAGGGACCAAACTTGGCTATAGAAAGAATATCTTGTGTATTGTGCAGATGCATCACCTGTCAATTAAAAAACCTATGGCCTACAGGAAAGGCAGGGTAGAAGGTGGGACATCCAGGAGGCAGAAAGAATTCTGGGATAGAGAGGAGTGGGAAGATTCGTCCAAGGATTTTTCTAATTTTAACATTTTATTCTGATGGGTCCTTATTCACAAAGACTAAATGACTATTTCCTGCCATGGATCCCCATAAGACTGAATGATCTATGGCTCCCCCTACCTCTTCTCTTTGTGTATCTAACATCCATTGTACTGACCCCAAGTAATAATTAAAGAAAAAAGCAATCTTTACAAAAAAAAAAGATTCGTCCAAGGAAGATGTGAGGAATCAGACACGTGGTACTTGAGCACAGGTAATCGACTACATGGCAGAATATAAGTTAGAATAAATGGGTTAATTTAAGTTACCATCTAGTAAGACAAGGGCCTAGCTATATGGCTAAGATTTTTGTTAAAAAACAAAACAACAACAACAAAAAAAGATGAGTTTTCATCTTAATTCTGGGAGCATGGGAGCATGGGGCTGGGAGGAAGAACCAGACCCTAACTTCTATATTTGGTTCTTCAGGTTTAATAGTAAGTAAAGGTTTATGTAGCATACCACTCTGGAGATGATACACTCTTTTTGTTGTTTGTTGAGTCAGAGTCTCTTTGTAGCCATGGCATAGTGGACTGAATAAGTTTGGCCCCCATAGACAGCTGTTTCAACATTTGGCCATAGGGAGTGGCACTATTAGGTGTGTCCATGTTAAAGTAGGTGTGGCCTTGTTAGAAAAAGTGTGTCACTGTTGGGGCAGGCTTTGAAGTCTCCTATGCTCAAGCTACACCCAGTGTGATACACAGTCTCCTTCTGCTGCATTCAGATGAAGATGTAGAACTCTCAGATCCTCTAGTACTATGTCTGTCTGCATGCTGCCATGCTTCCCACCATGATGATAATGGACCAAACCTCTGAAACTGTAAAGCAGCCCCAATTAAATGTTTTCCTTTACAAGGGTTACCTTGGTCATAGATGAGACACATAGCTATCCTTGAACTAACTCTTTGTGTAGACCCGGTTAGCCTTGAACTCAAAGAAATTTGCCTTCCAAATGCTGGGATTAAGAACATGAGGTACCACACTGAACACTATTGAACACAATTAAAAATAAAATTAACTTTTAAAAATGTATCTTAGCTGTGCAGAGTGGAGAACAGCTGTAATCCTATTGCTTGGAAAGTGGAGGTAAAAGAATCAGAAGTTCAAGGTTACCCTCTGTTACACAGAGTACAGGCCAGTCATGAGGCTCAAGACCCTGTCTCACACACACACACACACACACACACACACACACACACACACACACACAAAAGGAAAGAAGCCAGTCAATGATGGCACACACTTTTAATTCCTGCACTTGGAGGCAGAGGCAGTCAGATCTCTTGAGTTTGAGGCCAGCCTGGTTTACAGAGCAGGTGCCAAGACAGCCAGGGCTATAGAGAGAAACCCTGTCTCAAAAAACAAAAATAGGAGGCTGGAGAGATGGCTCAGCAGTTATGAGTGCAGTGTACTCATATAAATAAAATAAACAAATCTTTTTTAAAAAAGCAGAAAATAAAAGAAACAATTAAAAGGAACATGCAGTATCACAGTGCCCTTTCAGCATTATTTAAACAGGAAAAAGAAAAAAAGGGCTGGAGAGATGGCTCAGCAGCTAAGAGCACTGACTGCTCTTCTAGAGGTCCTGAGTTCAATTCCCAGCAACCACATGGTGGCTCACAACATCTGTAATGGGATCCAATGCCCTCTTCTGGTGTGTCTCAAGACAGCCACAATGTACTCACTTATATAAAGTAAATAAGTACAAAAAAAAAAAAAGAAAAGAAAAGAAAAAAGAAAAAGAAAAAAGAAAAAGAAAAAAGAAAAAGAAAAAAGAAAAAAATTGAGACAAATTTTAACTTACTTTCTATGTACAGGTGTTTTGCCTGCTTGTGCGTCTGTGTGCCACGCGGTGCTTGTGGAGACTAGGGACAACCTTAGCATTCTTCTGACATAACCCACCTTTTGAGGAGGGCTGGGGTGGGTTGGAGAGGGTCTCTCAGTGGCCTGGAACTTTGGATAACCAGCAATTGACTTCCAGTGATCTACTTTTCTTTCTCTGCCTCCCCAGTGATGGCATTACACGCACACACTACGTGGCAGCTTTTTTTACATGGATTCTCCAGATCAAACTGAGGACCTTGTGTTTGCAAGGTAAGCACTTTACTAAGGGAGAGGTTCTCAACTTTCCTTATGCTGTGACCCTTTAAGACAGTTCCTCCCATTGTGCTGATGCCCAACCATAAAATTATTTTGTTTCTATTTGTCTTAATTAGGGTTTTATTGCTGTGAAAGACAATATGACCAAGATAACTCTTATAAAAGCAAGTATTACTTGGGGCTGGCTTACAGTTTCAGAGGCTCAGTCCATTATCATCATGGTGGGAAGCATGGCAGTGTGCAGGCAGACATGGTGTTGGAAGAAGCAAGAACTCTACATCTTGACCTAAAGGCAGCCAGGAGAAAGATCTGGAATTCCTTACTGGGTGGAGGAGGCCTCAAAGCCCACCTACATAGTGTTGCACTTCATCCAATAAGGCCACACCCATCCAACAATGCCAGACCTCTTAATAATGCCACTCCCTATAGCCAAGCATTGAAACACATGAATCTATGGGGGCCGAACCTATTCAAGCCACCACAGTACTTCACAACTATAATTCTGATAGTTCTGAATCATAATGTAAATATCTGGCATGTAGGATATCTGGTATGTGACCCCTAAAGGTGTGACCCACAGGTTGAGAACTGCTGTTTAAGGCTTCTTCCCAGCTCTTTATGGGAATTTTTAAATGAGTATTTCCATGGGAAAACCTGCATGTCGGTTGTTTGGTTGTTAATGTTGGTGACTGAACCCAGAGCCTCACATAACTAAACACACACTGTGCCACCAGGCTACACTCCTGGCTCTTCTACAGTTTTAATCAAGGAAGCATGAGATGTCTCTGCCTCTCAAGTATCTGCATTATGCAGTATGAAAACAGCGGTTCTTGAATAATTTATCCTTACACTGGAATTTAGTACAAAGGAATAATCTTTGTGCTATACAACAGCAGTCAAGAGTGAAGAGGATGGATGTTCAAGATATCAATAATAGATGCTTATTTCATTAAAAAAAAAAATAATTGCAGCAACTCTTTCCTCCTACATATGACATGGTAGAAAGTCAACTTCCATTTTGATTCTTGAAAGATTCTGAGCCGTGACTAAAACACAATCAACACCACTTAGATCCCCAGGGGGATTCCTTGTGCTTGGCAGGCTACCAGTATTGTGTGTCAAAACTAGGGAGAAACAACCACAGTCTAGTCATCCAAGATGAGGATCTCACAACAGATCAAAGTACGGATGCCACCAAAGGCCAGCTTGGTGAACCAATGAGTTTTATTAGGGTTACCTACAAGAACAGAAATGACTCAAAGACAGCTGTATCACCAAAGCACTCCAACACTGGTGACAGCTCACAAAAGCTGGGAACCTGAAGCACACTGCCCAGCCTGCAGGCAGCTCAACTGGCTGGAGAGTGTCCTTTCCAGGGACCTCAGTTGATCTGAACCTCTTCCAGGCAGCTATGCTGGTTTCTGCTGCTTCGAGCCAGCTGGTGTAGTCTCAGAGTGGTCTTTGCAGCTTGTCTTGTCTGAGAAGGATTCTTAGCTTTTATTGTTTACTCTGGCAGGGCAGGGCCTAGTGGATCTGGTCAGTTTTGGGGAATTCCTGAAGCCATTTTGAGTTGTTTCCCTTCGTGGTTTAGGACCTTCCTGCAGAATGGAATGTTTTAATCCTTTGACTCAGAGGAAACAGTTATAAGACATCAAGTCAGTTCACTCTGTGTCAAATTCTATTTCCCAGATGGAGAGATGGCTCAGTGGTTAAGAGCACTAGCTGCTCTTTCAGAGGTCCTGAGTTTAGCAACCATATGGTAACTCATGACATCTATAATGTGATCCGATGTCCTCTCCTCGTGTGCATGAAGACAGTGTAGTTATATATACATAGAACAATTTTTAAAAACCAACAACTCTATTTTTGATGTTGTCTTCAAAAGGCCCACAGCCTAACAGGATACCAAGACTGGAACGTAAGTAACCACAAGTCAAGGGCATATTGAAGGGGCTCTGGCCAGCTTTAGTGTGGCAAGCATGGCTCTGGTTAGCTTTGCCTTCTCTCCAATTCCCTCTGCCTTGCTAAACACCGTTAGATTACATTCCTAAAGCTAGCTACCAAGGTCTAGTCTCTTGTTTGGCCACTTCCTCCTCCTGAGGCTGACTACCAAGGTCCAGCTATCAAAATATGAAGTCCAGCAATCAAAAGCCCCTTTTGGCCAGGCAGTGGTGGCGCACACCTTTAATCCCAGCACTTGGGAGGCAGAGTCAGGTGGATTTCTGAGTTCGAGGCCAGCCTGGTCTACAGAGTGAGTTCCAGGACAGCCAGGGCTACACAGAGAAACCCTGTCTTGAAAAAAAAAAAATTCCCCTTTGGTTTTCCTAACTAATATGCCCAATCAAAATATCCCTGCATCCTACCAGATTCTTTTTGTTTTGTTTTGTTTTTCGAGACAGGGTATCTCTGTGTAGCCCTGGCTGTCCTGGAACTCACTCTGTAGACCAGGCTGGCCTCGAACTCAGAAATCCACCTGACTCTGCCTCCCAAGTGCTGGGATTAAGTAAAGGCGTGGGCCACCACTGCTCGGCTTCCTACCTGATTCTAACACAATGCTCCCCTTTCTCTTCTTAACAATTACACCTACAAGGTCATTTGCCTAAGTCAGAAAGCAGCCACTTTAATTTTTTTCCTCCCCAATTAATAAAGTATCTCTCTGTAAAAACAGGTGTTTGAGTGTTGTTTGTGCCTAATCCTAATCCACAGTCCGGGATGAGTGAGTGGAGTAGGGCAAGGTCTCCTTCACATATAAAGTCCCCAAAGAGAAGCACCAGCACAGGGCAGACACTTGGAAGAGGAACATAGCTCATTACAGAGATTTGAAAAGGTTCATAACTCTCAGGATATGACCTACGAAGCGGCCTAAGTCGGAGCCTCAAACTTTATACTGTAGCCCTTTTTAAAATGCAGAACTGGATCGGAGGTTAAGCGTACTTACTGCAATCCAGTTCAGTTCCCAGCATCCATGTGGTACCTCACAACTGTCTGTAACTCCAGTTCCAGGGAATCTGACACATTCTTCTGGCCTCTGCAGGCACCAGGCATACGTGTGGCATATATAGAGAGATGCAGACAAAACATCCATACTCACAAACTAAAATAAATAAAATTGTTTAAGATTTTTTTTTTTAAATATAAAAGCTGATAGAGAGATGCTGACGTTCTAAATGAGCTTTTCCGTTAACTACTGAGCTAGGGACCTCTCTTCCAGAAACAGTGGCTTTAAGGAATAGTCTAGGGTGTCAGAATATGGAGTTGGAAGAGAGAGCTTCCCAGGTGGAGATCTTGTCATGAACAAGATTCCTGGGCTAAGAGTCAGGAATTCATGGGGGGGGGGGATAAGAGTCAGGGAGGAAAGGACCTCAACCACAGCCACAAAGAGGCAGAACTTGGAGACCAAGCTGTATTTAATTAGAGACAGCAAGAAAACATTGAGCCATTTTATACCTAAAAATTTCACACAGATCTTTATTGATAAAATTTAATACATGAAGAAATACTTGAAGTTGGCTATTTTAGACCTCATTGGCTAAAGTTTTATTTCTTTCTCTTTTTTTCTTTTTTCTTTTTTTTTTTTTTTTATGTTTTGTTTGTTGTTATTTTGATTTTGGGGGGTAGTTGTGGGGCTTTAGGGCCTTACGTATGCGAGGTAAGCACTATACCACTGAGCTGTATCAGCATTGAAGGGACTCTAGATGGCCCAAGCAAGGCAAGCGTGGCTCAGACAGGCCTTTCTCTTCTTCCCCATTCTGTCTGCCTTGCTAAACACCATCACTTTCCTAAAGCTAGCCACCAAGATCTATTCCCTTAGCTGGCCACTTCTTCCTCCTGAGGCTGACTACCAAGGTCCAGCTATCAAAAATCCCCTCTGGCTCACCTAATTCACATGCCCAATTAAAATTAAACACTTCATCCTAACTTGGGTTTTCCCTTTATAAACTGCCATTTTCCTATGGCCAACTCCTCTCTATCCAGAGGCAGTCCTTTGTTGCCCTCCACCCTACCACACAAATATCCCTTCCCCCTTCCCTTCTCCCTCACCTCTGTTTCCCATCTTTGTCTTATATTCCCTGATCTTTGTCCCTCCGGAGGAAATAAGTCTCTTTTGTGCTGAGAACTTGGTTTGGGGGTATCTTGTGCTGATACTGGTCCCTTTAAGCCTTCCCTTATTTTACCTTTTGAGACAGGGGCTTATCAACTTCCTCAGACTATCCTTGATCTCACCCTGTGTCTTCTAGGAAGGCCTGACCTTGTGAGCCTCCTGCCTCTGCCTCCCAAGCAGCTGGACCCAAGCCTTCCTTCAGCTAATATTTCATCTGCTATTTGAATACCAGAATTAAGCTACGGCATAGAAGGAAGGTGGGGGCAACTGGGCGGTGCTGAAGTATCTGTCCTTTAGCAAATGAGAAGTAGAAGACAGGTCATCTCAAGGTTACAGCACTGCTTGGGGAAGAAAGTATGGCTGCTGAAAAAGTCATGGAGGGCGTGCTTTTTTTGCTTTGGGGAGGGTGCTTGAACCTGGGGCCTCACACCTGCTAAGTATATACTTTCTACTACTGAGCTAGTGCTCCCAACATCTAGGAGGTGCAGATTTCCAGAAGAGATGGCTCAAAAGTTAAGAGCACTGACTGCTCTTCCAGAGGTCCTGAGTTCAATTCCCAGCAACCACATGGTGGCTCACAACCATCTGTAATGGGATCCAATGCCCCCTTCTGGTGTGCCTGAAGACAGCTACAGTGTACTCATATACATAAAATAAATAATTCTTTTAAAAGGAGAAAGATTTAGAAGAGGGAAGGAAGTCAGGACTTTTGAGGATGCTAGGGATGGAACCCAAGCTTTAGTGTATCCTAGGCAAGCATTCTACCGCTAGGCTACCCCAACCCAGGGAAGTCAGGGTATTTTGTTATTTAATTGGTTGGTTGGTTTTCTTCTTTTGTTTCTATGAGGATGGATGTTTTTCCTGAATATATGCCTGTGTACCTGAGGAGTCTAGAAAAGCTAGACTACAAGAGTCAGTGTCTTAAATAATATGTACCATTCTCGGTTACATGTCTAGCCTGCCCCACTGCAGGCTTCCACACTGAAACAAGCCCTGCACATTGCCTCATGCTTAAAATCCTAACACCTTAATTGGCTCAAGAGTCAGAGGTTTAAGCTAGCCTAGGCTACCCAACAAGACCTTGTCTCAAAGAAAAATAGAAAAGATAAAGTCACAGGATCTTTAAATAAATGAGAATTTAGTATTAAGGGTTTTGGGGGGCAGTTGAAACAGATTCTCAAGTAGCTTAGGCTTAGGCTGGTTTAGTCCTCATGTCTTCATTTTCTGTGTGGAGATTTTGGAGAAGTGCCATCACACCTGGCACCCAACAACTTTTAATAAAAAGCTCTTGTGACATATCCAGTTGACCCAGGGGAAGAGTGAATCGAAAACTGCCTTAAAACTGAGTGTAGGGCGAGAGCAATGGCTCAGTGGTTAAGAGCACTGATTGCTCTTCCTCTGGGTTAAATTCCCAGCACCCATATGGTGGTTCACAACTATCTGTAATGGGATCTGATACCCTCTTCTGGTGTGTCTGAAGACAGCAAACGTGTACTCATATACATAAATAAAATCTTTTAAAAAACAAAACAAAACAAAACCCGGAGTGTAAAAAACCGAAATAGAGTATGTGACTCCCCCCAAGTTTGAGCTCTCCGTTTACAGTCTCCCCACTTCCCCTACCATAAGGGCTCCCGTTTCTTTTATTCAACAACTTGGTGCTTAAAATGGAGGTAGCACAAGCTTTAAGGACCTCACTCTTGTCTAAAACTCTTGAAAATGGGGGCACCATGGGAGCCTCTTCGTAGTATTCATGAAGGGGCGTGGCCTCCTTGCGGGAGTTTCCTGAGAAGGTTCTGGGTATTCTTAAGAGAAAAGACAGAAGAACCGAGGCTTCGGGCTATTCGCAAGGGGGTGGGGCCTCCTTTCCGCGGGGGCTCCTGGGAGTGCAGTAAGCAATTCAAAGGGGAAGGCAAAAGAACCGAGGCTCCTCGCGTTTCGTCCTTTCCTGAAAGGGTGAGAGGCTCCTCCCGCAGGGGTTCCTGGGAGAGCGCTGAGTATCCGTGAGGGGAGGAGCAGAAGAGCCGAGGTTGCTTGATATTCATGAGGGGGGCGGAGCCTCCTCCCGCTGGGGCTCCTGGGAGAATTCTAAAATCTACTTGAGGCGACGGGGGCGCCCGAGAGCTAAGCACACAGGTCTGAGGCGGGGCGGAGCGGAGCGAGCGAAGCAGGATCCTCCCCTCATTATCTGGCGGGAAAAGCCTGAAGAGATTTTTATTTTTAAGTATTATGAAATCTAAGGATGGTGGGACAAGACGACTAAATCCCACTTTCCTGTGATACTGTAGCCGGAACACTGTCGAAATCTGTGGTAAAAAGTGTTTTCTCTTCCCCAGTACTTCCTGGTAGAAATAATTCCGTGTTTTTCAGCACCTCCTATTTGATTTTTATGTGGGCCAATTTCTGCTGTGGTTCCCTAGGTGATCTCTTTGGAGGTGTTTAGGGCTGACCAAGGAACGTTAAAACAAAGCCCGGTGACTTGCTGGTTTTTTCCCCTCCGGAAGAGGGTGTGGGGGCAGGGACGAAGTCGGGGCCCTAGACCCTCCCCCCTTTCTGCGTGCGTGGGCGGAGGTAGTGCCTGCCTGTTACCGGGCTCTTCGAAGGCCGAGGCAGGAGGTTCAAGAGTTCCACGCCAGCGATCCAAACGGGGGAAAAAGTATCATTTTGTCATTTGGCTTGTGAACTTGATACCCTTGAGGCTAAGAGGAAGGCGGAAAGACTTTGGTAGGCTATAGTTACTATTTCCAGAAAAACCTGCCCTCCACCACCCTCTAAAACAAGTCTGAGTGAAGAAAATGAGACTTAAATTGGTTTGGTTTGGGTTTTTGTTGCTTTTCTTTTTGTATTTTGTTGTTTGTTGTTTGTTTGTTTGCAAGACAATGTTTCTTTGTGGAAACCTCCAGCTGTCCTGGGACTCGCACTGTTAGACTTACTCGGTAGACCAGGCTGGTCTCGAACTCAAGAGATCGGCCTGCCTCTGTCTCCCTAGTGCTGGGACTAAAGGTGTTCACCACCACCATCCAGTAAGTTTTGAAATAACTGGGGCCAGTTATTTTTTTTAGTCCTCTCAGAGATTTAAATGAAAAATTATACATAAGTCTAGACCCTTAGTGGATGATAAAGACTCCTGGGAGGAGGTTGTAAATGAGTGCTTACATGTCCCACAAACCCCACCCTAGTCTGACTAGGATGGAAGTTTTTGGAAGAAGAGGCACAAACCAGAAACTAGGTGAAATTTATATCTTATTATAGTAAAAAGACTTTAAAATTCTGTTAAAACGTTAAAGGTAAGTATGGCAGTGATGTTGAATGCCCTTAATCCCAGCACTTGGTAGGCAGAGGCAGGTGGTTGATCTGTGTGAGTTCGAGGCCAGCCTGGTATACTGAGCGAGTCCCAGGACCGCCAGCATTATTACACAGAAAAGACAAGAAAAAAATTAAAATTAAAAACAACCTTGTTAGCCGGGCAGTGGTGGTGCACGCCTTTAATCCCAGCACTCAGGAGGCAGAGGCAGGCGGATTTCTGAGTTCGAGGCCAGCCTGGTCTACAGAGTGAGTTCCAGGACAGCCAGAGCTACACAGAGAAACCCTGTCTCGAAAAAACAAAAAAAAAAAAAAAAAAAAGAAAAAGAAAATCTTGTTGACTAAGTTAATCATAATTCTTCCACTTCTAATTACAGGCAGATACTAAAATATCTTTTTTTTTTTTTTTGGTTTTTAGAGACAAGGTTTCTCTGTATAACATGGCTGTCCTGGAACTCATTCTGTAGACCAGGCTGGCCTCGAACTCAGAAGTCTGCCTGCCTCTGCCTCCCAAGTGCTGGGATTAAAGGCATGTGCCAATGCGCCACCATTGCCCAGCTAAAATATATATTCTTGTAGAGATAATGTATTGGTATAAAATTAAATTGTAACAAGATTATAAAATAGTATGAATCCTTACCTTTTTTGTCAAAAATAAATACATAAATGCAATTTTCACAAACACCAAAATGCATAAGTGAATTTAGTTTTCTTTCATTTAGCTGTGTTTTATAAAAATTAACATTGTGTGTCATTTTTACAACTACTAATCTAAAATTTCGCTGAATGCTGAAGTAAAGCACAGCTATAGTCATTTTGTTTGGTTGGTTTTTGATCTGGTTTTTGAAACAGGATTTCTCTGGGTAGTCCTAGCTGTCCTGGAAGTAGTTTTGTAGATCAGGCTGGCCACAGACCCAGAGATGTGCCTGTCTCTGCCTCCTATCACCACCCTGCTTCACAATTGTGATCTTAATGGAGGTTCAGATTATGTTTTTAACTGAGAAGTACTTTGTTAAGGTTTCAAATGTGTAACAATTTTGACTTGATGTAAACTAAGATGTAACATTACAAGATAGATAAGTATCAATGTCGTTTTAGTTATTTTGTATAGAAAAGAAAAACATTTTTCTCAGCTATATTCTAACTCTTTGATGGAATGTCTTAATTGTTCCCTCAGGCTCCTTCAGAGACCTTAGATTGGCGTTCCAAAACAAACTGTATGGTTTTCTAACTAGAAGAGTAGAGTAATACAGAGTCACTGTGTGATGCTTACTTTGACTTTAAAGTGTTATTGTTTAGTGTAAGCAAATAATCAGTGATTTTAATATCATATTTAACAAATTCCCTTTAGGAAATGACTGTAAAATCAAGCCCTATAAGCCTTTCCTAAGACCTGTAACTGTTACTAACAAAAACTGGAAAGCAAGGAAATGTATTACTCGCCTCTTATTTTAGCAGTATAAATTGAATTTTAGGTGAGTTGCAGTGGTACTATACCTCTAATCCCAGTACTCGGAAGACTGAAGCAGAACCCACATAGTTAAACTCTATTCCCAAATCTCCTTCAAAAATAATTTGATATAAATAGAAATTTCCAAAACTTCAAGTCATTCTTTATTTTATTATTCAGCACACAACTAATAATAGTATTATTACCAGTTTTAATCTATTAGACTAAAGTGGTACATTCAAATCTATTAGATTAGGTGGCACAGTTAAATTTCTCTAAAATTAAAATGTTTGTTTTTCTTTGTTTTTGCTGTTTATAACAGAAAGCTTGTCAGTATCTAGTTTTAATGAAATAAAAATTTTAAAAAATAATCTTGCAAATATTTAAAGCTATATTAATACTTTGATTTTTTTCCTTCTCTTTTTCTCTTTCCTCCCCCACCCTGATCCTTCATCCTTACAAAATTCATGTCGGACAGTGAATTCAGGTTGCAAAAAGATTTGTTTTTACAATAGTCTATAGGTCTGCCCACAAGTTAAACTGTATTAAATCTTTTATGGTTTTTCCTATTTTTTTCATATGTTTTATGCTTTTTTTCTTTTCTTTGAGTATACTTCATCTAATTACATGTTTCATTTCTTTCTTTTTGGTTTGTTAGATTTTCACACAGGGTCTCAACATCCCTGCCTGGCCATGAACTTACGATCCTTCTGCCTCCATCTCTGGGATTTGCCTCCACACCTAACTTTAAATGCTTTAGTTTCTTACTAAAAGTCTTATTCTAAGAATAGATAGGGTACCAAAAGTTTTTCAAATAATGCTGAGATGGATAAAGAGACTCTACTGATGTGTGTGCCATAATTGGACATTGTAGTAAATATTTTGTAATGTGGAAAGACAGGTGTTGCCCATCAACATGTGTACCCTGGGCTGGGACTATCCTTACCTCACTTGGTGGAGTGTTTGTCAGGCGTGCTGCATGCCCTGGGTTTGATGAGCAACACAAGAGGGGAAAAGGAACGTGACTCTTGGTTTAAACAGAAAACTCTACTGCCTTAATTTTCTTTCTTTTTATCTTGTGCTTTGTTTTCCTAGCCAGGATAAGTTCATGGGATAAGAGAAGATGGCGTCTAGAGTAAATACCAGTTTCACTTTGACACCCAACCCAAAATGTAGACGTTCTAATCATCAACCCAGCCACTTTTGTAACACCCTTGATTCAGATCCTCAGCTCCTATCTACACTTGGAAATTTTAAAGTCTTACCATTGGAAATATTGCACATAATTTTAAGATACTTGTCAGGTGAGGTTTGGGGGCTAAAAGCAGGTTATATAAGATATTATAATTTTCCCCAAGAATTATTTTGTTCTCTTTATTTTGGCTATGTTAATACCATTCTGGAATATTAATAATATTTATATTGAGTTTATTTTCTAAGGGTCCACCAATGACTTCTCTACCTTTTAGCTAAAATTCCTTCCAGCACAGCCAGGGCTACACAGAGAAACCCTGTCTGTTAAAAACAAAGGAAAAAAAAGAAAAAGAAAAAGAAAAAAAGTGTAAAATTCCATTCTTGCTCACCCCCCCCCACTCCCCACCCCCGTCTCTCTATTCAGCAGAAAAGTTTACTTAGTAGACTACAAGAGGCAGCAGGCTTGGCAACTCCATAAGTACTGCCCACCAGAATGTTTAGTAAAGATATTGTAGGCTGGATATAGCACATACCTGGAGTTTCAGCACCAGAGAGCAAGATTACAAATATCAGGCCAGCCTCGGCTAAATAACCAAAAATAAAAAAC
This sequence comes from Rhynchomys soricoides, assembly GCA_019843965.1. Taxonomy (NCBI): domain Eukaryota; kingdom Metazoa; phylum Chordata; class Mammalia; order Rodentia; family Muridae; genus Rhynchomys; species Rhynchomys soricoides. The sequence continues at coordinate 178,174 of JADRCH010000113.1, forward strand.
CAAAAAAACAAAAACAAAAAAACAACCATACCTTTAACTCCAGCACTTGGAGGCAGAGCAGGAGTATCCTTTGTGTGCCAGGCCAGTCTGATCTACATAGCACATTCCAGGACAGACAAGACTACCTAGAGAGTGACCCAGTCTGAAACAACAATAACAGCCTTTAAAACAAACACTGAGAGGCAGAAGCAGGTCGATCTCTTGAGTCCAAGGCAAGCATGGTCTACAGAGTAAGTTCCAGGACAGCCAGGGCTACACAGAGAAAAACAACCACAAAAAAATTACCAAAATCCAAAACAAATACTACCACTTCTAAATGATCTGAATAGTAATAAAATGGTAGCTCGTTATTTTGCAACATGTTTTTAATTATTAAGAACTAGATTTAAAACAATATTAAGATTTTTTTAAGCACTGGGTATATTTATTGTTTGTGTTTTTTCGAAACAGGCTCTCTCACATAGCCCAGGCTGTCCTGGAACTTAGTCTACAGCTCAGACTGACTTCAAACACCTGGCAATTTGCCTTTCTCAGCATCCCAAGAGCTAACATAACAGGTGTGAGCCAACACGCCTGGCACTAGGTTTATTATTAATAAGTTAGTTTACAAGTTAGTATAGTATATGAACCGTGACTTTCTTTTAAGTAATTTGTATTATTGGTGAGTTAACCTAAGTTAATAAAAGATGCTAACAGTGATTTAAATAATTTGCACTCATATTTTATATACATTTATTTCTTTTTTGATAGTGAAAGATATTGGAATGTTAAGTATGGTGTCCAAAACAGTCAGCCAGCACATAATTAACTATATCTCAACCTCATCTGGAAGTAGGAGACTTTTACTACAGAACTTTCATGACCTTGATCTGCCTGGCACAAAAGAAGAGACTGCTCTACTGGAGCACTACAGAGCTCTAGGTAATTTATGAAATGCACACTGCAACAAATAAAGAATATTTATAGCTGTATTTTATTTAATTCTGTAAGGCTAGTGGCTTATAGACTGTTTCCTGGGAATTTTCCTTTTTTCTATAATATTTTTATTTTCAGTGTAAAGACCTTAACAGTATTCCTACATACTTTAAAGATGAAAGCTCAACAAGGTGGCTCACACTTGTAATTCTAGCATTTGAAAAACCAAAAACAGGAGCTAGAAAGATAGCTCAGAGGTTAAGAGCACTGGCTGCTCTCCCAGAGGTCCTGAGTTCAATTCCCAGCAACCACATGGTGGCTCATAACCATCTACGAGCAGATCTGGTCCCTCTTCTGGCCTGTGGGCATACATGCAGACAGAACACTGTATACATAATAAATAAATAAATGGTTTTTAAAAAAAAAGAAAACAACAACAAAAAACCAAAAACAGAGAATTGCACTTTGACCCTAGCCTGCACCTGGTAGTGAGGTCCTGAATTCCAGGTCAGCATGAAGAAAGGCATGAGACTCTGTCTCAAAAAAACCTTTATAGGACTGAGAAAGAAGCTCAAGGTGGAGTGCTACCTAGCATTCACAAACCCCTGCGCTTTATCCCTAGCAACCCATAAACTGGGTGTCTGTGACATTTGCCTGTTGTCCCAGTACTTAGGAAGTGGAGGCTGGAGAGATGGCTCAGCAGATAAGAGCACTGACTGCTCTTCCAGAGGTCCTGAGTTCAATTCCCAGCAACCACATGGTGGCTCACAGCCATCCGTAATGGGTTCTGATGCCCTCTTCTGGTGTCTGAAGACAGTGACAGTGTCCTCACATACATAAGAGAAATAAATCTTAAAAAAAAAAAAAGTTCACAGTCACAGTGGTCATAGTGAGTTGATAGCCACCATCATGAAACCTTGTCTGGGGGAAGGGACAGATAACCTAGCCCTAACTAATTAAATTATCTTTAATGTAAAGTGCCTGTCCTAATGAGTGCACGAAGATATAGTGTAACAGATACTGTTGTTTAGGTGGTACACCAGCTTAGTGAATTGATGTCTTTTCTCTGTTTTGCCTTTGTTCCTTGTGATTTGTTTGTTTGTTTGTTTCTGAGACAGGGTTTCTCTGTCTGTTGCATGGCTGTCTTGAAACTCACTCTCTAGACCAGGCAGGCCTTGAACTCACAGAGATCTGCCCAACTCTGTCTCCTGAGTGCTGGGACTAAAGATGTGCACCACCATATCCAGTTAAATTTTATTCTGTACTTATATTCCCTTTCAGGCATAATCTAGTCTTTAAATGTATACATTTAAACACACTACAGGAAAATCATTATTCTCTTATCAGAATCTGTGATTTTCTTTTTTAAGTACTCTACACATTTACTAACAAATCATTATGCTGTAACTAAGTTGGCCTTTTCAAAGGAGATGCTATATCATTTTTCTTCCCTTTTTTAAAAATGTATTTATTTTATTTACATGAGTACACTATAGTTGTCTTCAGACACACCAGAAGAGGGCGTCAGATTCCATTACAGATGGTTGTGAGCCACCATGTGGGTGCTGGGAATTGAACTCAGGTCCTTTGGGAGAGCAGTCAGTGCTCTTAACTGCTGAGCCATGTCTCCAGCCCCATTTTTCTTCCCTTGATATAAAATAATTTGTATCTTTTACTCTATTCATTGATTTCATTTTCCCTAGAGTGCTGAAATAAAATTCTAATTTCAGTTTGACTAATGATACCCATTTAACTATGAAACTAAAATTTAGTTAACCAAAACATGTCAATAAAACCAAATATCAGGATGTTGTTGAGAAATAAAGATATAGTAAGTTGAGTGAATCTTGCCTTTTAGTGAATCTTGACTTTCAGAAACACAGAAGTGCCTAGCTTTAAAAAAACAAAGTATTATGTAAAATGCTGAATAACAGCTTGTGGTATAGGCCTGCAATCACAGCTAACTGGGAGGGTAAGGCAAGAGGATTGTGAATCCAAGGCTGTAGAGTTCAAAGCCAACCTGAGCAATTTAGAGAGACTGTGGCGAAGGATGTCCTAGCATGCATAAGATAACACAAGGAAGAAAAGAAGAAAGAAAATAGTCTAGGGCTGGAGAGAAGGTTCAGAGATTAGGAGTCCTGACTGTTCTGGAGGACCTGTGTTCAGTTCCCAGCACCTTCATGGTTACTCATAACCTTCTGTAACTCCAGTTCCAGGGGATTCAGCACCCTATTCTGACTGCCTCAGATACATGCAGGGAAAATATATAGATGAGTAAATAAGTAAATGTTTTTAATTTTGTTTTTGTTGTTTCTTTTAAGATTTATTTATTTATTTTATGTCAGTACACTGTAGCTGTCTTCAGACACCCCAGAAGAGGGCATCAGATCCCATTACAGATGGTTGTGAGCCACCATGTGGTTGCTGGGAATTGAACTCAGGGCCTCTGGAAGAACAGTCAGTGCTCTTTAACTGCTAAGCCATCTCTCCAGCCTGGTTCATTTGTTTTTTGAGACAAGAGTCTCACTGTATAGCCTGGCTGTCTTGGAGCTCACTCTGTAGACTGGGCTGGCCTTGAACTCAGAGATTCACCTCCCTCTGCCTCTCAGGTTCTGAGATTAAAGTCACGCACCACTAACACCTGACTTATAAATCTTTTTTTTTTTTTTTTTTAAAGTCTGAATACAGTGTTGTTGGTTTCAGTATTAATAAGTAGATTTGGTAAAGCCTGTAACTGAATCTGGTAAATATTTGATTATTGTCTTTTGGGTTTGCCCTAAAAGGATTTTTTTTTTTCCCTGACCAATTCTCTGCTGCTTAAGCAAACCTAATTATATTGTCTGTGAATAGAGGCAAGTGGTAGAGTACTTGCCTAGGTTATGGTCCAAGCTTATTAATTACAGCACTGGGAAAATGAAGGGGGTAGAATGAGAAGTTCAAGGCCATCTCAGTTATATAGTGATCTAGAGCACAGCCTGGGCTACAGTCTTAGACAAATAAATACACAAGACCCTGGGTTCCATCCTCAGCTCCACAGTGAAAACAAACAAAAAAAGATAATTACAAGGGTAATTCAATTAAAAATAGCATTGATCTTAACACCAAATCTTCAAAACAGGCTTGATTATATATTGGCTTTAATTTTCTAATCATTTTTTTGTAGACACCTGTTTAATGGTTGGCTCTTTTGGTAAACGTTTGACATGCTCACCGTTTTCCCATGCTTTCATTTCCATCTGACCTGTTCCTGTTTTTAGATATTAAAATAACATTTTTCAGAATCTCAACTTTGAACAGTATGAATCTTAATTTGCATTTTCTACTGAACAGAGCAGATGGCCAGTGTAGAAAGAATACTGCATCTGACATTATTTTACTTCAAGAACTTAAACGAAGCTGGTCTCTGAAAAAGAGTACCTGTGTTCAGAAAAAACAGTCAGCCAAATGCAAGGGTTGTATGGTAAACTTAAACTCTTAAAACCAGGAGATTTGCAGTAGAAAAGGCAACCGGTATGCAATTTTATCTTCCAGCCTTGGGTATGATATAGCATGAGATACGGTGCCAAAACTTGGAAGGAAAATCACTCAGACTAAAGCCAGACACTGAGAATAACTCCCTGTAAGCAAAACCAAAGAGGGTTTATGTTTAAAATCCAATTCTGGTCATGTGTTACCCAAACATAGCAACTTCTAAAATAGGCTTGGTTCCTATAGATTCCCTGGGATTATGTAATATTTTGTTATGTAAGGACTAAATGTAGAGACGTGGTGACTATGTTATATAAAGAATAAAGACTGGAGGGAGTGACATTCAAGTGTCTTTCCGTACCGTGTATATCGTTTTCAGTTGAATGCCGTTGTCCTTACAGGAATGCGAACAATGTATTGCCATTTAAGGATGACACAATACTTAGGGGAAATAAATCATACATTATAGGTCACTGTCACTGTAGTTCAAAGAACATTTTACTGAGAAATTGGAAAGGTTTTTTTCAATGTCATGACACAGAATCCTACACATTATTAACATACTAGACCTATAAAATATCTCTGAGGAGCTGGAGGGATGGTTCAGTGGTTAGGGGCACTTATTGCTCTTGCAGAAGACTAGGGTTTGTTTCCCAGCACCCACATAGTCGTTCACAACCATCTGTAACTCCAGTTCCAGGTGTTCATACCACATTCTGGCAAAACACTCACACACATAAAGGTTTAATAAAACGTAGTGTGGTGGTGCATACATTTAATCCCAGTATCCACAGGCAAGGGCAGGCAGATCTTTATGAGTTGAAGGCTAACCTGGTCTGCATAGCTAGTTTCAGGACAGGTAAGGCTACATACAGAAACCCTGTCTCAAAAAGAACAAAAAATATATGAGTTTTGAACAGAGAGATAGTTATTTAATCCAATCTATATAATTTCTGTGAGTAAAATTGACTTCAAACCTCTGAAATTTTAAATAATAACATAAGAATGTCTTTTGTTTTGTTTTTGTTTTTTGGGACAGAGCCTCTGTGTATCCCTGGCTGTCCTGGAACTTAATATGTAGACCAGGCTGGCCTCAAACTCACAGAGATCCACCTGTCTCTGCCTTCCAAGTACTGGGATTAAAGATATGCACTGATAATTTTTTCTTTCTTTCTTTCTTTGTTTTTTTTTTGTTTGTTTGTTTTTTTGAGACAGATTTTTTTGCATAGCCTTGACTGTCCTGAAACAACTAGCCCTGTAGACCAGGCTGTCCTCAAACTCAGAGATTGCCTGCCTCTGCCTCCAAGTGCTGGGATTAAAGGCGTGAGTCACTACACTCAGCTAAATATTTATATTTTGAAAAAGAAATAAAAAATCTTTTTGTTATTTCCATAATTGCACAATTTCTATAGTGTTTTCTTTTGTTGACATGAGATTAATCCCAAGAGATACCAGAAGGTATTTCCTATAGAGTAAAGATAAAATTTCTGTGATATATCTTTACGCCTTATTATTGTATCTTTTAAAATCAAACACTCTGACATGTGTCCTATATTATTTGTATCACAAGTTTTTGTCTTTTGCTAAAGCCAGATGGACATCAGCACCATTTGGTAACTGTCATGCGGTATGTTTTTCATTGTTCCCCCAAATATTTGTGTAAAAACTGTATCATAATCCACAGTGGTGCAGCATACGTAAATTTTTTAGCATACTTAATTTTTAAGGAATGTTGTACTATGCTGTTGATAAGTTTACATTTTATTGTCACTTCTGTCTTATGTCTCTTTTTTTCCTCAGGTCTACTATTTAAAAGATGTACCTTGCTGCTTCCCACCAAGGAAAGGCTGAAGTACATTCACAGAATACTCTCAGAAGTAAGGCCGTACGCCAGAATTGGTTCAAAATCTCAATTTCCAGCAAAGATAACTTTTCACTAATGTCATATATTCTTTATAAGCCTATCTTTTCAAATTTATGTATGTATGAATGGTTTGCCTGTGTGCACATATGTATCATGTGTGCCTGGTGCCCATGGGATCCGAAAGAAGGCATCAGACTCCCTGGAAGCAGATCTCCAGGCAGTTGTGAGCCATTCTTTGGATGCTGGAAGTCAGGCCTGGGTCCTCTGCAATAATGGCAAGTGCTCTTAACTGCTGAGTCATCTCGTCAACCCCAAACCTTTCTTTTAAAGACAGGATTTATTTATTTATTTAGTTAGTTAGTTAGTTAGTTTTTCAGTTTTTCAAGACAGGGTTTCTCTGTGTAGCCCTGGCTGTCCTGGAACTCACTCTGTAGACCAGGCTGGCCTCGAACTCAGAAATCCGCCTGCCTCTGTCTCCCAAGTGCTGGGATTAAAGGCGTGTGCCGCCACTGCCCAGTGTTATTTTATTTTTTTAATTGTGTGTATGTGAATGTGTATGTTTGTGGTTGCCCATTGAAGCCAAAGGAAGATGTCAGATCTTCTGGAGTTATAGTTAGTTGTGAACCACCTGATGTGAGAACTGGGATCCAACTCCTATTCCCTAAAAGAATAGCAAGCTCTCTTAACCACTAAACTGTCTCTCTAACCCCTAAACATATCCTTTTTTTTCTTTTTTTCCTTTTTTTCCTTAAGACAGTGCTTCTCTGTATAGTTTGGCTGGCTTGAAACTAGCTCTGGACTGGGATGGCTTCAACATCACAGAGATCCACATTTGTCTGCCTCCTCAGTGGTGGAATTAAAGGCTTGTGCCCAGCTCCCTAAACCTATAACAAATAAGATTTCATGAATTAGCACCAATAATTGACCAATGATGATCTAATACTTTACCAATAACTTGGAGATTACATAACATGATGTAATATAGTATAATTATCTCTTTTGTCCATAACTTCAATTATCCACAAACAACTTTTATGAAAATATGAGAAATGCTAGACAAAAAGTCTTCATGAGTGTTACATTGTATACCATGAGTAGTTGTGCAGTATATTTTATACCACACAAGAATAATTTTGTAATATTTATTTGTGTGTCAGGGTGTGTATGCCATAGTGCACATGTGGAGGTCAGAGTGCACTTCATGGCAGTCCTCTTTTTTTCACATAGTTCCAGGATTGAATTCAGGTCCTCAGCTTTGTGAGATAAGCACTTTATCTGCCGAGCCATCATCTCTTTCACAGCTGCCAAAGTTGTTTAAAGTGGTGACTTGGGGGCTGGGGATGTAGTAGCTCAGTTGATAGATTATTTGCTTAGTCTGATTTGATCCCTAGCACCTCTTACCCAGAACAGTGGCACAGGTCTGTAATCCTAGCAATCAAAAGGCAGAGGCTTGAGGATCAGGAAATCAGAGTCATCTCTCCTATGGAATCAACTCAAGGTCAGGCTAGACTACAAGAAACCTTGTCTCAAAGACTAAAACAAAATGGTCCTTATGAGCCTCAGGAAACCCGATTTAGGATTCAGAAAGGGGCAGCTTTTCCTCTTCTGTTTCTTTCTCCCAGAACCTCACCAGCTTTGCCCAATACATAGGGCTTCCTTTATCTTTCTCTAAAGCCTCCCTCCTCCGTTTGGTTGCTTGTCTGCATGTTCTGACCACCATGCCAGTTTAAAGGACATGGCCTTTCCCCTTCTCTGCATCATTGTCCTCCTCAGCTGCTAAGATTTAGAGCTTGCCTGCCCTGGGCATTTTTCTTTTAAATGCTAATGAAATTCAAAAAAAACCAAAAAACAAAAACCATCACCACTACAACAACAAACCAAATGATTTAAGTATTTTATTAAAATGAAATCATTTCTAAATATTAAAATCTTTTATGTAAATGTACAAAACAGTAGATATTTGGGTTTTTGTTTTTTTTTTTTTTTTTTTTGGTTTTTCGAGACAAGGTTTCTCTGTGTAGCCCTTGCTGTCCTGGAACTCACTCTGTAGACCAGGCTGACCTTGAACTCTGAAATCCGTCTGCCTCTGCCTCTGCCTCTGCCTCTGCTAGGATTAAAGGTGTGAGCCACCACTGCCCGGCCATATTTGGGATTTTTGTTTTGTTTTGCTATTCTGGAAATGGAACCTTGGGCCTCTTGTATGCTATATAACAATAACTGAGTTATATCTTCATGTTGAAAATCGTGTGTGTGTGTGTGTGTGTGTGTGTGTGTGTGTGTTAACCTGTATGTTTTCATCATTAATGTCAGAAAGCTTGTCTACATTTTTGTTGTTGTTGGCCTTGGGGCTGGAAAAGTGGCTCAGTGGTTAAAAGCACTGACTTCTATTCCAGAGGCCCTGAATTCAATTCCCAGCAACCACATGGTGGCTCACAACCATCTGTAATGGAATCTGATGCCCTCTTCTGGTGTGTCTGAAGAACAGTGTACTCACATAAAATAAATGAATAAATCTTTAAAAAAAAAAAAAAAAAAGGACTGGCCTCAAGCACAGATATCCAGCTGCCTCCGCCTCATAAATTCTGGGATATGATGGTATATACCAGCAAGCCTGGCTCTCCACATTATTTCTTTTAATAAAATTTAATTTTATGAATATGAATATATTGCCTGAATGTATATGTGTGTATATGTATACACACACATATATATATATATATGTACATATGTGTGTATGTATGTATGTTTGTATGTATTATGTACATGTCTGGCAAGTGCCAAAGAAGGCACTAGAAGACATGTACATAATAGACATGAAGACAAAGAAGAAGAAGGTATAGACTCCCCTGGAACTGGAGCCTGTGGATGCTTGTGAGTCACCATGGGGGTTCTGGGAACTAAGCACAGGTTCTCTATAAAAGCAGCAAGTGCTCTTATATTTGCCCTTTACTTTATATTTTGTATTGTTTTGGGAGGGGAGGTTTTAGTTTTAGTGTGTGTTTGTTTGTTTGTTTGTTTTGAGACAGTTTTAGTATGTAGCTTTGAGTAGCCTGGAATTCACTATGTAGACTAGGCTAGCATCTTGAGTGATGGGATTAAAGGTGTGTGTAATTACACCTGGCTCCACCTTATGCTTAGAAAACATCTCTTGTTGAACCTGGAACTCCTGCTTCCTGTTTGAGGTAGTCTAGCTGAACTGAGAGCCCAGGAGATCCACCTGTCTCTCTCTAAAACCATCCCATACTCAGCTGTTTTTACATGGATGCTGGGCATTCTGCTTGCCGCTGCCTCCCAAGAGCTGGAGTTAAAAGCAGTATGTGTGCCACCACCTATTTTGTTTGTTTTATTTTAGGTTTGGGTTGTGTTTTTTGTTTTTTTTTTTTTTTTTTTTTTTTTTTTAGACAGTTTTTCTGTAAAACAGCTCTGGCTGTCCTGGAACTTGCTCTGTAGACAAAGCTGGCCTTGAGCTCACAAAGATCCGATTGCCTCTGCCTACCAATTTTGGGGATTAAAGGCGTCCGCAACCATACCTGGCTATAAAAGATCTAGCTTATGTATGTGGACGTTTTATCTATCTGCATACCACATGAGGTCATCCGATCCCATAGGACTATATCATAGATGATTGTGAGCCTGGGAACTGAACTCAGGACCTCAGAAAGAGCAACCAGTGCTTTTAACTGCAGAGCCATCTCTCCAGCCCGAAGTTTTTCTTTGATAAGAGATACACTCTGTTTCAAGATGTCTCTAGTAGCTAGGCATGGTAGTGCATGCCATTAATCTCAGCAGAGGGAGGTAGAGGCAGGTGGATCTCTGAATTTGAGGCCAGTCTGGACAGCAGGGTTACACAGAGAAGCCCTGTCTCGGGGGTAGCTGTGTGTGTGTGATTTCTCCATTAAACCTGCGTGTCAAGTTACTTATTGTATAGGTCTACTAACAGTTGCTCTCTTTACAGGTTTCCTGCTTTAAATTCAGTGGCTGTTCAGCTCCTTTGCAGTGTTTAGGATTATCATGTTACGGCATGTTTTTACAGGTACATTGTTTAATGAAAGAATGAAAGGAATGATTTGAACTAGTAACAAATAGAGCATTGGAATCCCTGTAAGAGTTATAGAAGGTATAATAATCTTTAAGCAAAGTAACATTGTTACAGTTTGTTCAGGGTATGTTTGGTTTTGTAACTGGAAAGAAATGCCTAGCATTTATTTATTCTGCACAAGTGCACTAAAACTTTTTTTGTTTGCTTTTTGTAACCTGGGAATTGAACCTAGGTCCTTAGGGATATTAGTTAAGCACTCTACCACTGAGCTGCAACCCAAACCCATAGTCAGTTTAAGAGACTAAGGGTGGTATATGTGTACATGTGCATTTATAATTTTTTGTTTGTTTGTTTTGCTTTTTTGAGTCACTATGTAGCTCTGATTGTCTTGGAACTCATTTTGGGTTATTTTTGTTTTCATTTTTTTTTTATTTATTTATTTTAAGATTTATTCTTATATGAGTGCCCTATATAGTCATCCGCAGACATACCAGAAGAGGACATCGGATCCCATTACAGATGGTTGTGAGCCACCATGTGGTTGCTGGGAATTGAACTCAGGACCTCTGGAAGAATTGTCAGTGCTCTTAACCACTGAGCCATCTCTCTAGCCGGGAACTCATTTTGTAAACCAAGATGGCTTTGAACTCAGAGATTTGCTGCTCCTGTGTCCTAAGTGCTGAGATTAAAGGCATACACCATTACACCTAACTTTTTTATGAGCATTTTGAATTTAAATCTGTGAACCAGTTTTCTGAAATGTGACTTTAGAAATCAATTTATTATTTCAAAGTATTTACTGATCTCTTACAGGTAAAATGATGAACAGATAAAAATGAAAAGTGTCATTTGTTAAGTCTTATATATGTGGCAGACACTGTCCTAAAGCATCTACATGAATTATCTAATTTAAAACTTAGTGCACACCTCAGGACTCCATCTGAGAGTATTATGCTGTACTCCAGGCTGCCAGCCACCAGCTCCCATACAGCCAGGTTCTAGGGCTTCCTACTAACACTCTTCCATGACAGATTTTTACTTTTTCCTATTGTGCTTTCTATCTTTGGATTAAGTATTAAAATATGGATTCATGTATAATTCAAAAGGAACAAAAGATATAAAGTAAAAAGCCTCCAGGCCTGCCTCCTGTCTGCTGATTTCCTTTTTACCAGAAATAATCACTGCTTAGCAATCTCTCTTATTCTAGAAGGAATAATATTAAATTGTAGGTGCTGAGATTGAAGATTGTTTATTTGATTGTTTGTTTGTTTTCTAGACAAGGTTTCTCTGTGTAGCCCTGGTTAACCTGGAACTCACTCTGTAGACCAGGCTGGCCTTGAACTCAGAGATCACCTATCTCTGCCTCCCAAGTGCTGGGCACAACCATTACCTACCTGATTAATTTTCTTTTAAATGTGTGTGGGTCTGGAGAGATGAATCAGAGGACCCAGATTCAATTCCCAGCATGCCTATGATGGCTCACAACCATCTCAACTCCAGTTGTAGAAGGTCTTTAAGCCCTCTTCTGACCTCCTTGGGTACCAGGCACACACATCATACACATGCATATGTGTAAGCATAACATTCATACATATAAAATAAATCTAAAATTTGTTTTTAATATATGTATGTGTAAATGTCAGAGGAACAACTTAGGGAGCCAGTGTTTCTTTCACCCATGGCTTAGGTTTTACCCCTTTTCCTGCTGAGCCATCTCTCTGTCCCAGAAGATTATTTTTAAACCACTAAAATCCAGTTAAATATTTTAAGGATTTATGTGTAGGGCCAAGAATGGTGGCACACACTTTAATCCCAGGGCTCTTAGTTAGAGGCCACTCAGGTCTACCTAATGACTTCTAGGCCAACCAGGGTTACATAGTGCAACCTTGTCTCATTTATTAAAAACAAATCATAATCAAATACAACTATCATGTTAAAATGGGATCATTATTATTTGTAAACAATATCAAAATGACAGGAATAAGAGTCTTAGAAGTTTTACTGTAAAACTAAGCTACAGAGGCTGAAAACATGGTCCAGGAGGCAAAAGTACTTGCTGTGTAAGACTACATTCAAGAGCTGGACAGTGGTGGCACATGCCTTTAATCCCAGCACTTGGGAGGCAGAGGCAGGTGGATTTCTGAGTTCGAGGCCAGCCTGGTCTACAGAGTGAGTTCCAGGACAGCCAGGGCTATACAGAGAAACCCTGTCTTGAAAAACCAAAAAAAAAGACTATATTCAAAGCTCCAGCCCACAAGTAAAAAGTTCCCATTGCCTTGATGACCTGTAACCCCATCCATGGGGCTTACTGGCTGCCAGCATAGCCAAAAACTACAAGGTCTGAGTTTGACAAGATAGTGTCCCAAAGGTATAAGGAGCATGTAGAGCATCCTTTTGTGTGTGTGGCCTCCATAGTCACATACATTCTTACGTACGCATGCACAGAAAGAAATTAATAATTGACTTAGTTTAGTTTAATTAAGCCACAAAACTGGGACTACAATCCCATTACTCAGGCTTAATGCAGGCAGATGTAGGGTTTGAGGCCACTCATAGTACAGTAGTGAGTTAGAAGGCTATAGAAATGGTTCTTCAGTTAAGAGTACTTGATGCTGGAGAGATGGCTCAGTGGTTAAGAGAACTGACTGCTCTTCCAGAGGTCCTGAGTTCAATTCCCAGCAACCACATGGTGACTCACAACCATCTGTAGTGGGATCCAATGTCCCCTTCTGGTGTGTCTGAAGACAGCTACAGTGTTCTCATATACATTAAATAAATAAATAAATCCCAAACCCAATTATAAAAAAAAAAAACCAAAGCCAGGCAGTGGTGGCGCAAACCTTTAATCCCAGCACTTGGGAGGCAGAGGCAGGTGGATTTCTGAGTTGGAGGCCAGCCTGATCTACAGAGTGAGTTCCAGGACAGCCAGGGCTACACAGAGAAACCCTGTCTCAAAAAAACAAATCTCTTAAAAGATACTTCTTTAGAAAGATTTTGAAGAATTTTTAGGTTGTAATTATGTACATTTCTTGTGAATTTGAAAAGCTCCAGAGAGGGTAAACATTGTATATCACCTAGGTCAGAGCTAAAAACTGCTTGTTCGTATTAGGAAGTAGTGGCTTGCCCTTCCAATTTGTGTCTGAACTTGTACGTCTTTCTTCTGTTTTCTCCAGACCTTAACAGCAGGTTGGGATGAACTAGAATGCCATCGTGTGTATAACTTCTTATGTGAGCTGACTAATCTCTCCCGAAAGATGCAGACTGTTGTCTGTAACAAACCAGGTAAAGACTTTCAGTTCAAAGATAATATTTTGTAGAGATGAAATGTTAAGAAGAGGCAGAGTTCAAAAGTACATGTAAAGCAAGTTATGGAGGGGCTGGGCTACAGCTCAGCTAGTAGTGGGCTCTCTCTCCAGCACCACATAAACTGGGATGCCATATGGGTGTGATCTGCTTCCTGTTGGTTGTTTCTCTGGGGAACCTTGACTAACACAGAAAGGACAAGGACGAACCTTAAATCCAAGATAATTCTTCTGGAGAGAGTGACTGGAATTTATAAACAAGAACTCAACATTTGTAATGCTTATTTATTTCATAAATCCCAAAGCAACTAAAAAACTGTAAAGCTTAGACTAAACTACTTGATTTGTATACTCTATTTGTTACTATATTTTTCCTTTTCTGCCAAACTCAAACATTTCAGTAAAAAAAAGAAAGTATAGATAAAAGAGCAGATTTAGTTATATACTCGCTTATTTAGAGCCTCATGTTTCTTTTCTTTTGGGCAAGAGGCTGCTGAGGTTTGAACCTAGGGTATTAAATGCAATAGGCTCTATCATGTAGCTACACCCCAACACTAAGAGTCTCACTATGTAGTACAGGCTGTCCTCCAGCTTAATATATAGGCCATTCTTGCCTCAAATTTACAATCCTCCTGTTCAACTTCCTGGAAAAGGCAAATTTAGAAACCCAATGACTGTAACACAATTTAAATATGTCTTTTCTCTGATCAAAAACTTCTCTTTGCTTCCTAACCTAACATATTCAAAATAAAATCTAAGCTACATAAACTAGCCTTCAGATTCTGGTCTCCACCTACTTTTCAAACTCTTTGCCTGATAGCCATCGTGGCACACCCTTAATCCCAGAGGTAGAGAGAGTAAATCTCTGAGTTTAAGGCCAGGCTGGTCTACATACTGAGTTCCAGGACAGCCAGGCTCCATAGAGAGATCCTGGGTCCTAAGTAAATAAGTAAATAAGCAAGTGTACTACTACTGTACTAGTCAGTCTCCAGCATATTGTGCTTTACTCACTGAGTTTCCAGTGCTCTTTATGCAGTTGTATCTCACTGGGAACCTTTGTCCATTTTCTCATTTTCCTGAAATACCATCTGTCTCTCTCATGCTTTAATACTTAATTTGGGGTCTGGAGAGGTAGGTTAGAGAGTGGTCCAGTGCTTTCCTTGCATGCCCCAACACTGAATGAAATTGATATGGTAGCATATGTGTGTCATCCCAGCACTTTAGAGTTAGAACTCTAAAGGATCAGAAGGATCAGAGATTCAAAGTCATCTTTGGCTATATACTGAATCCAAGGCCAGCCTGGGATACAAGAGACCCTGTTTGAAAAATAAGTAAATAAATAAATAAATATCAGGCCTAGCTCATACCTCTATCTAGCTCACAACTGATCCCAGAACATGAAAGAAAAGGCAGGAATTTAGGAGTTCAAGACTAGTCTCAGCTATCAGATAGATAGATAGATAGGTAGATAGATAGCCAGGGCTACACAGAGAAACACTGTCTCAAAAAAAATTATTTATAATATAATATGTATATATTATATTTTTTCTGGGCTATATGAGATCCAGTCTCAAAAAACAAAAGTTGTGGGACTTGGCGGGTAATGGTAGTTGGACCTAAGTTCCCCTGGATCTGCATGGGAGAGAGGAGAGAACTGGCTTCATATGGGTTCCATAGCACATACACACATACACATAGGTATTTACAGAGAATTTAAAAATATAATAATTTTTTAAACATACATGTGGTATATACACATATATGCAGTCAAAACATCCATACACATAAATAAAAACAAATACAATTGAGAAGTTATTAAGCAAAAATAGAAATAAATCATATAACTTCTTAAATTTTTTATGGAATCAAGTAGAGTACCACTTTTAGTACAACTGTATTAATGATGTGTCTGGACTTTCTTTACATTTATTTCCCTTTAAAACTAAAATCTGGTGCAGTTTAGCTGGCAAGAGTACTTGCCATCACATAAATTGGTTGCAGTGACAAACCTGTAACCTCAGTATTTAGAGCATGGAAGCAGGAGGATCTGAAGTTTAAGTTCAGCATTGACCACATAAGGAGTTCAAAGCCAGTCTGGGATATAAGACCAAAATAAATAAACAAATCTAAAACTATGTAAGATTCTGGTAAAATTAAACATGGGTAAAATTTACCCATTATTCAGATTATTGAAGATAAAGATAGTAAACACAAGAAGATAGTCAAACTATAAAATTAGGGGACCGTTTATTTCTTAGTGGTTCCATGTTTGTACACTCAGCTTACGATCTCTCTTTTAACCACAGTGGTTATGCCTGGTTCTGATCTCTATCCAGTATGTAAATGGCCTTAAAAATTATTTATAGCCGGGCAGTGGTGGCCACGCCTTTAATCCCAGCACTTGGGAGGCAGAGGCAGGCGGATTTCTGAGTTTGAGGCCAGCCTGGTCTACAGAGTGAGTTCCAGGACAGTCAGGGCTACACAGAGAAACACTGTCTCAAAAAAAAAAAAAAAATTATTTATAACTCCTTTTTCTTCATAGGAAGTTCTCGAAAACTAGAGTTAAGGGTTAGATTGTTCTGTCGGAATGTCCTGCTTGATCACTGGACACATCGAAGTGATTCTGCATTTTGGTTAACTCGAATATTAAAACCATGGCCAATGGTGAATCAGGCAAGATTGCTATATATTATCTTTGGACCAACATCTCCTCATGATGGTAAGCACCATTTTTTTTTTCATGGATGTGTGTCATATACCTGGCTAATTAGTTTTTCTTTAGATAGGCTTTTTAAAAAACTTTACTGGTAGCAAGCATGGTGGCACACACCTTTAGTCCCAGCACTCAGGAGGCAGAGGCAGGGGGATCTACTTGAGTTCAAGGCCAGCCTGCTCCACAGAGTGAGTTCCAGGACAGCCAGGGCTACACAGAGGACAGCCAGAGCTACACAGAGAAACCCTGTCTTGAAAAACCAAAAACAAATAAACAACCCCACCACAACCACCAAAAAACAAACAAACAAACCAACCCATGTCTTTACTGGTTGATACACACTTTTAATCTCAACACTCAAGAGGTAGAGGTAATGGAGCTCTGTGAGTTCAAGGCCAGGCTGATCTACATAACTCTTTACTCTCTAGAGGCCGTGGAGCCTAGAAAGATGGAGCCTAAAAGATAGTCAGATTCATACATTAGCCTCATGCAATAGCCAACTTTAATCAGAGCATCAGACAATTTATAACTCTGAGGGTAAAGAAGAATCACACGAGTAAAGTGTCCAATCACAAGGACAAGCTGCATGTGGCAAAATGTTTTTATATAGTGGCAAATAAACAATAACAATAGGCAGTTGTAATGAGTAATCTGAAGTAACTCTTATCCAGTTCACCTGGGAGGAACATGAAGATACATTTCCAAGAACAATTTCGTGTTTTTGAAGAAACTGAGGTCACAAGACTCTTGTCATGTTTTCTTGGAGTCTTTTCACAAGTGCTCAGAATTCTCCTCACAGGACTCCATTCTTGGATTACTATATTCTGACATGTATTGAGTTCCAGACCAGTCAGAGGTACATAGTAAGATTCTGCCTCAAAAATAAATACAGAAACAAACAGACAAATAAACATACATTTATTGATTGATTGTGTACGTGCGTGCGTGCGTGTAACATGGTGTGTTTGTGGAAGTCATAGGGCAGCCTACAGGAATCATTCCTCTTTTGTACTGCGGAGTTCTGGGGATGGACCTCAGGTCACCAGGCTTGACAGCAAGCGCCTTTACACCTTTATCCACCGAGCCACAGAGCAGGTCTTAGGAAGGCCTCTGTCTTCACTCAGCTTCATCATTTCAAAGACAAACTACATTAACTGATGCATACCCTGAGCTTCAAGACAGAAGCTGTTCTGATCTAATACAGAACCAGATATGTTTCTGTCATCTCCTGTTTACCTGAGTACTGCTTTTCCATTTCAAACATTAGTGTGACTCCAATCCGTGCTTGCTGCTGTGGAAAACTGATGATGCTAAGAAACAAAACAGTGGCCTGCATCAATGATTTACTTAGTTTTAAATTTTCAGATTCATAATCAGATTTTTTCTGTTACCTAGGTTGTGCTTAGATTAGTGTTAAAAATTATCTTACATTTCTTTCTTTCTTTCTTTTTTTTTTTCTTTTTTTGGTTTTTCGAGACAGGGTTTCTCTGTGTAGCCCTGGCTGTCCTGGAACTCACTCTGTAGACCAGGCTGGCCTCGAACTCAGATATTCGCCTGTCTCTGCCTCCCATATCTTACATTTCTTTATTCCACCTTTACCAGTAGTTGACCAGTTTTAATGCACATTGGCTAGCAGACAGGAATTTTATTTTGAAGTTAAAATGTTGTGTATATGCCACAGAGAAGATTAGCGATAGATGAACAGATAGATGACTGAGCTGCTCGGTGCAATACAAAGGTTTGAAAGATGCTAAGAGAAGCATGCTCCTTTCTAGAAGGATGCCAGTGGATTTTACCTGACTTTAGTAAAATTATAGCAATTAATGTTACAATCTCTCTCACAGGGTAATGTCATCTTTTAACTAAAAGTGCTATTTGAGGTGGGAAGGTAGTTCAGTAGGTAATATGCTTACTGTATAAACATGGAGATCTGACTTTGATCCCAGCACCCAGGTAGTGGGTTGTGCTTCCTATCCCAGCACTGAGGATGCAGCAATGAATGACTTCTCCCTGGGGCTCCCAGCCATCTTAGCCTGATCAGTGAGCCCCAGATCTCTCTCACTGACACACTCTATCTCAAAAATTAAAGTGGATGAGTCCTAAGGAATGACCCCTGGCTTCCACATGCACACATATTCACACATGAAAAGGATAAAATAAATAATAAGTAGATAAATGCGCTATTCTTTTGTATGAAGCAGAGTTGTGACTTAATAAAGATATATTAATATAGAGGACTGGGGGGATGGCTCAGTGGTCAAGAACACTGACTGCTCTTCCAGAAGACCTAAGTTTCTTTCCTAGCACCCACATGGTGGCTCACAACCATCTGTAACTCCCATCCCAGGGAATCCAATGCCCTCTTCTGACTTCTGTGGCACCAGACATGCATATGATACATAGACATATATTCAGGAAAACAGTCATACATATGTAATAATATAAACAAAATCTCTATAATCTCTACTACCAAAAAAGTTAAATTAAAAAATATGTTAATATAGCTGGGCAGTGGTGGCACATGCCTTTAATCCCAGCACTTGGAAGACAGAGACAAGATTTCTGAGTTCGAGGCCAGCCTGGTCTACAGAGTGAGTTCCAGGACAGCCAGGGCTACACAGAGAAATCCTGTCTTGAAAAACCAAAAAAAAAAAAAAAAGTTAATATAGATAGAAGTAATTCTGGCTTTTCTACACCCACTCTAGCTCCCAAATAAAGTCATGGAGACCTTCTATTTATTATAAGCTTCAGCAATATAGCTGGGCAGGTACTCATATATTATAACCCTATATAACCTGTACATGGCTGTCCACTACTAAGCCAGGTGCCCCATTACTTGCCATCGTAGTCTTGCCTGGCTGCTCCTGCTCCATGGGTGTCCTTATGGCAACTGCCCTAGCGACCTGCTCATGGTAAATCTCTCATGCTGAATCTCCCTATCTCCCTCTGGTCTCCACCAGAGACCCTCTCTGTGATCTGAAGTCCTACCTCCTCCTCTCCTGGCTGGCTTAGCCGATCAGATCTTTATTAATCAATCAGAGGTGATAGAAAACAATTTTTATACAACATTACGTCCAGACTGCAACCAGATCTCTAGGCAGAGTAATCAGCATCTAAATACAGAAAACCATCTCCTTATATCGCTCCCTTTTAGTCCAGTAGAGGCTCCTCTCTTACATTAATAAACTATGTACAGTAACAATAGTTATGAAAACTATCAGGTAAAAATTACATTCACAGTGTCTAGTCCATTTGTATTTGGCAGCCTTGGAGAAAGTACTCTACTGTCTATCCTCTCTTGGTAAGTTCAGAGTTCTGTACTTAATTTTCTATCATAACTTGCATGTATCAACCTATGAATATCCTTTTAGACTTTAAAACAAACATTTTCTTAGTGTTAAGCAACTTAAGATTAATTCTGAGTCTATAACTATCTGGTCTTCAACCCCATCAGAGACCTGAGGATAAATATTACCTGAGTCAACAGGAAGTGCAGAGCCAGCAGCTTCCCAAACTGTAGACATGACAGAGACAGTTGGCTGCCTACACAGTTATCCAAGATTTCTTTGCCATGTTGGAGCATCATCTTCGGCCTTCTGGCCCAGTATATAACAGGCTTTTCTGTGAAGAAGTAATTATGAAGGACTTGCTTACCTTGTCCTTACAGAGCTTGGCAATAGACTTCTTCTGTGTCCAGCTTGTCCATAGCTTATATGAAGGTTCTTTGATACTCATTGTCTTAGGGTTTTACTGCTGTAAACAGACACCGTGACCAAGGCAACTCTTATAAGGACGACATTTAATTGGGACTGGCTTACAGGTTCAGAGGTTCAGTCCATCATCATCAAGGTGGGAACAGGGCAGCATCTAGGCAGGCATGGTACAGGCAGAGCTGAGAGTTCTACATCTTCATCTGAAGGCAGCTAGTGGAAGACTGCTTGCTTCCAGGCAGCTATGACAAAGCCCACACCCACAATGACACACCTATTCCAACAAGGCCACTCCTACTCCAACAGGGCCACACCCTCTAATAGTGTCACTCCCTGAGCAGAGCATATATAGACCATCACACTCATCATCTTCTTTGAAGTGGAATGGGGTGCTGCCAGGAGCTGGGTCATCTCGTTGTCTAAACAGCCTTTTATTAGTAAAACATCTTTAAATGCCATATTCTGTATATCTCTGAAGTTTTTGAAGACCATCTGTCTGTCTGTCTATCTATCTATCTATAGTATAACTGAACAGGCAAACATTGTTTGTAGTTATTTACTATCTGTTCAACCTAGGAAACATTTCTGTAATTAACTATGCTAGTACCTAACATGAACATAAGTTTGATTGACTAACTACTAACTTGCTTTTCTTAGTTATTCTAAACACTTTGTAATAGCAGCTTTCAAAAGGACTAGAAGGTCACACTTCATTTTTTAAGATAAGTTGCATAGGTACATGAGTTGAAGCATATATATAGTATATTATAGCAAAAATTACCTTAAATTTGTATCAATATACGAAGTCCATACTAATGTGAAGTATTTAGCGTGTTGATGCTTTTAGTTTAAAAGTAGATTCAATAATCTACCCCTATCCTATCATTCCCTTATCTCCCCCTTTATCCCTTCTCACACGTTTTTCCATTAATACTAGATAGAGGAAAAAAGAGTAGAGGAAAGAAAAAGAGAGAAATCCCTGAATCTAGCTTCTCATTTTGTATCGTCCCTGATCAAGACCATTGACAACTTGTGACTAGCCCTCCTAAAACGATGACAAGCGTCCACTGAATGACTAAAAGCTACTCATCCCATTTTTGGGAATGGAGGGTCATCTTCTTAAAATTCCTGTTGTCTGGGGTGACCTCTCTTTGGGGGTCCCTAAAAATTGGGATATTGGTCAGTCTTAAGAAATCTAGCTTTAATATTTGTTGTCCAGTCTCTGTGTGATATAAAAGTGCAGGACTTAACTGAAGTCCTGACTGGAACAGCCTGAGAGGCTGGATTGACTAGGGTCAGCTGCATTGAAGCTGTCCTAAAAGCAAGTTTTGATGAAACAGCATTGAGGCAGTCTGAGGTAGGATCAAGCAGGATGCTGGAATGAGTATGTCTCAGTGTCTCAGCATCCTTCTCAGCATCCTCAAGGGTGAGCCTTGCTGCTTTAACTTTACTGGTGTTCGGTTCTCTTTTTTTGTGAACATATAAATTTTGGAAGAGAATGCACATTTCTGCATTAACACATGCATGGATGTGCAGTATGCACAGATCAGCTAAAGATGATTCTTTGCCTTTTGTTTGAGCAGGTAAGGCATCTGTCTTTATTTGGACTGTATAACTAAGCTGTAATATTAATTTTCATTCTTGTCATTTGAAAGGACGGCATGATAAATCCTGAGGACTCTGTAGTCAACAAGATGTATTGGCTACACATAGACCCTTTCATGTCTTAGCCGGTCGCAGTGTTGTTCCCGTGCATGGGATTGTATAATCCTTTTTGTTCTAAATAATTCCTGAAGTCTTTATCACAAAACCACCTGTTTGATCATATTCTACCTTTTGTTTCAATCCAGGGCAGGTGATTTGGCAGGAAATGATAGAAGGACCTACAGATGAATCCAGTCTGAAAGGTTTGGCTAATGCCATTAAGTTACTGTATGACACAGGTGACAAAGGGTGGACAGCAGATGATGTCATCAGCCTTGTAGATGAGCTATCAGGTAAAATATGAACTTACTGACATGGGATAATGGGAACTTATTATTACAGTACAACCATAAAGGGATACAGACAGTTCTCTAGGTAACAAAGAATGTCTTAGAAATTACTAATTGTGGGGCTAGAGGGATTGCTCAGTGGTTAAGAGCACTGGTTGTTTTTCTAGAGGACTGAGGTTCAATTCCTGGCACCCACATGGTAGCTCACAACTGTCTTGGATCTGACACCCTCACACAGACAAGAATGCTGACAAAAATACCAGTGCACATAAAATTAAATGAATTATTAAAAAAGAAGCCACTAATTGCTTGATATAAAATTTTAAATTTGTTTTGTTACTGCTCCAAAACATTTCTAGTTTTATATTATGTGATTTTTTGGTGTGTGTGTATGTATTTGAAGTATGTAAATACTGTGGTGTAACAATGTATTAATCTCACTTTCTAATGTTTTAAATTTGTTCTTTGACAATTCATGTGTTTATACAGTGCATTCCGGTTATTCCTGTGCTTCACCCTCTCACAGCTCTCTCCCACTCCGTTAAACTGCCCCTCCCTGGGACTAAGTTTAGCCGGGGCTGTCCACATTGTGAGACTTACCAGCAGGTGCACAACTAGAAACAATGGCTCCCACCCCACAGCACGCATCAATATCCAACAGTTCCCTAGGAGGGACTCAATGCCCTCTTTTTAGATATGTATTATTAAATCACTTCATAGCTTAATTTGCTTACCCTCATTTTACAGGTTCGGACACAGACACACCCTTCTAGATTATGTAAAAACAGAGCCCTCCGCTGATGGTCGGGAGAGTGAAACAGTTACTCTAGACTCTGAAGTTTGCAGAGCTTTGTTCTTACATATGATGCCACACTGCCTGCTTCTGTATGTGTAGAAGAACATTTGTGACTAAGTAGCACAGCAGTAAAAGCACCATGGCGGGGGGTGATTGCTGTCTCTGGTTGAATGCTGTAACTGAAAAACTAAAACACGCTCGGCATAGTGGCCATGTCTTAAATCTCAGCACTCAGGAGGCAGAGGCAGGCAGATCTCTAAGGCCAGCCTGATCTGCAGAGTGGGTTCCAGAACAGCTAGGGCTACATAAAGAAACCCTGTTTGAAAAAAAAAAAAAGGAAAACCTAAAACATTATTTCTGAGTCTTTCCCTTGGCACTAATTAACATTTCCAATAAGTAATACAATATTGAATTGTTTAAAGATGTTTACTACAGCAGTTATATAATTTCTCATTTATAATTGTTCTTCCTCTAATAAAAGTGGTTCCCCAGGAGTGGCTTCTGGAGAATAATGCACGACTCCTAATCCTGAGCGGGAACAACATCTGCTTCACTTTCATGGCAAGTAAAGCTGTAAATGGACGAGCCATTGAACTGGCAAGACTCATAGTCTTTTTGGCTTTGGTAAGTAAAAACTTTTTCGCTAGTGAGTTATTTAGCATTCCACTTAACCCAAAGCCCCACTTCTGTCTGTCTGTCTCTTTCTCATACATACACACATACACACACACACACACACACACACACACACACACACACACGGGGAGGAGGGGTGAGGAGAGACCAAGACAGACAGACACACACTACCAGGAACTGAAATATACAGAAAATATTATTGAAAAAGTAAGTATTTAAAGTACATACTTTATTTGTTTGGTTTTGGCTTTTGAGACAGAGTTTCATATAACCCAGGCTGGCCCCAGATTCAATATGTAGCTAAGGTGGCCTTGAATTTCTGAGTGCTTGTTTTGTAGGCATGTGCCATCACACTCCATGTTATTTACTTACTGAGCATTTCCCATTTATGACTCAGTGGGGTGCTCTAAGCAATAAACTATGCTATATCACAAGCTTGCCCTATGTAATAACCTGTGCTATATCACAAGCCTGCCCTATGTGATAAACTATGCTTCATCACAAGCCGTCATTGCCACTGTCACTGTGAAGCTCTATTGCTTTCTTCACATGGAGCCTGACAGTGCTCTGTGTGTGTGAATCAGGTGTGTGAGAAAGAGCTGTACTGCATGGACTGGACAGTTAGAATGATGCAAAAGGTCTGCAAAGTCTTCAGCACTGCGGCAGAGAGGAAGAGCTTCCTTCAGAGCATAGCAAACGCCTTTGCCTGTGTCACAATGGAAATGCTGCAGCCTGTTATGTCTGGTAAGTTAGCATGTAGACAGTGCACAGGAGTGAAATCTGTCTGAAGGCATTGATTTTTTTTTTTATTTTTTTTTTTGAGACAGGGTCTTTCTCTCTGTGTGTAGTCCTGGCTGCCCTGGGACTCTCTGTGTAGAGCAGAATAGCCTTGAACTCACAGATCTGTACTGACTGCCTCTGCTTTCCAAATGCTGAGACTAAAGCCATGCACCACCACAGTAGGCCTAATTAATAGATATTAATTTAGTTTGGTGGCCAAAATAATTTACCCTCTTTGAGGGTTTTTGTTTGTTACTTTAAACTTTTTTCAGAACTCATGGAGATCCACCTGCCTCTACCTCCCCAGTGCTCTGATTAAGGGCGTGCATGACCACTCCAATCCTTTAAACTTTTTAAAAAATTATTGTTGTTTTTATTTTATCTGTGCACCATGTGCATGCCTGATACACAGAGGTCAAAAGAGGGTATTACATATAGATGGTTGTGAGCCAGCATGCTGAGAACAGAACCAGGATCCTCTGCAAAAGAGCATTGTGAGTCTCCTAACCGAGAAGCTCCTCATTTATCCCTGTTTCATAGATGAGAAAAGGGAAGCACAGATAGATTTACCCAAGGTCTAAAGTTGAGAGATACCGAAGCGTAGACCAGGGTCCTTTCCCATGTTTTCTCTCTAGTCTAATTTCATGGCTTTGTGGTTAATATCTGGCTTAGTAAAAATCACCAGCAAAAATTTTTGTTTAAATATTATCGAGGGCACTTAGAACATCTTACATTCCTGAGCCATGTGTTAAAATGTTTTGGTTTTTTTTGTTGTTGTTGTTGGGTTTTTTTTGTTTTGTTTTGTTTTTTTTTTTTTTTGGTTTTTCAAGACAGGGTTTCCCTGTGTAGCCCTGGCTGTCCTGGAACTCACTCTGTAGACCAGGCTGGCCTTGAACTCAGAAATCCGCCTGTCTCTGCCTCCCAAGTGCTGGGATTAAAGGCATGCGCCACCACTGCCCAGCTA
Organism: Rhynchomys soricoides; assembly: GCA_019843965.1. NCBI lineage: Eukaryota > Metazoa > Chordata > Mammalia > Rodentia > Muridae > Rhynchomys > Rhynchomys soricoides. Next base: position 203,355 of record JADRCH010000113.1, read on the forward strand.
AAATGTTTAACTTTCCCTTTCCCTGCTGTCTGTCCCCTGTATGTATCACAGGAGAGCGTGATGATGATGACAGAGGCTTCCTGAATTTGTTCCATCTCCTCCATGCTCAGGCGAACTTCCATAAGGAGGTGTTGTATCTGACCATGAATGCCGTCTCCTCCTAAGTCAGGAAGCGTGTCTCTTAAAGAGTATGTCCCCTGGACCAGCATTCACATCCAAGGATAGCACCTATTGGACTCTTTAGAATCTAATTAACCAGAGACTCCAGTTGCACAGGACTTTAGCTGCAACTGTTTCACTCTGATTATTAGAAAACAGCAGGCAAACCCAAAGATATACTGCAACCTTTCTAGAAAACAAGTTCTGGCTCTCCAGGTCTTGGTAAATATAACATCAAACCAAATCAGAGTGTGAACTGTCTAAGAATCTGCCACCGGCCCAACCTATCTATATGGCTCTTTGAAGCAAGAGCTAATTCTGCCTTATTAAGAGCAGGTCCACATTCAATGACTAGAACTCTTTGTTCACTATGCTTGCTTTGAGCAGATATGGTCCACATGTTCTCTAAGGATTTGTAATTTGTAATACCGTCTTTTTGAATGTACATTATGTAAGTCACATTCTTTACCACTTTCTTAGCATATGGTTACAAAACAATCTTATATTTTATTTTTATTTGTATGAACTAACAGAAAAATCCAAAATAAGTATGTGTAGATAATATATATGTATATTTATATACGTATAGACACATGTGCACATATTTCATGCAAGACAATCATACATAAGGTCTACAAATGGAAGATGTGTGTGTGTGTGTGTGTGTGTATGAACTGTAGTTTTCAGATAATGGAATCATCTTGTAACTTCCCTGGGGATTAGAGCAAAAAAATTGCAAGCAGAAGAAAAACATAATAAAATTAAGTAGCTCTTCTGCTGCCAAAACAATCTTCACAAGTCACTTCTCTTCTTGGTAAGACTTTCCTCCCAGTCCCAGAAAGTGGGGTTTGAGGGTGGGAACTGAAAGCACAGACTGTAAGAGTATCCAAAGAGAGAGGGGACAGGGCAGGAGGGGGAGTGGGCCCATATAGTAGACCTACAGCTACCTACCTTCACCTCCACTTACCATCAAAGTGGCTATAACACAGGAGCCTCCTGGAGCTCCTCTTCTTCTTCTCCAGTCAAACCCAGGGCTTGTGCAGCTAAGCAAGCACTTCACCACTGAGCTTCCCAACCCACACTCACCTTCCCACTGGATTCTCAGCGGCTGCCCTTCTTTTCCTTGGCATTCTGGGAGATCAGGAAATCACCTTCAGCAGTGGGGCATAAAGAAAATCCATGAATTTTAACAGAAGGCTCAGTGAGTATTTGCTAGGACTGAGACAGTGAAAATGGTGGAGAAATAACCTTGTGATATCAGGCTTTTACTACGTTTCAGTAGCAAAAACACCTTTAATATGGAAGGATCAAAATGACTTGCCTTTTTGTTGTCTAAGTATAATTCCGCTATTGGGAAGATTTTGAGATTTTTTTTCCAGAGTTTATTTGAAGATTTAGGGAGGGAAACATTCTTTCTTTTTTTCCTCATTTAATTTTCTTCTGTTCAGTTGAAGAACTGATCCGTACCCAACAGCCTGGGCAGCCTCTGGTAACAGCAAGTGGCAGAGTACAAAGTGATACCTCAGAGCAGTTCATTCTTTCTCTGTCTCTGATATTCCCATACCCACTTTGGAAAAATGACTAGATTTACTTATCAAAACACTAGTGATTTCAAGTTGATATTTTCTTGGAAAGAAAGGAGGGGAAGCAAATGTTACTGGGAACAGTATTTTAAAGATTATACTTACTTATTTTCATTTACTATTTATTTTAGGTTTTTTGAGTTACAGTTTCTTTACATACTCTTGGCTGTCTTGAAACACACTATGCAGACCAGGTTGGCTTTGAACTCACAGAGATCTACCTGCCTCTGCCTCCTGAGTGCTAGGATTAAAAGTGTGTGCCACCACATGTAGCTCTAAAGATCTTAATAAGTACATTATTTTATTTTAGGAGGCTAAGAGTACTATAGGCTGCTCTTACAGAGAATCCAGTTCAGTCTCTAGCACCCACATGACAACCTAACACCATCTGTAACTCCAGTTCCAGGGGATCCCTTGCTCTCTTCTGACCTGTGCAGGCATATTATACATTGTGCACATCCATCCATCCATGCAGTCAAAAATACCCACACACATAGAATAAATATAAACCTTTTTAAAAGATAATTTCATTTTCATAGAGAAAGAAATGTATCATTATGAAGTTTGCTTTGAATAACATAAGTCTCCACAATTCAGAAAATTTACCAAAGAAGCATGTTTTACTTAAAACAATTTATTGTCTGTACTGGACATTGAACTCAGAGCCTCACACTAGCTAGATAATCACTCTACTACTGAGCTATACAATCCTGCTAATTTAACTTTTCTTTTATTGGGATTTGACTCTCTTTGCACCTTTGTTGACATAACTCACTGCTATAAATTCTTTTAAAATTCATGTAATTTTGATAATCTTGGTTACTTTCCCCACTTCTGAGTTTGAATCTGAAAGAAAATTAAGCCATGAATGCAGTAATGGCCTTTCTTCTTCCTAAGACAGGGTTTCTCTATGTAGCCCTGGCTGTCCTAGAACTTGTTCTGTAGACCAGGCTGGCCTTGAACTAATGAGATCCACCTGCTTCTGCAAGTGCTGGCACTAAAGGTGTGTGCCACCACTGCCCAGCTCCTTTTTTTCTATCTCTAAAAAGTAAATTGTCAAATTCTTCATCTAGTTATTAATAGATAAAGTAAAATTGGGAACAAATTTGAAGTTTCCACAATTCAGTAATCTGGTTATTGATTTTGCTAAGTACATTTGTCATAAAAAATTAAGTCATTTTGAGTTTTAAAGAGAGACATTAAGGGGCTGGAGAGATGGCTCAGTGGTTAAGAGCACTAACTGCTCTTTCAAAGGTCCTGAGTTTAATTCCCAGCAACCACATGGTGGCTCACAACCATCTGTAATGGGATCTGATACCCTCTTCTCATGTGTCTGAAGACAGCTACAGTGTACTCATATACATAAAATAAATAAATCTTTTAAAAAAGAGAGAGACATTAACTTGAAAAAAACATTTGTATAGCACAGAGGTTTAAGTAACAGGCAGTCTAATTAACCACACACACATTTGAAAATGAATAGACTTGCACGGCAGTGGTGGTGCACGCCTTTAATCCCAGCACTCAGGAGGCAGAGACAGGCAGATTTCTGAGTTCGAGGCCAGCCTGGTCTACAAAGGGAGTTCCAGGACAGCCAGGGCTACACAGAGAAACCCTGTCTTGAAACACCAAAAAAGAAAAAGTAAAAAAGAAAGAAAGAAAATGAGTAGACTGAAATGCTAGAACTAGCTAGACTAGAATTAACTAGAATAGTCACAAAAACACTTTCCATTAAACAGATAATTTCTCCTGTCTTTTTCCCAAACATCACAAGTGGCTGTGATCACTGGAGACCCAGGATCCAAGAATGTCTTTTCCTTTTTGTGTGGATTTCCTTTTACTAGAAGGGAAAGTCAATGGCACATCACTACACTGCTGTTATTGTTATTTCTGTACACACAGCATAGCATGTTGCCACTCATTTTAGGAACTGAAGTTTATATCTTTTGATGACTGTGTTAACTGTGAGACCATGTACTTCGAGCACACTGTTGTGGGCGATGCCCTCTGTCCTCCCAGTCCCTAAGTGGTGCATGTGAGTGCCAGTGGCAAAGTTCAGCTAGAAGTCCTTATCCCGTGCGTCCGGCCGACTCGGTTTGCACTCCTAGGTCTTTGTTAATAACAGTTTATTGCTAGGGTAACTGTTCACCTTTGGAGAGCAGAGCAAGCAGTAGGTGCCCAGTAGAAGGTGTAATGACAGAACCATTTTATGTCTGAGAAATAAACACTACCCTCTGTGTGTGGTTAGCCTCAAGGTCAGCATCCTCATGTGAATAGTACTCAGTCACATGAGCGTAGATTTGAACATGCCTTTGACAGCCTCTGTGCTTACTGGAAACTGCATTAGCACTCCACTAGCAGTGTGCATTGCATCTCAAATGCATTGTGTTGTGCTAAACATCTTTGAAAACTAATGTTGTATTTGTTCAACTTTAATTTCTTATTCATTTAATAAAATTAAGTTTGAATTGGAAATATGTCTGATGTGTTCAGAGTTTCTTATTGTTCCATTGAATTTCTGCAGTGTACTTGTATTTATTTAAGCTGTTAATTTTTTTCTCTTTTTTAAGACAGGGCCTCACTATCTAGGATGGCCTAAAAATCACTATGTAGAGTGTACTGGCCTCAAACTCACAGAGATAACCTCTGCCTCCTGAGTACTGGAATGAAATGCTTATGCCACTATGCCTGGCTAAGCTATCAATTAAACCCTTCAGTGATTTTTAAAAATGAATTGTCATAGCTGGCTGCATGCCTATAATCCCAGCACCTGGGAGGAAGGGGCAAGGGCAGGAAAGCTGCTGTTAATTTGAAGCCAGCTTGTTGCACATATCAAGTTCCAGGGCAGTCAGAATTGCATACACAGCAAGACCTTGTCTCAAAACAAGATAAAAGTGAGCACTTGTTTTCAAACACTGAGAATGGGAACTGAAGCCAGCACCTTGCACATGCTAAGCAAGCACTGTACCACTGAGCTTATCCCAGGCCTGTGTGTCTGTCTGTTCAAGTGCTGAGGGAGGATCCTCAAGCATGCTACGCACATTCCACTACTATAAAACAATGTTGCAGACAGCTTTAGTATCTCTGTCTTATCCTTAACAGTGTAGCATCCACACATTAACTTAATTTACTAGTAACTACTTATAAATTGAACAGTAATATGTAAGTAGAGCAACATTGTACAATGTTCTCTTTAGTTCCGAGAGAAAGTCCCCAAGCATTATTCCAATTGCTGCTAAAATAAATGTTATAATTATCAGTTTAATGCCAGTTCCAAATCCCTAAATAAGCAAATATTACTGTTATCACCAGCAATTTCCCGAAACTACACATTTCAGTGTCTGTCCCCCTCCCTTCCTCCCTTTCTCCTTTCAGTCATGGAGGGAGCAGATAAAACCCAAGATATTGTCCAAGGTAGGTAAGTGATCCGTACATGTTTTTAGCAGGCATGGTGGTGCAAACTTTTAATCCCAGCTCTTGGGAGTTTAGAGACAGGTAAATCCCTGAGTTCAAGGCCAGCCTGGTCTATAAAGTGAGTTCCAGGACAGCCATGGATACACAGAAAAAAAACTTTCTTAAAAAACCAAGAGTGAGAGAAAAGAGGAGAGAAGGTAGTGGTTCCCAACCTAACAAAAACCAAGTCTGATAAAGCCAAAGCAAATAATAGACTGTTTCCACCTCAGCTATGCTTAAGGAAAATGTTTTTTTGTAATTTCAAATATATGTTAAGAAATTTTACATTTTGAATAAGGCTAAATTTAAACCAGTTTTGAAAAGCAAGGTCTTTTTCCTGCAATGTAGTAGATTTTAATTTTTCAGCCCCATTTCAAGATGATAAACTTCCAGTCTGAGTCCACACATTGAGAAAAACACACAGTGGGTGTCTGACTTTGCAATACCTCACTCCTCTCTTTAACTTTCTCAAATTTTTTCCTCAGTAATTTTCCTAAAATAAATTATATCACTTCTATAATTTCATTAAAAATATTACTGTAGGGAGCTAGAGCGATGGTTCAGAGGTTAAGAGCACTGGCTGCTCTTCCAGAGGTCCTGAGTTCAATTCCCAGCAACCACATGGTGGCTCACAGCCATCTATAAGCAGATCTGGTGCCCTCTTCTGGCCTGTGGGCATACATGCAGACAGAACACTGTATACATAATAAATGTTTTAAAAAAAAATTATTGTAATGATTCTTAGCATTATGTCATCTTAATTTTTGCAGCATAATTTACAGTTCTTTAGATACATTTTATTGCACTGGCATAAGCCAAATATAAGCTCCATTTTACATGATGGTACTGTAACAGAGATCTGTGAAATGAATACACAACTTTACATTACACAAATAAAGTTTTTAATATTTTACTGTGATTGAGAATCCCAATATACAAGTAATTTAAATATGAAATAAAACATTTTCTAGCTAGACATATTAGCTCATGCCTGTAATCCCAGTACTTGGGAGACAGAGGCAAGAGGATTGCCATGAGTTCAAGGTCAGCCTATGCTACATAGTTGTCTTACAGTTTCATTGCTGTGAAGAGATACCATGACCAAGGCAACTCTTATAAGGGCAGACATTTCACTGGGGCTGGCTTACACTTTCAGGGGCTTCAGTCCATTATCATCATGACAGGAAGCATAGCAGTGTGCAGGCAGACATCGTGCTGGAGAAGGAGCCAAAGGTCTTGATCTGAAGACAGCTAGGAGAGACTGTCTCTTCCACACTGGGTGGAGCTTGAACACTAGGAGCCCTCAAAGCCTACCTACACAGTGGTACACTTCCTTCCACAAGGCCACACCAATTCCAACAAGAACACACCTCCTAATAGTGTCACTCCCTGTGGACCAACCATTCAAACACATGAGTCAAACCTATTCAAATCAACACAACAGTGGATTCCAGACCAGCTAGAATCAATAATAATAATAATAATAATAATAATAATAATAATAATAATAATAA